>JAUNZO010005181.1:0-410363 GCA_031894775.1 Chloris gayana
TTTTTACGTTGTAATAGTACCATGAACACCAACTATTTTATTCGTTTTGTTCATCATTTTTTCCATCAATTGTCCGGATAAGATAAATCGGCGAAAGATTTATTGCTCCTTGTTACTTTCTTTTTTTTTCTTTTTAATTTGATGCATAGAGCTCGCGCCGCGTCAGCTGCCGCTTTTGGTGTGACAATTCAGTTGGAAGCGACCTTGGAGTTGTCGTGATGCATGCCGGCGGGCGGCGGCCACGGTCAGCTAACTTTTTTGATACGAACGCCAAAGAAACCTTCGCCACCAGTGACGCTCGGGCGGCGCTTCTCTTGGCATCAAACGTTCCGTATTGTCGTTTGTTAGTGTCATTCACCACGTTGTCCTGTACAGCGGACCCAAGTGGATACGGGCCTATTCGGCCAATAGTGTTACAGCCGTGGTTGGATTGGACCTGCCATTAAGCTAGAAACTGTGGGTGGGCCTGGTACGAGTTCTGCTGCCCAAATTAGGCCCATTGGAATTACACACTCAACTACAGATGTCCATTGCCTAAAAAAACATCACAGAAACGAGAGAGAGAGAGACAGAGAGATGTCCAAACGGCAACAGGGCGGGGCACAAAAAGGGACCTCCTATACATAGATTAATCTACAAATAACAACCTATTAATATAGCCCATGAGCCAGCCTACAAATAAGATATGGGTTTAATTTTAACTTTTATGTTTTAATCAAATTATTCATTCATACCAGTATTTCTAATTTAGATACAGATTCAACATTTTAAATTTACGTATCAACATTTTAAAAACCCCTGCCAATATTTTTCGAAAATTGTATCAATATTTTGGAAAACTGTATCAACACTTTACAAAAAAATGTTGACCTAGTATATATAAAATGTTAAAACAATATGTGTAAAATGTTGATGAAAACGATTATTTTTTTAAAATATTTTAAAAATATTCATATCAAATCTCGTTTTCTAGAATTAATTCTAAAGACAAGTAGGCTCAAAATTCGAATACGGATTCAAGGTTTGAGATAAAAATGCGATTAAAGTTTTGTAATCGTTTAATTTTCTTCCACCTCCCACTTCGCTCCAATCTGAAGATGACACGTGGACTGATCTATCAATTGCTTCCCATAGATCGCTCTACATATTGAAAATTCAACAAAAAGGTCTAGCCCATCTAATTTCGGGCTCACCCGACAGGATATTCTTAGCGGGCCATGTTAGGCCAGCCCATGTGCTCAACTCGTCAGCCTACGACACTATAGCAATGGGACAAGAGCATTTACAAGAGTGGACAAAAACTCTACCTAAATTATATAACTGGGGATTAATCTACACAACAATATCTAAAAGAGTCTCAAAACCACCCTCACATATATTTATTTCTACCCTAAAATCTCTTTATTTGTTCATAGAAATAGGGGGAAGTTGGTGCCCCTTTATCCTCCTTTTCAAGGGAAAGGAACAATACTGTCCATCCAAATACTGACATGGATCAATCCAAAGAGTTCTTAGATCATTTAGAGGGGAGCAACTAAAGGAGAGAAGGAAAAACATCTCAAATATTTTTTAGTTGACCCCAAAAGTATGTTTTGGAAGATTATTTTGTGGGACTCTCTTGGAGATGCTCTAATGTGTTAGGTCAACTCTAAAATATGGGACTCTCTTGGAGTATTGTAATAATGTTATGAAAAAAGTCAACTTGTTATTACAATACTCTAAAATATGAACTAAGTTGACCTAGCCGGCGACGGGGCCCATGACATCCCCGCGTTCCTCAACCTCGCGTCGGAGCATGACACGCGTGTTCTCGGCGCCTATGCTGTCCATATAGGTGATTTGGCTTGGCAGATCCGACCTCGCTGCTGGGTCCGTTCGTGCACCACACCATCGCCAACGGGAAGACCCTTGTGGTGGTTCATGGGTGCGTGGGCGTGCGGCCGCCGCGTGCGAGGGATTGCCGGTGAGGCGGTGACCAAAGGCCTCGGACCGCCGAACTAAGCTACGACGTGATCCGCGTCAGGCAGCGAGGAGTTCGTGCGCTAGATGGTCACGCCCAAGCTGCTCATATAGGTCCAAACTCCAACTATTTAAAATATATACATGACTATAGAAGTAATGGTACTTAAGTATACTTATTTATAGTAAATTTACAATAATTTTGGGGTGGGGGCAATGGCCCTCATGCTTCAAGCGCACCGTTGCCGATATTTATTTTTGGAACATAATTTCGTTGTAAGTTAAATTTAGTATCCTTTACATTGTAAAATTGTTAACAAATACGTACATGTTTTCTCTTTGTTTTTTCAATTGCATCCTGGTTTATCATTTTTATTAATTGAAATAATTTCTGTTCTGAACATTGTTTAATAGTTTAGTAATTTTACACTGCTAATACTAATAAGCATGACATAATTTAAATATTATACTAGATTAGTACTATTTATTTCGACCACTGGAGATAACAAGGGGGGGGCATAGCCACCTCATGCCTGATATATATATATTTGTATCAAATTCTTGATAAATTTACCATTTATCTGCTACAAGGCAAAAAGATGTTCTAATAGACTACTTCTTTTTTATATACTTGAATTTTAATACCCCTTCATTTATTCATTGATCATTGTAATATACTCCCTGAGAGTGTGCTTGCCATTTGAACGAGTATGATCTAAATGTTTTTAATGTCAATTTATTTTTCAGCTTAAAAATTAAACACTTTTAGTAGTTGCAGGCTGAATAAGTTTTATGGATCCCATAAGCTAGAAGAAGTTTTCTTTGATTTTATGTAGTATACAACATTAACTGTGTTCAAACGGTACATTAGTTCATAGTCGTGAATCTGTTGTCTTTGCATGCCATTTTATGACAAATAAGCTTATGATGTTTTAACCTTACAATCAGGGGTGACAATGGAGGGATCTTTGTTGAAAAACTAATAATCCCAAGAAATACAGATCAACATATCATTTTAAAATCAAAATAAAACTATGAACTTATTTTCTCAAGATTTGACAAAAGTATAAAAGCATTTGTAAACAATTATTACCCATAACCGATGAGGAAGAACCGACTGCGTAGTACGATGGACAAAGTTAATGCACAACCCCTCCTTCCCCACGCCAATAGTCCTCTGCTTCGGACATGAGCACTCCCAACTCGTTTACCACAACCGTCGTTTGCCCTATCAAATCAGTGCCCTCGCGGCCGCTGGCATAGTTCCTAACCCTGTTTCCGCTCACCGCATGCACCCCTCCCAGGTCCACCTCCATAAGAGCAAGGTTAATGGGAGCGCTGGCTGCGGGCGAAATCAACTTCACATGTCACTTTCAGCCAGCAGTAAAAAGTACTAGTATAATGGGTGGGCTGTTATGCAGGCTTTTGGTTCCTCTCAATAAAATACTTAAATGCAGTGCTTGCATGGCTATTGGCTAGATGAGGGCGTTTTTCTCGGGTCTGCTGCATCAGCTAGCGACTCATGACTCGCTAGCAAATTTCTCTTTCCTCTCTTCTCACTCATCCACCTAGAATTTTGGTGACATGGCAAGCTATTTAACCTGCTGACTGTGCCCCGTCAGGATCGTATTTTAGCAAGTTCAACATGGGCGATGGGACAGGGCCCCCAAACTTTTGGGGCCTCAAAAATCTGCTGGTTAAAGTATATACTTAGCAAAATAAATCTCAGTATTAGTCAGCAACAGCCCCTCTTGCTCCGTTGTTGCTCAGACACAGATGATGCATTAAGAAGTCCTTGGCTCCGTCAGATAGATCACTTGTGCAGCTGTGCTCATGTTGTTACTTTCTCCATGCGTACTAACCATGATGTTGCCTCATCATACTTCAATCCTAGATGAGTCATTGAATTAATTTTTGGCCTCCAATTGAGATTCAATATCCCTTCCTTTTTTCCCAGCTCTTCACATTGTTTTGCTAATCGAACTCATTGGGTCTCGAGACAACAAGAACATTGTGAGGTCCCTCATCTTAAATTTTACAAGCTCCACGCTGCTACATCAAAATTCAATCACTAATGTTTTCCCATCGCGTACAATTTCTCAAAAGAAGCATCATCTCTAATCATTTGATTAGTTGTGTAAAAATGGAGATGCCCCATACCTTTTGGAGCAAGAAAATATGAATCAAATTCTGAAAATAGCAAGGAGAAAAAGAGATTCAAATTGCAAGTGCACGATCTCTTTTTGTGGAAAGGTTCTCAAGTGGTGTTGACTTTAGTCTATTAGCATGAATTTTTACTGTGTTTTCTTTTATTGTTATAAAACAAACAATTATATAATATTAAAATATATTTCATTATTTCTGTTTTAAGATATAGGCCTCATTTTCTATTTCGCACATGGGCCTCAAAATCTCGGGTACGGCCCTGTGCCCCGTAATACTTGCTCTAACTGGTAACTGGCAGCACCTCAGCGAACCTAAAAAAAAACTGGCAGCACCTCAGCGAATCACTGGCCACTCCAACGCACACACGCCACCTACCCCGCCCACCGCTAGCGTACCAAACAGGTTGTGTGCCTCGGCGAATCACCGCAGTGCCGCCCACCTCGGGGTCACGACCACCACTCCCGATCTCCGTCCATGTCTAGTGAAAATAGAGCTTCCAAACCCTGACCACTGCAGCCTCAACAACGCAACCCCCTAAGTCGCTAGCGGTAACCGGCCGGAGCAGTGAAATATTGTGTACTGTTTTTAGTCTATTGTGCTTCTTTATAGTTATGGATGGAGATAGAGAGGTCTTGTCTTGCCTAGCTAAAAGTCGAAGTCGAAAATTACATGTCAAAGTTGAATTTGCTAAACTGACTACCAAACTAAACTGGCCAAGCTTAAATACAATTTGGTAATAGTGGAGAAGTCAACTGGTTGACCGACCTTGGCATGAGGGTGCGGAGGTCGAAAATGACTCCGAGGAATTCACAACGGACGGCGGACGGCTCTCGGGCGGCAGATCAGCGGCGACCCGCCCTTCCAGCATATCCACAACAGTTAGCATGGTCGGCCTCATGTCCCGGTGGTGCTGGATGCAGCAGAGCGCCACCTTCACCGCCGCCTCCACTTCCGCCTCGTCCACGAGCGGCATGGCCGCGTCCACCGCCTCCATGAGCTCGCCTCGGACCAATTTCTCCCGGACGACGCAGGGGTAGAAGTCCCGCGTGAGGTCCGGCGCCGCCGAAGGCTCGAAGTTCCGGCGGCCGCCGACGAGCTCCAGGAGCGCCATGCCGTAGCTGAACACGTCGGACTTGGCGGAGACCGCGTTGACCAGCATCTCCGGCGCCATGTACCCGAAGGTGCCCCTCCCGCGCGTGTCGACGACGGCGGTCGTTGTCGCCGCCGGGTCCCGGGCCACGGACACGGAGATGCCGAAGTCCGACACGTGGGCCCGGAGGTCGGCGCCGAGCAGGATGTTGCCCGGCTTGATGTCCAGGTGCAGGATCTGGAGGCGGCACTCGTGGTGGAGGTACGCCAGCGCCCGGGCCACGTCCACGGCGACGCGCCGCCGCGCCGGCCACGGCAGGAGGCGCCGCCGCTCCTCGCCGCGGAAGAGCCACCTGTCCAGCGAGCCGTTCTCGAGGAACGGGTACACCAGGTACCAGCCGGCGGGCCGGCGGCAGTACCCGAGGAGCCGCACCAGGCTGCGGTGGTGCACGTTGGCGACGATGGAGACCTCCTTCAGGAACTCGGCCTCGCCGACGTCCGCGGACGTCACCGTGATCCGCTTGACGGCGACCGCCGTGCCGTCGTCGAGGACGCCACGGAACACCTGGGCGGAGCCGCCCTGCCCGACCAAGCTTCCGAACTCTTCGGTCATGGCGCGGATCTCGCCCAACGAGAACTCGCGTGGCAGCTCCTTGATGCGGAACCGTGTACGCAGCAGAGGCCCTGCTGCTGCCGTTTCTTCGTCGTCGCGCCGCCCCGGCGGCGCCGCAAGTGCCGAAAGCGGGAGCCATTTCATGAGGCGAGCCTCTGCTGCTGCCGGATAATACTTCCACGCGAAGTAGAACAACGTGGCTACGGTGTTGGCCACGAACATGAATCTGACATGTAACGCGCCGGCGCTAACCGAGATGAAAACAAGGATTAAAGAAAGTGTGCCGAGAAATGCAGCGGAGATGACCATCTCCTGCCGACGACGGGAGAAGGTGCTGATGTAAAGACAAGCAATGGCAGGGTAAGCTACGATTTGAATGGGCAGCGATGCATGTTTCACGGCCCCGATGTAAAACAGCTCCGGGACATAGTATCCATCATATTCGAGCCTATGATGCAAATAAAGGAAACCAAAAATCATCTGAAAGAATATGATGCCAAAGATTGAGGCAAGCAGAATCGCCTTACTACTAATCCTAAATCTGCATCCTCCAAGACGAGCCTGGACGGGGGGTCTTCTACATCGACCATGTTCTGAACCTCTGATCAGCAGAAAAGCAAAAAGATGGTCGCAAAGCAGCCCGGGAGAAGAGTTTTATAGACCTGACTCTGCGGAATTCCAGAATTTCGTGTGATGAATCTGTCCAAATGAATAGTACACTCGTATTTGTCAATGAGCCGGGCACGGGAAAAAGAAATCCTGCCTCTGACCCTGCTCACGCGGCAGTGGACAGACTAGCTTCTAATTTTCCGGCCGTCAACGAGAACAGGCAGAGGCAGGCATGACACGAGAAAGGAAGATATGCGGGCGAAATTTCTACGAACATGTTGCTGGCTGCTGCAGCGGTGCCCTTCCGTTCTTCCAACACCATGTCCACGGAGAAAAATCATGCAAAGACCGGACCACGTTTCAAACGTGTAAAACTAGTCTTGTTTCTATTCCGCCAACGTTTGTTTTCATATTTATTATAAATAAACATAATACAATTGTGAGTAGCCAGATTCGAGGGACATGAATACCTTTGTCTAATTGTAAACAATAATAACGTTTGGTTGAATAAAAGAATTGTTGTTTATTTTTAAATGATTTGCTAGGTTTTAAGGCAACAGTCACATTTTCAGAATAAAATGTACGCATGGAACATTTAGTTTATATGATGAAGCTTTAACGTTTTCCAATTGGATTGAAGATGTAATATTTGGTCTTTAATTAGGTGATTCGAGTCATACATATTTTGAACATAATTAAGGTGGAATAGTTTTCATTTGCTTGTAACATTTTTTACGATTTGCCATATTGTAAACAAAACCCTTCACTTTTTGCACATATTCTTAAATTCCACTTCTCTATTCATGGTTTCGGTCCTTGCAAGAGGGCAAAAGAGCTTACTAGGTCATTAAACCTACACTATGTGAGAGCATATAGGGTTTCTCAAAGCATTGTAAAACCCAAGGATGAAAAGCACAATTACTGCTAGCAACCTCTTATCGACAATGAGTGTTCATGACGTACAAAAAGATAGATTGAAACTGTGACTTGTGATAGTCCATGTACCGAGTATGGAAACCCTGAAGTTATATTTTGTTTAACCTGAGACACGACTGTTACAATGCAGAGACTCCATAGCTTGTTGTCTTCAATGTTGCTGGAAAATATATCAGCTTGTCGTCCAAGGTGGATGACAAGGATAGGCGCTCATAAGACCTCGTGGTTGTGGATGCAAGCTGTTGCAGTGGTTATAGAGCATAGCGAGAGCGTATTCCTAGATCGTCACTACCAATATATGTGACCATATGCTAAATCTTGTCAAGGGAGGGATATGCAACTTAAGATCCATAGCAAAGAAAGAGAGGAAAGCAACATTTATTCATTTGTGAGTATCGTACAATTTATTGCTTTTCTCCTAATGTTATAAAACAATTCTTCAGCAATATTTTTCTATCAGTAAATAGCTTTGCATATTGCTTAACCTTACACTCATGCGATGATGCTGCATGTGTAGAGGTATCGTAGATGCAGCTCTAGTTGAAATAATGGAACTTACTCCGAGCCATCACATTTGATGTATAGAAACTAGTGAATTGTATATTTACTTTCATTGGCTTTTTTGGACTTCTCAAGGACTAAACTATAGTGTAGAAGGTAGTCCTCGACTTGGACAAGGGGATTAAATTAACCCTTCTAATAATATTTATTTCTATAATTTATAATAGTTTGAAATTGTGATGTTGAATTCACTAAGACATATGTTGTGGTTAAATCTAAAATTAGTTATTTATTTATATTCTTATATGCGATTATATTTTGTGGGCTGCCTCTACGGTGCAAATTTCTCATACTACTTATTTCATTTAGATTTATCACAAGACATTTTTCTTCTTAGAATAAAAAATGCACTCATGGTTCAAAATTTTGCCCAAGCCTGGTATAAATGTACATAATGAATCGTAGCACCGGCCAATGGGCAATAATATTTCTTTTTATTTGAGTATACATGAGAATACTATTAATATTTAAAAGTATATGTCACATCATTAACTAGTTTATTACATATACACTGGTTAGTTGAGGAGGGAACACGTGGATGGAAAACAAAGAAATAAGAAGTTGAGCTGTGATAAAAATAGTAGAAGATATTGGAATGAAGGAAGAAATGTATAACATAATCTGAAAATACATGCAAATATGAATTAAATGAAATGGAAAAGGCGGAAAAATAAAATACATTTCCAGCATATGTAAAACTATATAAGCGGAATTATATAAACCATTAATACCACAAGATTTCCTTTTGATGGGCCTTCCCATCGGTCAAGCAAGCACTCATCTTTACCCCAACCACTTAAACGAGTGATATTTTACCGTGTCTAATTCCCTTCTACTAGCTCTTCAGCCCGTGTGCCAGCGTCGCGTTAGATATTGTTTTTCTTAGTTTTCTAACTCTTTCAATATAATAAATACATATACATGTTGAAGTGAAAATAGTAATGAGTTTATTATTTTCCTCTATATTAACATAATAAAAGGGTACATTTCATTACAAATTTCAAATTCGGTTTAATCCATAACTTTGTAAATCAACGATGCAACAATGTTAAATAAATTTCACTTAATGGTTGCAGTCATAACACATAACCATTCAGTGCATCTTGGTAATATTATTTTATGTTCTCTTTCAATGTCAACTCTCAAGTGTGTCTTGATTTCTCTATATTATAAATAAATCTGTTCTTTTTTTCCAAACCTTCAAATTTGACATCAAAGAAAATATGACCATTATTGTCTTTACTTATTCTGTTGGGCAAATAAGTGAAAGTTATGTCATGTTAGCTTGTAATTTACACTTTTAATGCATAATCAGAACTCTATGATAACATAATCAATGTGGCTACAAAAATATAGGTTTATAAAATATATGTATTTTTTAGGAAAATGTAAAGACATGTTTAGCTTCTGCTCTCTGTTTGGGCGTCAAGTAACTTCATGCCTGTCTACATGTACTGGAAATGGAAAACTATTATTTTGGGTAACATGACTACTCTTTCTAGTTGATAAAATCAAATTAACAAGTCTAGCTCATTGCTTCCAAGGAGCTCTATTCACCCTTGGTCTTGAACATGTTAACCATCAATGACCAGTACACAACTGCACGTAGATATACGACTATGGCCCCCTTTGGATTGAAGGAATAACAAAGGAAATTTGAAGGATAAAAGCTGTAAAAGAAATTTCCTATGTGACCATTTGACTCATAGAAAAAACAAAGGATACTTTCTATAGAAATGGATTCCTATGCTTGATTTTGGAGTAAACGTACCAAGAGGTTAGACCTCTTTTTTCTTTCCTTTATTTTCATGTAAAGCAAGAGCAAGCTATAGATTCCTTTGTTTTTTCTATGAGACTATCAAAGACCTTCTCGTCTCAATTCCTATAAGATTTCAAAAGCATATCATCTCAATTCCTATAAGTCCTATTCCTATGTTTTTTCTATCCTACATTCCAAAGGGGGCCTATATAACTTCAACTGCAATAATGGTTTGTTCTTGACAAAAGACTATTACTGTAGTCAGTAATTGACAGGTTTCAGGAAACAGGGCGTACCGACTTTGCGAAAAGGCCGTCAGGTACAGATGCATGGCTAATGGGGTGCAGCGTGCATACACTTTGGATTGGTTTAAATTAATAACCCAAGGAAAGCGCATTTTGCAATTTGCAGTGCCTGTAGTTGGCACCTGGCACTTGTGCGTGCCTCCCACTTGTGCAAGCAGGCGCGGAGCAGAGAGGATGTACTTTTTTTTAGATAATGGAACAAGAGTCCCGGCCTCTACACTCTTGAACAAAGTGTACGCAGCGGTTCGGTACAAACGGAGAGCACTTAGGCTCACAAAATACAAGCTAATAGTTTCAGCTTGAGAAAGAACATCGGAAGCAAGACAACTAAGCTGTAATCCTATTCGAGAACTTCCAACCAAACTTTACAAACACCTCCATGACAACGGTCTCCAAAAGAAGATGCCTGCGAAGTATCCGTGTTTGTATGTTATTTGTAGAGATAATATAGGGCGAATAATGGGAATTGCGTTTGTTGTCCTTGCACCTGTGCCCCTTACTTGTGAACTGTTCTGGTACTCCTTTCTAGCTGGTCCTTAACTGGAAAAGAAGCAGTTATCAACACTTGGCTCGAAGAAGAAGGAAGTTCAGACAATGCACGCATCGCCAGACCAAGAAAGGCTTAACGCTAATGCTAGCTATGCTCCGTTGTGAAATGAAACCTGCTCGTGTTAGGCGAGCTCACATGGACACTGTCCCAACTCCGGAGCTAGCTGAAATTGCAAGTACAGTACAGCAAAGTACGGTACGGTGACACACGGCGCGCAGCGGAGCGGGTCATCATGGCCCAATCATGTCGAGAGAAACGAGGAGAAAAGCACGCCGTCCACCTTGCTCCCCACTTCCGCTTGTCCGACGACGACGACCCGGTTGGACCCACTATTTCCTCTATAAATTCATTGGCTGCTTTCGTTCTGAGGTGGACGGCCAATTCGACTGAGCGAGCATAGCTGATTATTAGCTGGCAATGGCGGATGCGTTGGTAGGACGTCGTGATCAGGAGAGCCACCAGCAGCCACAGCTTCAGCAGAGGCGGCGGCGCGGCCGCGCCTCCAGCGAGTACCTCGGCGTGCGGCGGCGGCCGTGGGGCCGGTTCGCGGCGGAGATCCGCAACCCGGTGACCAAGGAGCGGCACTGGCTCGGCACGTTTGACACCGCCGAGGAGGCCGCCGTCGCGTACGACCTCTCCGCCATCTCCATCGCCGGCGCCGCCGCCGCGCGCACCAACTTCTGCTACGCCGGGATGGGCGGGGATGCCACCGCACCGCAGCGGCCGGGGAGCCGTACTACGGCCCGGTGGTGCCCGTCGCGCCGCCGCCATCGCCGTTGTCTGAGGGGAGTTGGAGTAGCAGCGGCAACACGGTGGACGAAGACTGGTGTGACCTCTCGGCCGGGGAGGACGTAGAGAACGAGGCCGTCAGCGAAGACGATGAGTCGCTGACGATCGCCGCCATACTGCAGAGCTTCCAGTACCAGAGCGCGCCGACGGTGTCCCATGCTTCGCTGTACGAGCTGACCGCTTGACTCCTTGCACGAACCAGAGCATCGTCGTTGTTGGGCAGCCATTTATTATTCCCTTCACTAAAAAAGCTCAACTTTAAGTGGTGCTAGTTTTAGTACTCCCTCCGTTTCTAAATATAGAACTTTCTAGCATTCAAACAAGAAAATAGTCAATATATAAAAGACTACCATATCCTTTATTTTTACCTTCATTCGTCCATTTATTAACTCTCCTACCAATCCTAAAAATTTGTCCTATATATAAAACGTCTTACCTTTAGAAAATATTTCAAACTACAAAACGTACTACATTTAAAGATAGAGAGAGTATATCTCAGCATCGGCAAGGAGCCTACTCCACTTTTGTAGAACCGGGTCTGGATGAGTTGGCACCTTGCATCCAGCTACGAAAACAACTCTGTGGAGGCCCTTAGAGCAAGTATTATGCGGTGACTTAGCTGGCGAAATCAGGCGCCACATCAGCCCAAATCTTCGCTGGTGGAGAGAGAAAACACGAAACGGTGCCGCGCGGGCGACTCACGGGTCGCTGGCGTGTTGCAGCAGACCCAAGTTGATAACGCTCGCTCCGCGCCCGTTGCCAACGACAAGGCCGGCGCTTCGACCTCCACTCGATCCCCTGCTCCGCTTCGACCTCCGCTCGATCCCCTGCTTCGAACAGGTGTGTTCTTAACCGGAAGTACTTTGTTTATTGCTTTGTTATTGCTATTACTTCATTTTATTGTACCAAGCCCAACACTGTTATTTTATTCTTCTATACTTGTCAACTTGCAGTGACTTGCTCTTGTCTGCCGAATAATCATGTTATTGCCGCTCCCGTTGAATTATGTATTTGGTATATCCCAAGTGATTTCTGAATGAGCATGTATTTTGTTTTCATATAATGTTGTTTCATAAAGGGCCACAGAGATCCATATTGTATCAGATTGCATATACATGCTAGCTGTTGTGAAAACAACCGAATCAGCTAGGTGATTACTCTACTAATGCGCACACAAAAGCACAAATGGATGAACACAGAAAATAGGGCAGAACAGGAGCTCTTGTATTATTTCAC
This sequence comes from Chloris gayana, assembly GCA_031894775.1. Taxonomy (NCBI): domain Eukaryota; kingdom Viridiplantae; phylum Streptophyta; class Magnoliopsida; order Poales; family Poaceae; genus Chloris; species Chloris gayana. Next base: position 12,573 of record JAUNZO010005181.1, read on the forward strand.
CGAGGAGGATTACAACCGGGAGCTGTGTTCTCTCTTACCCCCTGTCACAATCGGAGGCATCTATTTATAGTGGTAGGAGGAGGCACGGTAGTATCCAAGCACCGGATAAACTCTCCAGCTGCCAACCACTCACTTTAATGCTCCATTGACTTGCCCATTTAATTTGCCCAAAAAGAAAACACGGTGAAACCGGAAATATCCGGTTTACACCCGGTTTCATAACACTCCCCTTGGGCAAATTATTATGCCATGCCTATGCCTCGTTAAAAACTCCTCCAAAAACCCAGTGGGAAAAATGGTAGGAGAAAAGAGTACATAGTATGCGCAAGCTGTGTTGCACCTGTTGCCTCGTTAAAAACCTTGCGTGAGAAAACCCAGTGGGAAAAACTCACCAAGGGAAAAAGAGTACAACAGTTGGTTGTCGGAATCTGGTAGTCTTCGGGACTACGCAAGTGATCTGCAGGATCACTCCCATGATCTTCGGGATCACGGGTATGGGCTAACTATTTTGGTGATCTTCAGGATCACCACATGATCTTCAGGATCATGATTTCATTCTCCCCCGATCCTTGCAACTCTCTAAGCCGTCTCATGCCAATTCCCCGAACGCATCTATAGAAGCTAGATGCTTGGCAGAGACTTGGTGAATAAATCTGCAAGATTTTCACATGACTTAGTGTGCAGGATATTGATTTCACCGCTCTTCCGGAGCTCATGGGGGTAGAAGAACTTTGGAGCAATATGCTTCGTGTAATTGCTCTTCACATAGCCCATATGCATCCGTGCAACACAAGCAGCGTTATCCTCGTAGATAACGGTGGGGGCACCGACGGTGTCCAAGCCACATGACTTCCGGATGTGGCCAACCATCCGTCTCGGCCAGGCACACTCTCGTGTGGCCTCGTAGAGTGCAATGATCTCCGAGTGGTTGGTTGACGTGGCAACCAGGGTCCGCTTCACGGACCGCCAAGCAATGGCTGCTCCACCACGAGAGAAACACGAAACCGATCCGGGATCCGGCGTTATGTGGGTCGGACATATAGCCGGCATCCACATACCCCACCATGGTTGGATCTTGGTTCTTCGGGAACCACAACCCAAGGTCCTGTGTACCTTGCAGGTACCGGAGGATGGTCTTGACGCCAACCCAATGCCTTCTGGTTGGGGCAGCACTGTACCCGGCCAACAGATTGACCGCGAATGCAATATCGGGTCTCGTGCAATTCGTAAGGTACATAAGTGCTCCAATGGCACTCAAGTAGGGAACTTCAGGTCCCAGTACTTCCTCATTCTCCCCTTTGGGTCCGAACGGGTCCTTTTTCACGTCAAGTAAACGGACCACCATGGGGGTTCTCGGAGGGTGGCACTTGCCCATATTAAACTTTTCAAGTACCCTCTTTGTGTAAGTAGACTGGTGCACAAACACTCCCTCGGGGAGGTGCTCGAGCTGCAGGCCCAAGCGAGAACTTGGTTTTACCCAAGTCCTTCATCTCAAACTCCGTCTTGAGGTAAGCCATAGCTTCCTCAATGTCCCCTGTGTTGCCAATGATATTCAAATCATCGACATAGACGGAGATGATGCAAAATCCACTCCGGGATTTCTTTATGAACACACAGGGGCAATCATCATTGTTTGTGTAACCTCTCTTCAGGAGATAGTTACTCAAACGGTTGAACCACATCCTTCCGGATTGTTTCAACCCGTACGAGTGCACGCTGCAGGCGTACACTATACATGTTGCGATTTGGATTCGGACCGGGGATCTTGAGTCCTTCAGGGACTCGCATATAAATTTCCGAATCCAGTGACCCATACAAGTATGCGGTCACGACATCCATCAACTGCATTTTGAGATTCAGATTAGCTGCCATAGATATCAAATATCGGAACGTGATCCCACTCATGACGGGAGAGTATGTTTCATCGTAATCGATGCCGGGTCTCTGCGTGAACCCTTGTGCCACCAGCCTCGCTTTATATCTTACCACCTCATTATTTTCGTTCCTCTTCCGGAGGAACACCCATTTGCATCCAACGGGGATGATCTTTGGGGGTGTTGGGACTGCAGGCCCAAACACTCTTCTTTCATAAAGCGAGCGCAACTCTGCCTCGATTGCTGCTTTCCATTTATCCCAATCTGAGCGCCTTCGGCACTCCGCCATGGACTTTGGTTCCGGATCCGGATCCATTGAGCAAGCAATCTTTGAGGCAAAGTTCACATTCATAATGGTGGTCTTTCTGTTGAATAACTCTCCCGTGTGCACATAATTAGTGGAGATCTCATCCATATCCTCTAGCTCGTCGTGATTTCCCGAACGACGAGCTAGGGTGTTCCGATTTCCCGGTGCGCTTAAGCGCGCGATGCACTCGGGATTTCCATCTTCGGGATGGGGTCCTTCGGGGACCATCCCAACTTCGAGGTTGGGTCGCCTCTTCGGGGGCTCCGTCTTCGGGACGGTGTCCTTCGGGGACATTCTCAACTTCGAGGTTGAGCTTCTTCAACTGAATCCTGGAGTGGGACAAGTGGCTCGCGGTCGTGCCTCCGCGGACGTCTCCGTGGGGCTTTGTCCCGAGCACCCGGAGGTCTCCCCCTCTTCCTAGGATGGGGGTGACACCGGAGTCGGTAGCCTTCGGGGCTATCTGCACTCTCTCCGGCGCATTTACTGCAGGTATATGCGACCTTGTCACTCCCTTATGATCGGTGAAGGCATCTAGCAGCTTATTTGCAAGATTTTGTAAATTTATAATCCGCTGAACTTCCAGTTCAGCCTCGCTAGTGCGTGGGTCTAAGGACTGCATCCCGGTTGCATTCCATTCAATTTCCCGGCATTCTTCGGGATGCCGGTCTCCCTAATGCTGGGAAATTGTCCTCATCAAATATGCAATCAGCGTACCGAGCCGTATGAAGATCCCCGAGTCATAGGCTCTAGGAATTTGATTATGGACGAAGTCTCATAACCAACATATATCCCCAACTTCCGGTGGGGTCCCATTGAAGTACGCTGAGGAGGTGGTATCGGCACATATACTGCACGGCCGAATTTTCGCAGATGGGAAATACTTGGCACTTTCCCACGCACTAGCTGCAAGGGGGATGTCTCATTATATGCAGTTGGCCTGAGTTGGATCAGTGCTGCTGCATGCAGCACTGCATGACCCCAACAAGCTGGTTGGGAGCCGACAATTCTGCAACGAGTGGACGAGCAATCCACTTTATCCTTTTGATCAAGGATTCAGCTAGGCCATTTTGAGTGTGGACATGTGGTACTGAATGCTCTACCTTAATACCCATAGCCATGCAATAATCATCAAAGGCTTTCGACCTGAACTCACCAGCATTGTCCATACGAATGGACTGTATGTGGTTATCGGGGAAACTTGCCTTTAATCCGATGATTTGAGCAATGAGCTTAGAGAAGGCATGATTTCTTGTGGACGAGAAGATCCACATGACTCCATCCGGTAGAAGCATCAATCAGCACCATGAAATACCCGAACGGCCCCGAGAGAGGCTGAATAGGTCCACATATGTCCCCCTGTATCCTTTGCAGGAAAACGGGTGACTCATCCCTAATCTTTAGGAGGGATGGCCTAGTGATCAACTTCCCCTTTGCACAAGCCGTGCAAACGAATTCTTCAGGATTCGGGAAGTTCTTTGGCTCAATTTCATGGCCAGCAGAATTGTTGATGATTCTTCTCATCATCCCCAACCCAGGAGTGACCCAACCTTTCATGCCATGACTTGAAGGCATCGAGGTCACGAAAGATTGTCTTCATCGCAACATATTCATCGGCGGGTTTAATGTACGTTCGGTACAAACCCGATGGCGATGAAGGGAGTTTTTCAACCACATGCTTTTGATATCCATCATATTTTGTGATGAGCAAGTATTCAATACCATGCTCGGTCTCGGTTTCCAGGTGGAAACCGTTTGCCCGGATATCTTTAAAGCTCACAAGGGTACGCTTGGATTCTGGATAGAGGATAGCATTCCTCACAAGTATCCGCGTACCCATAGGGAAAACTAGTGTGGCACTTCCGGTGCCCACAATATGAGCATTGCTTCCGGCAATGGTCATAATATTTCCAGACTTCTTGGTTAAAGTGTGGAAATACCTAGTTTCCCTTAGTATGGTATTGGTGGTTGCGCTGTCTACGAGACAACACTCCTCATCCGCCATGGGACCCAGCCGAACCTGTATCAAATATCCTAGACATGATAAATAAAGATGCAGGAAATATAAACACATAAAATGATAACGATTACGGGAAGACTGTTTGTAAAGACTTCGGCTTTACAACAGCTGCTCTTCGAGAGCATACTCATGACCCGATGCTGCTTCGGGAGCACTATTTACAACTACGGTTCTTCGGGAACCGTGTGCTCTTCGAGAGCACGACCCATAACCGTGGTTCTTCGGGAACCACGAGCTCTTCAGGAGCTTTTATTACGGTACTTCCGGACTGTAGCCGGCAGCATGCGGGACATTGCACTTGACATGGATGGGCCTACTCGAGGTCCCCGAATATGTCAAAGTCATCATCAAGAAGGTCGTCCCCGCTGTCGTCCTTTCGGACGCCTTCACCACTCGCAATGACCATGTCATTGGCGTGAGCTTCGAGCTCGGTGGTGAAGTGAGACTCGAGCCTGCCCTCGTTCTTACTTCCGGAAGAACGACGACGAGCGTCAATCGGGTGTGCGGGGACGCGACGGTTGCGAGACCAATGTCCCGAACGTCCGCATCTATAGCATGCATTCTTGCTCCCCCGGATGATTCACCCGTGACCTTCTTGTCACCTTTACCTCGGGGCTTACCCTTTCCTCTGCCCTTGAACATACTACCCTTCCTACCCTTCCATTTCTTTCGGCCATATTTCGGGCCATCGAGCTCCCGGCAACATTGGCGTGTGCTTCGAGCACACCCATCGACCCGATGGGTCGGGCGAGTGGTTCCGCATGAGAACCTCGTTCTGCTGTTCCGCAACTAACGAGGTCCGAGCGAGCTGAGAATATCTCGTATATTTCGACACCTGTACTGTTGTTGCGGAACGATGTTGCCCGGGTGGAAGGTGTTCGGGGTTTTCTCGATCATCTCGGCGTCCGTGATCTGCTGGCCACGGAAACGCAACATCGAGACGATTCGATGAATGGCAGAGTTATACGCCGCCACGGACTTATAGTCTTGGAAGCGTAGTGTAATCCGATCATTCCGAGCTCGTGGGAATGCAATGGCCTGTTGTTGGTCAAAGCGATCCTTCGGGGATTCCCACAGAACCCGCGGATCCTCCTCGGTCATATATTCCATTTTCAGGTCCGGGTGTATGTGATGACGCAGAAAATGCAAAGCCTTTGCACTATCGGCGTCATCGACCGCAGCCTTTTCCTTGCCGGCTTCGGGCTTGGCAATAGTATGACCGAGACGCATGGATCTCGGGTTAATGACAATATCTTGAGCCCAGGTGAGGTAGTTGCTGCCATCCAAGGCAAGCTGGGTGAATTCCCTCTTCGCAATGTCCGACATGCCTGCAATATCATGCAATTTACTTCGGGTAAATTGTGCATGTAGATATTGCAAATATGTGGGTCATGAATATTCCCGAAAAGAATTCCCTGCATGTTAGTGAGCATAAAATAATAATGCATAAATTAACCTCAAATAAAACGAGAGGTTAGTCATGGAAATCACGCGATTAAATGCTTCGGGGTTTAATCCGCAAATTTCCGGAGTCCGGGAAAAACAATTCTGCGAATTAACCAAACTTCGGGGTTAAAACGCAAAGTAGCGCAAACAGAAAAACGTTCTAAATTCGGCCCAGTCCATTCTGCCCCCCCCCTTTTTTTTTTTCTTTTCTTTCTTTTCATTTCGCGCGCATGGGCCAAAGCGGCTTGGCCCGATACTAGTTTGGTTTATGGGCTGTTAGCCCATCGAGGCCGTGGCCTTTTGGGCCGAGGCAGTCCGGCCCACCCGCGGCTAGGGTTAAACCCTAGCCACCGGGGGCTCGCGGCTTGGCCGCGAAGGAGCGAGCCCCGATTCCATCCACTTCGCTCGTGGGGGCGGCGCACGGGAGGCTGGTGGCCATGGCGCGGATCCATCCGGCAACCGCGGCCTGCGGTGAGGATTGGGGTGCGGCCCGACGGCACCCGGATCCGGGGCGTGGGCGCGGGCGTCGCGGCGGGAGGCCGAGCGGCGCGGCTCGCGATCCGGCGGGGCGGCGTGCCGGGCCTGCGGCTACGCGGAGCGGCGCGACGCGCCGCGGCCCGCGGCCGGCGCGGCACGGCGCGGCCCGCGGCTAGGGGCGGTGCGGTGCGGCGCGCGGCCGGCGCGGCCCGTGGTGGCTCGCGAGGTCGGCGGTCAGGTCGGCATGTGGCCCGGCGGCCGGCGAGCGCGCGGCTCTGTGGAGGCGCGCGGGTCGGGGAAAGTGGCAGCCGCGAAGCATGGCCGGGGGTGGCCGCCGCTCGGTCCCTTGGCGGCCCGTCCGACCGGATCCGGGGCCCGGGGAGGTGCTGGTCGGGCGGCCGGAGGTGGGCGCCAGGCTGCGCCGATTCGCGGCGGCGCGCGGTGCGCAAGGTCTAGGGCCGGGGCCTGCGACACGGCGGCGGTTGCGGCGCCACCGGCGGCCACGAACGGCACGCAAGGCCCGTGGCCAAGCGGGCTTGCGGCCGGTAGGGTTAGGGGCCCGGCCGGTGGCCTGTCGGATCTAGCAAGGGCTCATCCGCGGGCGTGTGCTTGTGGAGGCAGCGGAGGCCCGAAGCGGCTAGCGGCGCGCGAGCTCGCTGCCGGGCAGCGCGCAGGCTCGGGGTGCAGGGCACGAGGCGCTTCGGGGCCCCGGCCAGGAGGAGGTGGCGGCTCTTCGGGACCGCGTACACTCCATAGGCGACCGCCGTGCAGCGGTACGAGTTGCGGCTCTTCGGGGCCGCGTCCCCTACCGGTTCCGCCGGGTGGTAGCCGGGGACTCGCCATTTTACTCGCGTGGGGTGCGACCACCACTCCACGACGGCAATGGGCGGCGGAATCGGGGCACAACGACAGCACTCGCGTGGAGCTTCTTCCCCACGGCGGTGCTTGGAACTCCCGCGACAGCCTACTACGTCCACTGCGACGACGCGCATGGTGCAAGGTGGCTGCCGGCGGAGACGACACATGAAGTGCGTCAACCCGCAACACTTCGGGGTTGCGGGTGCTGCGAGCTCATCGGCATCGCGAGGAACCTACTTCGGAGGTCCTGGTCATGGCGCTTCGGGGCCATGTCCAACCTGTGCCTGGTCTTCAGGACCGGCACACGGGTGAGCATCAGCTTGTGATGCTAGGTGCTAACTGCTGGTAGCACGGTTCATGAGCTTAGAAATGTAAAGCAAAGCAAGTAGCTAGTGCTAGCAGGTAGCACTTGTTTTGTAGTATTAGTCATGAATGCATGAGGCTCGGTCTTGCTTGCCATTGTTAACCAGCAAGCTTCGTACATGTTCTTTGCACTTACCATTGGTAGCAGAATCATGTGCATCAATAGGTAGGAAAAACCCAAACTGATTCTTACCTTAGTAGCTCGGTAGAGGCTCGTGCTGATAACGTGTTGTGAAAACAACCGAATCAGCTAGGTGATTACTCTACTAATGCGCACACAAAAGCACAAATGGATGAACACAGAAAATAGGGCAGAACAGGAGCTCTTGTATTATTTCACTGAGGAGGATTACAACCGGGAGCTGTGTTCTCTCTTACCCCCTGTCACAATCGGAGGCATCTATTTATAGTGGTAGGAGGAGGCACGGTAGTATCCAAGCACCGGATAAACTCTCCAGCTGCCAACCACTCACTTTAATGCTCCATTGACTTGCCCATTTAATTTGCCCAAAAAGAAAACACGGTGAAACCGGAAATATCCGGTTTACACCCGGTTTCATAACACTAGCATTGAGTATTGCCTCTTTAATACAAACAGCTTTTGCGTCAACTGAATAACTAGCCTCACTATACATGCCGGCTGTGTGAAAGACGCTATCTGACTTGGCAACTCCATTTAGCCAGCGCGTTGGCGAGAGCATAAGCCCTGCTCTTATTTGGCCTGTGGGCGCTCCACACACCTCGAGGTCTGCAGTGATTAGTGAAGACTAGTGGCATGGACAGAGACCGGGCTAGCTAAATTATGATTAGCAATACGATATTTCCTCTTCTTTGCGTGTCAAACAACACAGCTCTTGACTGACGAGCGTTTTAAAATGATGACACGCGACGGGTATGCGCGCTTATTAACGAATCTCCGTAATAATAATCTGCAGAGCAATAATAATCATCCACGGTCACGGAGCGGGTGTTTTAAAAAGAAAAACGTGGATATATTTTATGCTATACAGCATCTTCTTCTCCTCCTTCAGTCAACCCGGCAACACACACTGGTTGTTCTCGTCGACTCATCACTTCATCAGTAACAGTTCGAAATGTGCAAAGCTGCTGTGCTCCGATCGAGCTGATGAATTCTCCTTGCCGTTCAACCACAAATTTGATCGGCAAACCTGCAGAACAATTGCTTCGTTTGATACTCTGTTTGTCCATGGAAGCAGAGGCTATCCAGGCAGTCGGGCTGACTGACAGCTAGTCAACGCGACCTCGTTCACCACGTGCCGGATGATGCGTTGCTTTTTAGTTTAAGGGTGCGTTCGTTTCCTCCTCTAAAATTTAGCACTGTCGTATCAAAGAGAATCTTATTATTTATAAATATTTTGATTAATTTAATGATAAAACCCTTTTGACAGATTGGTACTAATTTTTGAGATGAATCTAATGAGCTTAATTAATCTATGTTTTGTTAAAGTGATGCTACAGTAACCGTCTTCTAATCATGACTTAATTAACCTTATTAGATTCGTCTCGTAAATTAGTATAGGGACATGTAATTTATTTTATAATTAAACTTTATTTAGTATTCTTAAATCTTAAGATTCTTTTTGATGTGACAGCTATAAAATTTAGACCCCAGGAAACGAACACACCCTAAACTCTGTTTTGGGCCAACAACTTGTGCCCAGGACACATTCCAAAGCTCAAACTGTTGTTCGAATATTCCTTTTCGTAACTGTAGGACACAGTCCCGCTGATTTTTCTTTTCTTCATATTTTCGCGACCTATGTTAGTGATTTCATTCATACTGCACGAAGCCATAGTTAATCTATTGAAGGAGTATACATACGAGACGGACATCACAGTCTTGCTTAACTTGTTCCATGTCTCTTTATTATCAATCTGCGTATTGACACTTTTGTAATAATTTAAACAAAATAAATGTGCTTTGCAGAGGTTGGAAATTATTATTTTCATTATTACATATTTCAGAGTGGTGTGAATAGATACAAAAGCTGCTTCCACTAATCACCAATATCAGGGCCTAATCACTAGTTGTGCGGTGCGTTGCCACCCCGGCCTACTCTGAGCTCGCGCGGGCGGCCACCAGGCACGGGCACGGCTCGTGACCGCAGCTGAACCACCACCACCTCCTGCTCCACGCTCGCAAAGAATCCATCTCCAGCACCAAGAGGCTGGAACAAATTGACCCAACCATTGATTAGAAACACACAAGAGTAAAAACGAATCACATCCAGTTCAACAGACGAAAACGGGAGCAAAGCTGCAGTCCGCAGAGGATCGACACTTACAGTCACAGCTGCAGCCACGTCAGCGTCTTCCTTCGCAGCGGCGGCGGCGCCGGACGGCCGGCGGCGCGGGTTGCCGGTGCAGCCGTGGGCGAGGTGGCGCAGCAGTGACAGTGGCCGCGCGAGGAAGGAGAAGATGGCTGCTGCCGAAGAGGACTCCTCCGACCTCGTCTTCTCCCTCGGCATGGAATCCGCTCCCTTCTCGTCCTCTCTTTTGTGGCAAATTGAGAACCCAAAGAGGAAACAAAGAGCACTAGAGCAGTACTGCTCCTAACTTTTTCGGCCTTAGGTTCGCAGTGAAGAACAGTGTTGTTGCAGCTGCCCTCAATTTATAGAGAGACAGCGTGCACATGGCCGAAGCTAAATTACAAATAGCAGTAGCATAAATTATCGTCTTCTTTCCGCGTCACAAGTCGACTCAACTTCTTAAATGGCGACACGCGAAATGGTTGTGCGCGTTTAGCCAAAATGAATCACTGGACTGCCCCGAGCAAAATAATATTGTTCCACGAGGCAGACGTTGAGAAGAAAAAAAAGAACGTTGAATGATTCTGAAGGCCTAATCGTACGGTAGCAGCAGCTTCTTTATCAGGCACCTGTTCGTCGTGCTTTAATTGGGCACAAATAATCTGCTGCCTTGCTCCGAAGGGCGAAGCTGATGAACTAATATAAAGTATGTGCTCCAAAAAGAAAATTATAGCTAACCTAGCCTAATTGTAGTTTTTACTTTTTTGGGCCGTGATTCCATTTTTGATACTTTCATGTGCTCGAATCACTCTAAACGGGTCGGGTGTACGGCCGTGGAAGCAGAGGTTAGGGTGGCAGTCAGACTGACGGACAGCGAGGCAACATGCGATGTCTCACATGACCCACATGCCCATGGTGGCGGTGGTCTTTCAGTCCACACATTTGACCTAATTGTCGGTTTGGTGATGATGCTATAGGGCCTGCTTGTTGTCTTGAAGGTCGTCAGGCATACCAAGCTGCAGCAGCCAGCAAACGAATTGTTCTCCCATACTGGATATAATGGTAGCATATATGTTCTTATAAGCATTGGCGCACACACAACTCACGTCACAACACAAACCAATACCCTATTATCCATCTGCCAGGAAATCATAGCCAGCCATTAAGAACTAAAAGCCAATTGACATCATTATAAAGAGTCATAGATACACAAAAATAAGCTAAAAATTATGCTATATACAACTCTAGCTAGGCAGATGTCTATGTTCTTCAGAACTTTAGAGTTTCGACATTTTACTAACGAAGACTAACGAAGAGTTATGTGGAATTTGTGAATATGCTGCAGGGAAAGATAGCTATGGTTTTGACATCCTTCACACTACAAATATGTAGTTATAGCAGGTTAACGCTCAAACAATGAATTCTACAAGCCACTGCTCCCTCATTTGTGTATTTTTTTTGCGACAAATAAAACTTTCAGTTAAGAACTGACCCATTCAAAGAGAAGATACTCCCTCTGGTCTAGAAGTGTTGATGTGAAGGAAAATGAACTACGTATCCTTGTCTGTACTTCAGTATTTGAATTACTGAAGGGTTACTCCATTTAACCTATAGCCTATGTGGCCTATAGGAGTCACATTGGGAGGACTAGGGGTGAAAACGATGACGGAAATTCCTGATATACCGGCTGTCGTTTTCGAAAAAATAAGAAACGAAAAAATGGTTATGGGAAAGAGTGGAAATGACAATGGAAATGGGAAGATCTTGACGGAAAGGAAAATGAAAATAAAAGAGCCAATTTTCGACCGAATAGACGGAATACCGTATTAGCTCGAAATTTTTCGACGAAAATTTCGTATATCTTACCCAATCTGCTGGAGCCTAAGTGGCCCAGTCCCTAGTATAGAAATAAAAAGTACCCTGGTTATTTTAGGATTGCGATTTCCTTATTTCTATCCATCTGCATTTGGAGCTATTAATTTCTTAATAAATCGTGTTACTTTGGTTATCACGACGATCTTTTGTTGGTTAATTTAGTTGTGTTATGTTAGTACTCATGTTTGACCAATGGCATATACTTTCATTGGTTGTAAACAGCCGGACGTACAAGTTTTATATTGGCATTTTCGTTACAGTTATCGGTTTTGAACGATATCGACATGTTTTCGTCCGAATAATTTTGTTTTCGATTTCCGATATTTCCGATATCGATTTCATTTTCGAGCATATCGATTTCGATATCATTTTCGACTAAATAATCTGATTTAGGGAACGGTAATGATATTTTTCGATCGTTTTCGACCATTTTCATCCCTAGGGAGGACAATGTTCCGTTGGATATTAGACCTGGATGGACTATCATGATCTCGGTGGATTCTCATGATCTCTTGAAGGATACAACTCTATCCATGCTGTGCGTGGCTCGATCTGACCACAGCACGACCTGTAGTTCGACAGGCCGGCCTAGGGCCCTCGCAGGCCGTGGTTAGGCCGAGGTGCAAGCCCATCTAGCTGGCACAACACGACCCTTTAGCTTTGATCCATTAGGCTTGGCATTTCAGCCTGTTTAACTCGTTAGGCACGGCGCAGTCCATCAAGCCCAACAGCGAAGTTGAAATATTTATTTTGCCGAAGTTCGTTTTACTCCCTCGTTTTTTAGCTAAGACTAACTTCAACAAAAGGACGCAAATCCATTTTTGCATCTTATTTGATACTGTGCATAGCTAAGTCGGTCTCCAACAGACTATTCAAACAAAGATGCATTTTGCCTTGTTAGGAGAGAGGGAATGTAAAAGTAGATAATCTCTCTCATCCTATGCATTCTTCGTGGCTAGCAGAATGGGGTGGAGTAGACGGCGTGCAGCAAATTGCAATGTCTGTTGGAGACTTCACAAAATGGATACTTCTGCAGTTCCTGTTCAAGTCATGCATTTCTTATTTTGCCTCTCAAATATGCCTTTCATTGTTGAAGTCAGCCTTAAAGTACACATAATGCCTCATCATATATTAATTTTTTGTTCCTTTTACACACACGATTGACTAATTAGGTTTATTTTACCCCTAAACCGGTATGCTAATACCGCTGTGCTAATGTGTCCACGGATTAGGCTAGGATTCTTCACGTGGCTTGACACGCCAACTAGGCAGTCCCTAATCCCCGTGCGCGACGGACCAAGAGAGCAAAGTAGCAAACCTTCACACAGCTACCGAACTTTCCTTTCCTAGAAAGTTTCTCCACCTGCAACTTTTCATTTTTAGAAAGTTTCCATCAAACTTTTAGACAAACATTCCGTCAAACTTTTAAGCAAACTTTGCACCAAACGTTTAGTCAAACTTCTTAACAAACTTTCGGATAAAACTTTCTACAAAACTTTCAAATGAACTTTTGTACTAAACTCTCACACAAATTTTAATTATAGGAGACTTTTAGGCAATGTTTTAGCAATTTTTAAAGCAGTGGGGCCCACCATACGGGCTCTAACATGTAGGGCCATAATGATGACAACCCCACAACATAGGTTCCTCTATGCGGGGGCCAACTCAATCCACAACATATTGTCCAAGTGAGACCCACTCACATGCTCAATAGTACAGGGGAGGAAGGGAGCATCAAGCGGCTTGCGCGTTATCCCGAGGCTGACTGAACCACCAGTAGGTTGATGCCGACCCGACGAGGCATACACCAGTTTCTCATCCTCCTCACCGAGCGGCGAGGGTGCTAGCGACTACGTGCGCATGAGCTCATCGTAGATGAGTGCCTCGACAAAACAGTCATGGGAGGACTCACACCAGTGGTGGGATGAAGGATGGATACGTTGTAATTGTTGTGCAAGACATTGGTGCTTCGTCATGGAGAGGTGCTTGAAGTCCAACAAGTGCATGAAACTATTGAATTTATATTTTGGATATGATATTGATATGAATTTATATTTCATTATTCTGTAATATAAAATATTATTTGTTAAATAAATTTCAAATCCATATGCTTAACTTCCAATATTTAAATTATTATGTGATCATTCTTTCTTATTCTGTTGAACTGGACCCTTCCCAAAATATATGTAAACAATATTTATATGACTATTTTGTAACACCTTTGAAATATTTGATTTCATAATGACCTAGCAGTTACCTACCTACCTGAGTCCCCTTATCTCTTGAGTTTCAGAAAGATAGTAGAAACCTAATTTATTTTATAACAATAATAAAAAATAAAATTTGTTAATTTATAATAGAGTTAATTCTTTTACTACTAAGATGAGAAGTAAATGATATATAGAGAGAAATATTCATTGAAAAAATTGTTTGTTACAAGCACCCACCAACTCAAAGTCTCAAATAGTACCAATTTTTGCGAAGGCGCGCTATCAACAAAGATCACCATACTAGTTTCCTATATAAAGAGCAATGAATAGTTAGCATGTGGTAGATCAATATTTGAGATTTATGCAATGATTGAAGGGTGAGTGTGGAGTAAGAAGCTGATGGATGGGGCACTACCATGTGGCGAGCTTGGTTTGCCCGGATGGGAGAGAGAGAACGAATTTGTTTCAAAATATTCAAGCATAATTTTCTCATCAGCCAAATTTTATTTTTGATTCCGTATGAACCACTATGTTGTTTAAATTAACTCTAAAAAAATGAGATTCAATATTTTTTTAAAAAAATAAATATTCAATTTTTACTCAACATGTTAACTACACTATATCAACATTTCTGTTGTGCATGAGCCACATGCCGACGGTGTTAGAGTCGACACATTTGACCGAATTGTTGGTTTGGTGAAGGTCGCCATGCCAAGGTGTGGCAAAACAGATTGTTGAGAAAAGATGCTGCCGTGACAGATTTTCAATTTGTTTTCTGAAGTCGATTGTCAGGGTGATGGATTTGCGCTGCAGTTTTTGCTCTCTGTGCCATGTCAAAAATTACAGTGGCGGAGCTCGTTATAGGAGTTCAACTTGCTGGTCGAATCTTCACCACTAGGAAAAGTGTTCGCGGAAAGGAAAAGAAAAACTGTACTATAAATAACAGGAATAAATAACACCTGTACATATGCGATCCTGTAATTGGCAGGAATTCTGATAAAATGTGGCAGGAAAATGCATGGACATACCCAAAGTGAGCTGCTTCAGCTCAGTTCAATAGTGGTAAATGACTAAATGACATCCTTTTCAGGCCACTGAGATTTTTGTACATCTCTCACTCCAACTAAACTGATATTGAAGCCTTGCGAATGGGTGATTCGACACAAGTTGGATGGTGTATTTGGACGTACGGCATAGCATCCTATGTCCTCCCCGGTGCTCTGCTCAGCTGTTAGTTGTGCGAACCTCCTCTCCCTGGTCTTGGTTTCCCGGGCCTTCCCGGAGGGACTTTACTAGCCAACAATCGAGCACCTGGCCAATCCTGCTCACACCAGCACAAAAGAACTATAGTTAACTAAATTTGAGAACAACAAAAACAAAATGAACATTAAAACTCTATGAACCAGCTAATCTTTTAGGTTGACAAAATCTCATGACTTGTCACAATTTTATTCACCTTGTTTTCCCCAAGATCATCATATTGGGGAAATCACCGTGAATATATTAAACCCTTATACACCAATCAGTTGTATAAGCTAAAGCTTATGAGGAGCAGCATGGTCACTTCACTTTAAACAAGATAAATCACCCGACTTATTACTAGTATTATTTTCTTTCGGGATTTTACTTCTGTACACACCTGTTTAGCCCCACCTTAGTTTCTAGTAAACTGTTTAAAATACTTATGTACTAACTTTTTGCAAATATCACTGAAATTGTTCCTTTGCATGCCTGATTATATACGATGCTAATATATAGATGTGTTGTGTTTGTGTGCGCCTATATGTAAGAATTTACACTACACCTGAGTATATAATTTGAAGGAAAATTCAAACACATCCAAAACTTTGCAAAATAAGAAAATCTGCGTTGCGTCGAACGGAAACGGAAACTACAGAGGCGGATGCAGCTGTTGCACTTACATGAGTCGCCTTGCTGCCTTCCTCATCATCTCGTTGCGAAGTAGCCGGAGGACCACCAGATGCATCCGCTTCATCTGCGCCGGGCCGTCGGTCAGAGCCGCCGCAGAGGTCCATGAGGCAGCCGGCGCAGGCCCGGAGGACGCACTGCAGCAGCGACGCCGGCGACGACGACGACAGGGCCGCCACGTCGTCCATGGCCGCCGCCGCTCCTTTGTCCTCGGTTCCGCCGTGGGGGTCAGTACTAGGTTTCACGTTCACCGTCTCCTCTCCCTTCTCCATTTTCTTATTGGAATGCGTGCGTGCGTGTTCAATGCGATTTATGTGCCGCGGCAGCGGCAGTCGGGCACTGCTGGTATGCACAGGGACGGGATTGTGCCGATTGAGGCATTGACGCCGGTGGGCCGGGCAAGCAGAAGGGCATGCAGCGATGGGTGGAATGCCAGGAATGCCCTTTTCAATGCCGGTACTAATTGTTCATCAGTGATAGCGATGGAGCCGTCGTTTCCAAGAGTTTCTGCGTAATTAACAAGAGTTTCTGCGTTTTGGTTTTGCAATGAAATCAATGATCATCAAACTGTTCCAGAATTGCGTGATTCGGAAAGTGAAGGGCACTATTACTCACCTGCGTCCCATGTTACTTTATCATCCTATATTTCTTCAATTTTTTCTAGTTTATTTATCATATCTTTCGAATACATTTATAGCTTGATCTCTCTCATCTTTTTTGCATCTATCTTTTTTCACTTCTCTTTAGTTTTTAAACTCAAAAATTAAGATAAGAAATACTACCACCTCCATTTATAAATAGCATAAATTGCCGCTGCCCGTTGCTAGAAATGACTGACATGGCGACAGCTGCCATGATCCATGAAGAGACGACCACACCCGCTGAGGGTGTGTTTATTTCCTCGGGTCTAAAATTTATAGCTGTTACATCAAAAAGAATCTTAATATTTATGAGTACTAAATAAAGCTTAATTACAAAATAAATTACAGCCCCTTAGACTAATTCACGAGACGAATCTAATAAAGTTAATTAAGTCGTGATTAGAAGACGGTTACTGTAGCAACACTTTAGCAAAACATAGATTAATTAAGCTCATTAGATTCATCTCGAAAATTAGCATCAATCTCTAAAAGGGTTTTGACATTAAATTGATGGAATATTTATAAATAGTAAGATTCTCTTTGATGTGACAGTGCTTAAATTTTAGAGGGAGAAAAATATTTATAATAATAAGATTATCTTTGATGTGACAGTGCTAAATTTTAGAGGGAAAGAGATGAGGCGCGGAATTGAATTCTCCTGCACGATGATGCATGCACGCACAGAGAGGCACGGCGATGCAGACAAACGCTACAGGGACGCCGTCCTCGACCCGTTCCCGTCTGACTTCTGAAACTGAAAGAACACGCCTGGATCGCCGGTGTAACTCGCGCACCAACTCCCGTCCGAGAAATATTCAATGGCCATCGATCCTGATCCCCACCAGCTCCACGCCACGGCCATGGCTACCTTTGCGCACCGGGAACCGGGATGGGATGGTTCATCGTCATCAACAGCTAGCTGCTTCACCTGACACCATGAGCCCTACCCGTTTGTCCTCTCTGCTTGCTCACGAATCTCCGTGTCACTAGCTCAACTGCTTATTTTCTTAAAAGGTTCGACTCCCGGTACCTCGGTGCTGGGCTGGCAGCTTGGCAACGTTGAGACAACCATTATCCACAGAAACACTACGCGTTAGTTAAGCAGGTGCAGAGCAGAGACATGTGGCAACGTACTGAAACTCTGATTTAACTTTTGCACACCGAAACATTCGACCACTCATCTGACCGTAAACGTATTTTACAACACGCCTTTCTTGCTGATCAAATCAAATCTATTCTACGCCCCAATAATAATCCAAACATGGAATGTACAAGAGTAATGATGATTGATGATGCAGTTAATCTGCGTATCGACCAACAGCTGGATTCTCCTTGATGAGTTTCTCAACCCTCCGTTCGTTTCCTCGCCACCCTCCTCGGTTCAGGAATCAGATGACGACGACGACGAGTTGGAGGGTGAAGAGGTGGACGAAGAGGAAGGAAGGGAATGGATGGCTCCGCCGCTACCGCCAGAGCCTGTCCTTGGAGGGCCCGGGCGGGGCCCCGGCGGCGAAGGCCGAGGTCTTGGTCTTCTCCCCTTCCCCTTGCGCTTCGCCTGACCTGCGCTGCTGCCGGCGGCGTTGATCTTCCCGCCGCCGCCCGGCCTCGGCAGGCCCGGGCGGCCCTTGGGCGGGGAGACCGGCCGTCTTCTCCGCACCGGCGCCGGCGCCGCGCGCAGCGTGAACGGAGCAGGCGGACCATCATCGCCGCCCTTGTTCTGCGCGCCTGCACCAGCCGCGTCACCGCCGCCGCCGCGCTCCGCCGCCGGCTCACCGCCGTCGTCCTCGTCGTCGCTGGAAGCGCAGTTGCCGCCGGCGGACGCGCTCGGCGGCGGCGCTCGAAGCAGACGCTGCGCGCGCTCGCAGAAGCTGGGGCTGGACGACGAGGATGCCCAGTGGCCGAGCAGCAGCTGAAGGCTCGGGCAGAGGCGAGGTGAAGGTGAAGCAGGTGGCGGCGGCAGCAGCCGGGCACGCGGCGGAAGAAGGTGCCGCGCGAGGGGCAAGAGGAAGGAACACCGTCTCGCCATGACCTCGCGAGGGTGATGGTCACTCAGGAGCAAGGCAGCCCCTTGTGCTGGCTGCAGTAGCAGCGCAAGTATTTATTACGCAGGTCTGTTGCGCCCATTGCCATTGGGATCCGAATTCAACAACACTGTACATACAGGGGAAAACAGTACCCGTTCCGTTCTATATGGTACGATTTTTACTGTAGCACTAGCACACATGTTGCTGGATCACGAATCTGGACCGTTGATTTCTGATCCAACAGCCGTGAGAGGGGGTAATTCCGGAAGGCAATGCAGAGAATCTGGATCCTTGCCATTGGTTAGGGAGAATCAGATTGTTTTTTTTTTCGAAGATAATATCACAAGTTTCTTTTTTTTAAAGAAGAAGATACGTACTCTTGGTTTACTGCGAAATCTTTAAAGCTCAAGTCCCTACCTGTCTGTATCAGTTGCTTCTTGCGCAACGGAAAAAGGATCTCTTTGAGGACCCTGTAAAAATACTGTGGTACTATCTTAAAACACGTTTATTTTTGGAGTTGGTTATAGTAAAAGTAACTCAGTATATGTTTATAACAATTATAACTGAGAAAAGAACAAACACTTCCCTAAAATGATTCATGCACGATGGATCTAATGACATTAATTTTTTTCTTTACAAAATTATTTTAGAACAGAAGAATATAAAGCCATTTACATGTTACTATTGAACTACACTGGGTCCTTGCTTGGGTATATGAGTGTGGATAGAAAATGAAGCATGACTTGCCTTTTCTTTTGTGCAAACTTCATATAACCCATTACAACTTTTCATAATCCCGAATGTGTACTATACTGCTATGGCAAAAATGACTACCCCATATATGTCATCCAAATGCAGTTCATTCCCTTCCATGCCATGATTCTGTACTTCATGTAAATACTTTGTTATTATTTAATTCAAAATATAAGGTAGGGGCCTTCCCTACTGACTCCGGTCAAAAAAAAGATAAACACAGGATGAAAAGAACATTTTGTTCTGTGTGTTGACTACAGGTTGAATTATAATCCTTTTTATGCCACAGAATTTGTATTCCCATTTATGTTATTGAAACAATATTAGTTGTTAATGATTCATTGAACACAGTTTTATAATACATGGTAACATAATTTTTTAGTGACAAAAGATACATGATATATTATTTCTGTAGTCTTTAATTGTGCACTGTACATCACATTATTATTCACCATATATTGATATTTGAAATATTAAAATCAACTTGAAGCATTGTAGACATTGAATAATATAATCAAATTCCCTAATACAATAAAGATATTCAACATACCATGGTGTCTCGCAGTTAAGGATTTTCATATGCAAGACATTATAAATATTTTTTTATTTTAGAGTAGTTTTTTCACATAACCATGATTCAATTGAATTTTTGTTGTAGTAGTAGAAAATTAATTGTTTCAATATTCGGTGCTAGAATTTTTATCAAATCCGTAATTTTTGTTTTTCGTGTTGAATGTGCAACTAAATGTTATTTCTGTAATTTTATGGTTTTTATTTTTTTGTAAATTTTTTATTTCATTTATGAAAAAAAAATTCTGCCCTATACTTAGCATGTCCGCACCTGTCGGTCATACATCGTTGTATGGTCCCACTTGCCATGTAGATACAAGACGCAAGGACTAAATGGTGGTTTAGAAAAATACCATTGAGCCTGTCTCTTGACGTTTTTATCAGCAGTGGGAGATGAAAAAAATTTAATTTGTAGCCCACTGGTGAATACACAAGATTAGAGGTTTTGCATTGTCAAATATGGGAACTGAACAATTTGCAATGGAATACAAGAAAAGGTAAGGATGAACGAAATAAGTGAAACGACTCAAGTCAAGCAAGGAGAGCGGCAATGGTGGGTAATTTTTAAAGTATATAAATGTATTATTGATCAAAAATTTTGTTAAATGATAGTGGTGGATAATTATTTTTTTATTTTGTCCGATACATGTGGTAACTTGTAGGATTGAGAGCAAATATAGCATCCTATTTTCTTGTAATTCTCTCAATAATTTTCTAGGTTGATAATATATTTATTATTATCTATTTTGGAGATCAATGTATGACTGTATTCTAGGTGCATATGCCCACCCTAGTTTATTTTTTAATTTTATGGTTCAATATTAATACCAAATCTCTAATTACACTATTAAACATGTCAAATGATTTGTTAAATCATAATTTAAAGTACAAAAATGTCAAATTCAGTCATATTAATCCATCATGTGTTTAAATTGACATTTATGTACTTAAAATTATGATTTGATACATTAATAAGACATATCTACAACTAAGTTAACATGCTTAATAATATAAGCAGAGATCGTCAGTATCTATAAGTCTTATAAACAACTAAAAATATGATGTTCTATTTATATATATATAAGCTTAAGAACAAATTATCACCATAATGATCTCCTCCAATATCTATGTCTTACTTGGATGCAGGTGAAATAGTCTACGATGAACATACCCCTTGTTCACCATCTCTCAAATAATTACCCTCAAGTTATGGTAATATGACAAGTTTAAATAGTTGAAGAAGAAAAAAATTAAATTTACAAAAACAATTGTGCATCAATTCGTATAGTTCTCATCTAAATTTCGAGGGACAGAGCATCCGCGTTCATCCCCATATAGTGATTCTCCGTTATGGGACGCTTGATGGAACACTAGACTATCTCATGTGGTTAAGCATGTCACCAAGTTCCAAACGAGGCACAATGTTGCAATATATAGCTTGCGTTGCAATGCATTTTAATTTGGACCATATATCTCTATCGTTCTTACTTAACGTGTGCAAGAAAAATTACTAGCTAACCCATTCTTTCTTTTGATTCTTTCTGCGTTTGTATTACTTGAACTAGCTCTCTTTTGGTTTTAACAAAAATAAGTTAAGAGGCCCTTTATTTTTTAACGAAAGGCCGAAGCCTTGCTTTTTTATAGAAAGCAAGAAGCACATGCTTGGTTACAACAAATTCCAAACCATATCTAAAGCACTTGTTCACTTTTATGCTACCCTTGTTCTCCTACCTCTAGTTCCTGCTACATCGGTTCAGAGATTACACCTCCCACACAGCACCCATAACAACAGAAAGAGAAGTAGCTAACCATCTCAGTAACCACTATCCTATCCCTATCGTGCCGACACCTACTTTGCTCGTTCAGATGGCTCACCCTTGTCTTGGTGTTCTCCCACCATCCACAGCACCTGCTTCTTCTCATTGTCGCAAAAAGCGTGGATGGTGATGATCACACCGCGGGCGTTCCGCTAGTAATTTGTGTCAGGTGTGTGTATGGTCAGCAAATGGACTAAAAGCATCGCGATTTTCACGAGAGGATCGGGAGGCGTGAAGCTAATTAATGAACCTTTACTTAGTTTCTTGATGTACATATACATTTACATAGTAGAAGGTTTTTGGAAACTGATGGAATCATGGTTTCGTTGGTGCCCTCCATGGGTCGCTGTGGCTCCCGCTCGACCATCTGTCCATCTGCATACCAGCCAGAACTGAACTTCCCATTGAAACCTAGTAGTTAATTAGTCTGCCCACCGCTGCCTGGCCTCGGGGTACCGGGTTCCCCGGCAGGAGGGGTGAGCGCCCTTGCCGCCAGCAGCAGCGGTCCACTAGGCGCCGCAGCCATTTGCACCCGCCGCGGTGACGGACTCGTCGCGGGACCAGCGTTCTTCTCGCTGCCTGCTTGTTGCTCTTGGTAACCGGACTGCGGTGGCCGCAGTTTGGGGATCGTGGAAGGAGAGCTGAGGTTGATCGTGCCCAGAATGGAGCTGGCTGGCGGTGCTACCGACAACGACGACGCCATAGTCTTAGCACGCTTGCTAGACGACTCAAGGCTTTGGCTCGCCGGTGATGGACTGATGGTCTCTTGAATTCGTTCTCTTGCAGTTGCCTGGTCTCGCTTCGCTTTGTGCTGATGGATGGCTGCTGGTGGTGGTGGAAGAATGCTGCCGCAGAATGCTACTTATATAAACGATCGATGCTGTAACTAGAGTTGGACGCAGTCATCAAGAGCTAGCG
Organism: Chloris gayana; assembly: GCA_031894775.1. Taxonomy (NCBI): domain Eukaryota; kingdom Viridiplantae; phylum Streptophyta; class Magnoliopsida; order Poales; family Poaceae; genus Chloris; species Chloris gayana. The sequence goes on from JAUNZO010005181.1 coordinate 34,922, forward strand.
GGAGGGAGTGCTTGACTTTCACCAGCGCCCACACACACGCACACAGAGAAGACAAGTCGTACGGTCTTGTTTACGAGGTCAAGACAAATAAAGCTGATGCGTAGTGTTTGACAAGTCGTGAGTTTGACAAGGACCGTTGGCGTTATTTTGATCCGGACGCTGGGTGCGGCACGCGCCCAAACGTCTGAGTCCCGTTTTCGTTGATCGCCATTCCCGCTCCACACACCGTGTGCTGTGTGCATTGACTATTGATCCAGTCAGCACGGACGCATCCTGCTCGGCTTTAGTCATGCCAAAGCGGGGTCAACGTACGGTTAATATGCATGTACGCCTACTGTGGTTGGATGATTTATTCGGTAGAGAATGTTTGTTGACATTTCTTGCATGTGGTCTTGTCCTTGATTCGTCCGTTCCAACTGTACCTTAATTGCAGAAATACATGATTTCAAAATATTGAGGTGGCTTAAATCACTTATTAATCAATCTATGAAAGGTACAGTTGCATGAGTAAATTGAAATGAACTTCCCATTGAACCCTAGTAAATATAGGGACAAGAAATTGCATCCTGATGGAATGGAGGGGATAAGAACATTTGTGGTTCCTGTATTACTTGAACTTCCTAGTTTTTGTTTAGCTTTTAAAAAAAATGAAGCTAGAGGCTCCCTAGCTCCGGTCTTGTCAAAAACGCATTGATGATCCGGCCCCTAGGGAAAACAATACGGTAGGAAAAAAATATCGGAGGTCACCGAAATATGACATTTTGAAAATATTGCTGATTAATACTAATTACATTTTAAAATTAGTTGCATGATTTGACTAGAAATGCATGGTCTTTAATTTCTATATAGTTGCATATGTAACAAAGATAATTTTTGATAAATAACATAGTCAATGATAAAATTTTAGCGATAAAATTGCATCGGACATCACTGATAAATATGATATTTCAGACCCACCATGGTCGCCACCACTTTTTGTCAGGTGTGTGTGTACATATATGGAATCAGCATATAAATCAACTGAAAGGAAATTTTAAGGAGAGAGTCACGAGGCGTGAAGCTAATGAACCTTTAGTTCGTTTCTTGATGAACATATACATTTACATAGGAATTTTTCGAAACTTATGAAATCATTGTTTCTTCGGCACCCTCCCTTCTGTCGCTGTAGCTTGTGACTCCCGCTCGACCATCAGTTCATCTCTCCATCCTAGCCAGAACTGAACTTTCCATTGAAACCTGCTGATTAATGAGTCTGCCCGCCGCTGCCTGGCCTCGGGGTACTGGTTTGCCCGGGAGGAGGGGTGAGCGCCCTTGCCGCCAGCGCTAGCACCGGTCCACTAGGCACCGCGGCCATTTGCGCCCGACGCGGCGAGGGACTCGTTGCGGAACCAGCGTTCTTCTCGCTGCGTGCTTCTTGTTGCTCTTGGTAACTGGGTGCCCCCGTGTCGGCAGCGGACTGCGGTGGCCGCAGTCTCGAGATTGTGGAAGGAGAACCGAGGTTGATCGTGCCCAGAATGGAGCTTGCTGGTGCTACCGACAACGACGCCATAGTCTTAGCACGCTTGCTAGACGACTCAAGTCTTTGGCTCGCCGGTGATGATGGTCTCTTGAATTCGTTCTTGCAGTTGCCTTGTCTGGCTCTGGCTTCGCTTTGTGCTGTTGGATGGCTGCTGGTGGTGGAAGGATGCTGCCGCAGAATGCTACTTATATAAACGATCGATGCTGTAAGGCCATTCTTAGTGGCCTTTCGTTTCACATTTTCCAACTATGACACGTCAGCTTTCTAATCTTATTTTGTGAAATGAAAGTGCATCTCTCAAGTACACTCTTTCATTTCACAGTTTCATAGGTTGAATGAAACATTAAATTGTTGCATAGTTGTACCAATATGAATTCATGTTTTTCTAGAGATGAAAGAAAAAGAGTCTCAATGCATCTTTCATTCTCCTTTCATCGTCTTGAAAAGAGTGTCACCATCCTTTCATCCTAATGAAAGACTCCCTCCTCTTTCATATTAAATAACATGCCATGTCATCTTATTTGCTGATGTGTCACCTAATAAATACCAAATGAAAGATCCACTCAGAATGACCTAATAACTAATTTGGACGCCGTCAAGAGCTAGCGGTAGGGAGTGCTTGACTTTCACCAGCGCCCTTGTTTACGAGGTCAAGACAAGGCTAATAATTGCGTAGTGACAAGGACCGTTGGCGTTATTTTGATCTGGACACTGGGTGCGGCACGCGCCCAAACGTCTGAGTCCCGTTTTCGTCGATCGCCATTCCCGCTCCACACACACCGTGTGCTGTGCGCATTGACTATTGATCCAGTCAGCACGGACGCATCCTGTGTGGCTTTAGCCATACCAAACCGGGGTCAACGGTTAATATGCATGTACGCCTACTGTGGTTGGATCATTTATTCCGTAGAGAATGTTTGTTGACATTTCTTGCATGTGGCCTAGTCCTTGATTCGCCCGTTCCAACTGTACCTTAATTGCAGAAATACATGGTTTCAAAATATCGAGGTGGGTTAAATCACTTACTAATCAATCTATGAAAGGTACAGTTGCATGAGTAAATTGAAATGAACTTCCCATTGAACCCTAGTAAATATAGGGACAAGAAATTGCAACCTGATGGAATGGAGGGGATAAGAGATGGCAAATGAGTGTCTGAGCAAGTTGCAATGGCATAGATGGAATCATACTCATGTGCTGGAGTATTTGGACAGAGCGAAACAATTGGATTTTTAACCATGTAGATCCTCAAGTAGTCAACTGCAGGAGGAAATTCTTTACTGAAATGAAAAAACTCTCCCACAGAACAAAGGAGCAACTGGCAGCATAAATTGAAGAATCGATCAGTCAAAAAATTTAGCGTTTCCTCTTCTGTTTTTGCTTTTTTTCATTTCGAGATTCTTATCTCTACCTCTTTGTACAGTGTACTTATCGTTCGTTTTATTCAATAAAATTACTGTAGGGGCTCTCCCCTCCAGTTTCTTTAAAAAAAAAGATGAAATTGACCCAAAAAAATAGCGCTCTTAACGTTTTCAGCCTGCCCAGCCTTTTTATAACCATATATGAGAATATTAGGGGTGGCTTCTCTCTGCACAATGTCTAATCACTAGGACTGAAACATGAACAGATCATCACATAACAAAAAGGGTAAAACCGGTTATCAAGTTTTGCCAGTATTGACAGATTCGGATTTATTAGCGTATCACTTGTTTCTTTGAACGGAAAAAGGAACCATTATGGGGACCGTAAAATACCGTATTAAAATAAGTTTCATTAATTCAAACTAATTTAAATGTTTAAATGATCTATAAAGAAAAGTACAAACATTTCTTTCATTAAGTAAGTTTATATGAAATATATTCATGGTGGATGTAATGATACTAATTTTTTTGGGAAAGATATAATCATTTTAAAATGGAAGAGTATAATGAGGTGCTATCTCACATCAATAGACAAATTAGGACCAAGGGAATGAGTGGAACATACTGAACTCGAGCAAGGAGACGGATAAATGGTTGGTAATTTTTTAAATAATAAAAATTTATTGTTGGTCTAACATTTTTTAAAACATAGTGATGGATAATTATTATTTATTTTTCTCTGATTAATATGATAATTTGTAGTTTGGAGAGTGAATGTAGACACTGCTAATTTTCATGTTGAAGTATATATAGAGTGATTAGTCTCAATATTTTTCTAGCTTATCAGTTTTTTTAATCCTTTTGGAGATCAATGCTCAACTATGTATTTTAGTTTGTAACATTGGCAAAAAAATATAAAATGTAGAACTAAAAATCTAAGAGTAGGCCCAAGCTTTTTATCCCTACGTGCTTCTAACGTTGCCCAGTTCTTGTCATTTGTGTTCTTTCTGTATTTGATTATGTGTGTGGTTCCTGTATTACTTGAACTTCCTAGTTTTTGTTTAGCTTTTAAAAAAATGAAGCTAGAGGCTCCCTAGCTCCATTCTTGTCAAAAACGCATTGATGATCCGGCCCCTAGGGAAAACAATTCGGTAGGAAAAAAATATCGGAGGTCACCGAAATGACATTTTGAAAATATTGGTGATTAAAACTAATTACATTTTAAAATTAGTTGCATGATCTGACTAGAAATGCATGGTATTTAATTTCTATATAGTTGCATATGTAACAAAGATAATTTTCGATAAATAACAGTCAATGAAAAAATTTTAGCGATAAAATTGCATCGGACATCACTGATAAATATGATATTTCAGACCCACCATGGTCGCCACCACTTTTTGTCCGGTGTGTGTGTGTTTATATGGAATCAGCAAATAAATCGACTGAAAGAAGGAGATTTTTAGGAGAGAGTCACGAGGCGTGAAGCTAATGAACCTTTAGTTCGTTTCTTGATGTACATATACATTTACATAGGAATTTTTTCGAAACTTATGAAATCATTGTTTCTTCGGCACCCTCCCTTCTGTCGCTGTAGCTTGTGACTCCCGCTCGACCATCTGTTCATCTCTGCATCCCAGCCAGGACTGAACTTTCCATTGAAACCTGCTGATTAATGAGTCTGCCCGCCGCTGCCTGGCCTCGGGGTATCGGTTTGCCCGGGAGGAGAGGTGAGCGCCCTTGCCGCCAGCACCGGTCCACTAGGCACCGCGGCCATTTGCGCCCGCCGCGGCGAGGGACTGGTCGCGGAACTAGCGTTCTTCTCGCTGCGTGCTTCTTGCTCTTGGTAACCGGCGGCCGCCGCGTCGGTGACGGACTGCGGTGGCCGCAGTCTCGGGATCGTGGAAGGAGAACCGAGGTTGATCGTGCCCAGAATGGAGCTTGCTGGCGCTACCGACAAGGACGCCATAGTCTTATTAGCACCCTTGCTAGATGACTCAAGCTAGCTTTGGTTGGCTTGAATTCGTTCTTGCAGTTTGCCTGGTTCTGCCTTCACTTTGTGCTGTGATGGCTGCTGGTCGTGTGGAAGGACTGTGCGGCGGAGTGCTCCTTATATAATCGATCGATGCTGCGGCGGAGTTGGACGCAGCAAGAGCGGGAAGGGGTGCTTGACTTTGACCGTCACCCACGCACGTGTGTTCTCTAGTATCTCACACAGAGAGAAGACAAGTCGTACGGTTTTGTTTGACAAGTCGTAAGTTGGACAAGGACCACCGTTGGTATTATTTTGATCTGGTCGATGGGTCCGACGCGCGCGCGTAGGTCTCAGTCGCGTTTTCATCGATCGTCGTCGTCGTTCCCTCTTCACACACCGTGTGCTGTGTGCGTCTTCAAAACCGTTTGGATCCCGTCAGCACGGACGCTGCGTCTTCCAGCCCTTTAGCCATGTCCTGGGTAACTTTCCCCTTTCGAATGCCACTTTAGCCATGCCCAATCGGGGTCACCAGTCAACATCCATGTGGTCATGGCCTTCAGCTTCATTCGCTCAGTCAATCCATAGTTTTAAACCACAGTTCAATATACTGATGCGATTGTATATTTCATAGTTAGATTAATAAAACATTTTACCGGAACCCGGTATTTCAAAACCATCTATTTCTGAAATTGACATGCCAAAAACGGGCACTTGTGCTCTCAAGAAAAAATGCCCTGAAAAAGGGCAATTATCTTGATTAATGTGATCTAGTTAGAACCAACAAATTAAATACAGTAATTATTTTTAAATTACAGAGTACAACTTAAACACTCACATGCACTTTCCCTATGAATATACATACGTAAACTCCCTAGCATATTCGAAGACTGATCTGGCAAATCCTCGAAATTGATGAAGTCACCACTCGCACCTTGCTATCGATGTAGCGTCGCCTACCATTGAAAGCACAATGCCGTTAAATCCTAGAAAATTTACTTTCATGGGGAGTCAAACCCGGGATTTAGAATGCTACCGAGGCTCTTGTAACCACTAGGCTACAACTGTAAATCAAATACACTACTATTATCAGCAATCCAAGTATAGTTAGCATTGTTCTATATTGGTTGTCTCAATTAATTCTTGTTGTAAACAACTCCATATTAGCTAATTGCCTCTGACTACTCTTCCCAGGCAGGTCCAAACTCTGTGCATTGGATCGATGGATATATAATGGAAAAATTTGATCTAGAGCACCCTTCAATGGCGGTATTTGCCACAAAGCACTACTCAATGTTGGTTTTGCTGGAAAGCACTATTCAAGTGCGGTTATTTGCTAAAAAGCACTTAAGCTAATATAATATGGATTTATGAGAGAGAGAATTGTTTAAATGACCAAACTACCCTCCCTCCAATTTAAGCTTGTATATGACTCTGTTTCATCTTATGACTTCATCAACTAGTAACTAGTTAAGTACAAGATAATTAAACACTACAACAGATATTTATCACATCAATTTTAATTTCATATAGCATATGGTCCTACCCATTCATAGTCATACTTGTGCACCACATTAGCACAACAAAATAAGTTTATCCATATCGTGCTAACAGTAGCACAACAAAATATGATTCAGTCACTTTCTGCCACACACAAGTTCATATGACACAACAAAATGTAACTCGGGTGGGCGGGCGTGGGACTGCGGGAGGACTCGTGATTTTTTTACAGCTGAGTGAATGTATATATTAGTTGTATTATCTAACCTCATAATTCCACTTTATGACTAGATTAATCAAAGTAAAGTATATAGACCACACCAGATGTTGCTGATGAATTTCAATCGATAAGGCTGCAATGCATGCCATTAGGTATCACCATATGTGAAAACATAAGTAGGAATTGAGTAACATGGTATACCAAAACGAGAATGACTTTTGTGAGTATAGGGGCATGTGTCCTTCCCTAGTCATTTAATTATTATTTGTGGTCCAATCTAAATATCAAATCTCTAATTATACTATTAAACATGTCAAATTAGTTATAGATATACCTTATTCATGTGTCAAATCATAGTTTTAAGTATAGAAATGTCAAATTCATTCATCTGTGTTAGACCATAATTATAATTTAACATTTCTATACTTCAAATTATGATTTCACATATTAACAAGACATATCTACAACTAATTTGACATGTTTAATAGTATAATCATAAATTTAATATTCATATTGACCCATAATTTATAATTAAACTGGGGTATGCACATACCCCTGTGCTCATTGAAGTATTTATCCACCAAAAGAAATTGTATACCTGAGTTTCACCAACGGTTCCCTCACTAGGGTTCAAATTTTAACAAGAAAACATTGTAATTAAGTCAAGGCAATAAGAAAGGCTTTATGAAATCATATTATTTTGAGCAAACAAGTTCCCTATTGCATGAATCAAGAAAATAATTCACTTTGTCTATAATAGTACAAATGTCAACAACTATTTTCTAGCAATATTTGTTAGTAATGTGATCATGTCTAGTAAATGTTTATTTTATTTTATTATGAGATCATATTCAATGCAAGCAGGAAGCACAAAACATTTATATTTCATTACTAGACACATATAACTATTTGATTATATTTAAATTAATCAATAATTTGTAATTGAAAAAGGATTGTTCTCATAAAAAATTATATAATCTTCTACGTAACAATAAACTACGAATACCACACTATATTACAGTTTATATTAGCTGAAGACGTTATAAGAGTTGTAGAAAACCATTTTATTATAGTTTTATTTAGTTTTATCAAAGGGTAATCAAAACTTTACTAGAAATCTCTTAAGTTGCACTAGACTAAATAACATTGTTTGGGAATTTAAAAAATGAAATGTTATCAGTTTTGCTCTTCTTGTTCTTTTACTAATTGCTATCTCTCTCTTCCATGAAATGCCATCTAAGTTCCACAAAATTAAATTATCCTCTGTGACAACCATCACCACCAAATGTTTTGCCCTCCCTGAAATGAGTTTATGCTTGCCTAGTGGGCCCCCACCTTCTACCTATATCTTGCTCCAGCAAGTAGCGGCGGCATTGTTCATCCCCCGTGAACCACACTAGTGTCGTTTCTTCATCATCTTGGGCTGGAACATGCCGTGGAGGAGCAAAAGTATTGAAAAAAAAGTGTAAGCAAGCATTGCGTGCTCCTTTCGGATAGGCTAAATGGCTTACTGTTTTTCCGCACTTGTTGGATAACTAAGTATTTGCAACGATCTATGTTTTTGTACTGTACACTGTCTGCATTATTCATAGTTCTTTGATAATATTGTTGAAATACTTCGATCATATAGAAGACCCTCATACAGTAACGGTGAAATATATAGTAACAATATGAGGGATTTTACATTTACTGTTCATTGAGGTCAGAACTGTTTAGACAAGCTATATCAGTTTTGAAGGGTGTGCATATTCAGTAAACCAATCGAAAGCTCTATTTACATGAGAATTAAAATGTACAAACTAATTGAAGAACTTGAGTTAATTGATGTACATTTGCGTACATCTAGTAGGAGTGTTTGGAAACTAATGATGAAATCAAGGTTTTCCTTCTGTTAACGTAGGCTGTGGCCGCCGCTCCATCTGCTGCGTCCCGGCCGGTAGTATGGCGTTAGCTAATTATGCTTCCCGCCGCTGCCTGGTCTTGGGGTCCCGGGTTGCCCGGCCGGTGGAGGAGCGCGCGTCCTCACCGACAGCAGCTGGCCATTATTAGAAGCTCCTGCATTCTTCTCGCTTTTTGCTTCTTGCTCTTCGTAACGCGCCGCCGTGTCAGCGGCGCCCCGCTGTGGCCACCGTCTGGGGATTGCCGAAGGGGACGCGGGGTTGATGCCGCCCAGAATGGAGCTTGCTGGCGCTATCGACAACGACGCCATAGTCTTAGAGCGTGCTGGCTAGATGACTCAAGCTTTGTCTCGCTGACAACGGTCTGTCTCTTGAATTAGTTCTTGCAGTTGCAGTTTGCTGATGGCTGGTGGGTGGAAGGATGCTGCGGCGGAGCGCTACTTATATAAACGATGCAGTACGGAGAGTTGGACGCAGCAAGAGCAGGAGTCCTTGACTTTGACCACTGCCCATGCACAATGAGAAGAAAAGTCGTATGGTTTTGTTGGAGGTCAGGACAAGGACCGTTTCTATTATTTTGATCTGGTCCTGGTTCCCGCTTCACAAACTGTGTGCTGGGTGCACTGACTATTGATCCAGTCAACATAGACGCGCCCTGCACAGCGTCGTACTACTAGCTTTATCGAATGATTGGTTATGTCCAGTTGAGTTCAACGGTCAACCTGCATGTATATACGCTCTGTTGTTGGTTCTTTTACTCATTAGTAGAGGATATATATATTGATATTTCTAGACACTAGACCTATTAATTTTCCTATATGACTATTATTGTTTTCAGTTGATTGTACTTCTATTGGTATCGATGATTAATTCTGAAACTTATATTTATATATTTTTAGATATCCTTTTTATAATAAAAAGGATAAACTCCATTTTTACCCCCTCTAACTATTACCAAAGTCTATTTAACCCCCTGCACTATGAGATAGTTTGTTTTGCCCCTCCAAATTTACAATAACATTCATTTTCCTCCCTTGGGTTTTGCTGAGTGGTTTTGCATCGATAGTTAGAGGGACTAAAGTAGACTTTACCCTAATAAAATGGTGAGTAATTTAAAAACAATGTGAAAACTTATTTTAGTCTAAGTTTTTTATAATGGTAGTGTGTGTATGTGTATTTTTTACTTTTAGTTTTTACTATTTTAATATTATGGTATTTCTAACACTTCGGAATGAAAGTGATGACTCCTTTTGATACATAGATGTCATAGGAAACAACAGTATGAATTTTGTGTATAGATATGGTACAATTTTTCTTAGTTTATGCATAGCGTAAAATGTTTTGTACCATGCTTCATTATAGATCGTTACTCAGAGTTACAATCACATATATATATTGCTCATTTTGCATTTGCAACTGTATCAAAAGAAATTTTTTCCTCTCATCTTTTTTTTTTTCGAAACAATGATAACTCTCATGCTTGGGTGCAACACATGGCACATTTCGAGTGATATTAATTTTATGATATATATTTATGTATGCATGCCGGCCATCGTACCCAAACAATGTCCTGATCCTGACTATTTGTTTGCTGCATTTTTAATGAATTCTTTAAATGAACGAAGCTTCCATTGAATCTTACTGTATTGAGGTACTATATTTTCTTTGTGTTTATCACTGTGCCATTTTAGTGGGCAACATACTTGTATATAATAGAGATTGTATATTAGTGAACAAATAGAGTAAGGACACAAATCTGGTTCATATAGCTAGGTATTACTCGGTCCATTTTTCTAACTACTGTTTCTGTTGTGGAGCCATGCATGTACCATAAAACTGTGTTGGTCAAATTCCATTTCCTAGGTTGGGCAGCGCTTTTAGACGAATCGGCTCGGTAATTCGTTTGAAGCCCAGACACTCGCTGTGTTTTGATCCGGTCGAGGGATAATCCGTTGCTCGAGCCGGTTCCGGTGTCCAAAAGAGTATCATTGGTCACGAAAGCAGCATGGACGTACGTGTACTCTATCTGCGTATATCCATTACAAATCAAGGTCCCAATAAAAAAAGATCAAATGGAGATCGAGCAATCTTGGATCGGTCGTAGCTGGACAGGTACTCCATACTATATACGAAGATTTTTGACTTCTGATTGCATCGTTTTCAGACGCAACTAGGAGTGCTTGGGTTCACGATCATTCAGAGTCAGCGAATTGAATCGATCGAAAACATCGTGGTTTTTAGAAGGTGCGAACCTCTGGTTTAACTTGTCATTAGTTACTATACCTGATGTGTACATATACATTTTTGCATCGAAAGGTTTCGAAAACTAATCAAATGATGAACCGTGGTTTTGTCTGCATCCATACCGGCCGGGCAGGTTTAGTTGTGCTGCCCGCCGCCGCCAGTCCTTGGCGGACCCGGCTGCCCCGCTGGAGGAGACCAACTCCACGCCGCTAGCATCTGGTTACTAGGCGCGCCGGCAACTTCCCCTGCCTCACCGGAGCACTCTTCGCGGCACCAGTGGCCTCACCGTCGCTGAGGTTAGCCGCCGCCGCTGGCTGTTCTAGGCAGCTGCAGGCTCCCGCTCCATCATCTGCGTCCCGCTGTGCCTGTGTCTGATGAACGCTGGCGGAAGGGGACAGCAGGCGAGGCTCCAGCAGTTGCTGCCGGATGGAGGAGCTCGGCACCAACGACGATGGTGAGGCCATGGCCGTAGTTGCCAGATGATAGATGATGACTCGAACTCTGGCTCGCTCGGTCTCGCTTGAATTCCACTTCCAGTTGTTGGCCCTATCGCTTCGCTTATCGCTGATGGTTGATAGTTGGGAGCTAGGATGCCAACTGCTATGCCGGAGCGGTACTTATATCGATGGATCAGTAGTAGGTAGATGTCGAGTTTGGAAGAAGCAGTAACAGCGGGAGAAACAATGCACGCGCTTGACTTTGACCAATGCTCACTTTATTTGTTGTTTGTTCAGGGAATTACGAGGTCTAGACAAGCTTACTACGCGTCTATTACCAAGATTAGTTCCAAACTAAGTATGGATTATTATTTATTAGCGTAAGTCTGACTGTCAGTAGAGCGTCCGTATTATTATTTTGATCTGGTCTCTGAGTTTGACTAGTAGAATGCTTCAGCTCTGAGGTCCATGTTGGATTCAAGTTTAAGCTCAAATGAAGTCTAGATTTTCTTTTCTGCATATTACAAAAAAAGAAACTGGTTCAGCCTATGGCCGTTAATCCATACACAAATTCATCCATAGATTTTTGGAATCTTCCAAACAAAGCCTGAACTTAACTATGAAAAAGTAAAAATCAATTATTCTCAATAGTTATTTTTATTTCCTATGATTAAAGGATATTATTTGTAGATGTTTCCACAGCCAAAATATTAAAAATATAGAAGTATAAATCTCTCTCTAAGAGACAATGTTTCGAGCAATACGGTTTTGTTAAATCTTTCAAAGACGGCCACATAGTAGTCCTATGATTAGAATCAATTAATCTCAATAGCTATTGTTTATTCCCTATGATTAAAGGATATTATTTGTAAATGTCACCACAGTCAAAATATAAAATACAGAAGTGCGAATCTATCTCTAAGAGACGATGTCTTGGGCAAGACACGGTTTTGTTAAATGTTTCAAAGACTACCACCTGGCAACAAATGTAACTGCCACATAGTCCTATGATTAGGAGTGGCAATACCCCAAGAGGAGCGTGATTAAAAAAAGTGCGAGTGTAGCTTTATTTCATCTGTAATCCACCTGGGGCATTCAGCTTCTTAATTTTGGATCCAAACAAATACCATAACTTAAAAGAAAAACGGGTAGCCGATATCAATAAAAGTTTAAAAACGCAAGGTAGAATAAAAATATGGTAATTGTGAAATGTGAAGAATGAGAGTGATGCTTCCTATTTTTCATTTCATGGTACTAAACTTATCGATCTACAGTGTGAAGGAAAAATTGGGGTCATATTTTTCATGTTCATATAAATAAGGCACTATTTCTTCAATGAAACCATTTGTTCTTGTTTTTGCCTGATACTTTGGATTAAAAACATTTGTTGACAATCTCAACATGTATCATAGTTGGGGTTGAGGGAGAATGTTAGATATATATTTTTTAGATGCTATTTCTTATATTCCATTAACTATAGATAAACCTCATACTCCAAGTTTAGTTATGGATATAAATTTATCGCGATTCAGTTATAATGTACAAGTCATGCCATGGAACTTTTCTTGACAAGTATAAATATACAGATATAGAAGGGAAGATGGTTAATGAATTTTACATTGTCAAAATGGAGATTGGAATTGGAGTTGCCAACCACGCTGGCCTCCATGGCGGAAGAAAACAGGAACAACAATAGATAATTTTGTGAATTGTGTTATGCTTGGTATGCTGGCATTGTAGGGGTTGATATAAGTAAGGTTTTGTGTTCTCCTTAGTTTTATATCTCCCTTTTATGTGTTTGTTTTATTTTCTTTCGTTAGTACATTCTGCATTTTTCTTGACATTTGTAACTTTGATTCTTTTTTTAAATTTTAGTAGAATTAAGGTAGAGTTCCCAACCAACTTCCTCAAAAAGCATGGATGGTCGCTTTCAATATTGCTTGAGGGACCTTGGCACTTGCAACGAAACCATGATCTTGTTACGTTGCTTGACTACAGATAGAGCTCGGTACCAGACAAGCTTTTAGTTGTTGGCTGGCTGGTTATCCCTTTCAACCGCATATCCCCTGTCGCACACATTTGCACTAGATGTTTAGATCTTTCCTTTGCCAGCAAAACTTGGAATTATTATAGATCAGGTGCATAGAGTCAGCAAATTAGATCGACTGAACCCATGGTTTTTTTTTCAGTTGAATTATAGGAGGTACGAACTTATTAACTAAGATTGAGTTATAACTTGATGTATACATACATTTACATCCACGGATTTGAAAACTAATGGAGTCATGGGTAATTTCTTTGGTGCCCCTCTCTGTTGCCATAAGTTGCGGCTCCCAGTACACCATCTGCATCCCGGCCGGGATGCTAGTTATTCTTACCGCCACCACCTGTCCTTGGCGGACCGGGTCGCCCCGAGGAGGTGGCGCGCCTCTCCTCGCCGCCAGCCGAACTTGGCCAGATGCCGCAGCCATGCCCGTACTCGGCCAGTGGCGGTGGTTGGGCAGGCGAGGTCGATCGCGCTCAGTACCATGGCCATTCTCCCCGTTTCCTAGCTTGCTTGCTAGGATAGAGCTTAGCTATCTAGCTGGATGGCAAACTTTGGTTGGTGGTCTCGCTCGAATTCCCAGTTCCAGACTTCTAGTTGTTAATTGGAGTCGATTTTGCTGTGTGGCTGATGGGTAGAAGGATGTTGATGCGGGCGCTACTTATATCAGGATGCAGCTGGTAGAGTTGGACGCAGCAATAATGCCAAAGAGGCAGCAAGAGTGCGAGAAACAATGCATGACTAGTGGATACTCCCTTCATTTCTATATGTAAGCATTTTTTGATTTTTTAAAATCACGTTTGACGTTCGTCTTATTCAAAAAATTTATGAAATTATTATTTATTTTTATATAATTTGGTTTATCATGATATAGATTTCAAGTATGACTCATTTATTTTTTTTATTTTTATAAAAAACTTTGAATAAGACAAATGATTAAGGCCACGTTCAAAAAAGGAAAGAATGCTTATATAAAGGAATAGCGGTAGTTCCGGCTTGACTTTGACCAATTTCCATGCACGTGTGCTCACACACTGAGAGACAGAGAAGATAATTAGTCGTACTTTTTGTGTTGGTTTACGAGGTCAAGAAGAGCGCTCACGCGTCTATTACCAAGAGTTGTTGTTCGGCCAGGACAGGCTAGTCTAAATGACTTTTGAAGGGTTCGTAGTTTTTGGTATGGGAAAAGTTCATTTTACTGATCCGAATAGTCCAATTTGTATGGACTAATCTTGGTACGATTTTGGTAAATCTTTCAAAGACTACCACCTGGCAACAAATGTAACGGCCACATGGTCCTATGAATAGAAATGGCAATACCCCAAGAGGACCATAAACCAAATGTGACATATTTATCAATAACATATCTAGTAAATAAGCATGATTAAAATAGTGTGAGTGTAGTTGTATTTCATCTTTAATCTACCCTGGGCGTTCAACTTCTTAATCTTGGATCCAAACAAATACGATAATGTTAAAAGGAAACTTTGGTAGCCGATATGAATGAAAGTTTAAAACCACAAGGTAGAATAAATAAATATGGTAATTGTCAAATGTGAAGAATGAGGGTGACACTTTCTATTTTTCGTTTGATGGTACTAAACATATTGAGCTTCAGTATGAAAGGAAAGCCGGGGTCATATTTTTCGTGTTTATAGAAATAAGCTACTACTACTTTAGTGACATCATTGGTTCTTGTTTTTTTATTTGATTTTTCGATTTAAGGAATTTGTTGACAATATCAACATGCATCATAGTTGAAATTGAGGGAGGTTGTTAGAAATATATTCTTCGGATGATATTTGTTATATTCCGTTTGATATAGATAAATCTTAGACTCTAAGTTTAGTTATAGATAGAAATTTATCGTGATTCAATTAATAATTCTCACAATGTCAAATTTGAGATTAGAATTGGGGTTTTCAGTTGCGTCGACCTCCCTCAAGGAAGAAAGCAGGAACATAGATGGGAACGGGGTTGGGTCCCATTATAAATAATCTAACTAGTTGTGTTATTCTTAGTTTGCTGGCATTGTAGGAGTTGATATAAGAAAGGTTTTGAGTTCTCCTATGTGTCTATTTATTTTATTTCGTTACTATATTATGCATTTTCTTAGCATTTGTAACTTTGATTTTTAAGAAGTTTAATGGAATTAGGATAGAGTTTCCAACCAACTTCCTTATAAAGCAAGGATGGTCGCTTTCAATATTGCTTGAGTGACCTTGGCACCTGTGACGAAGCCATGATTGTGTTACGTTACTTGACCCCGGATCGAGCTAGGTACCGGACAAGCTTTTTGTTGTTGGGTGGGCGGTTATCTCTTTCAACCGTTTTACACATTTTCCCTGGAGATCTCGATCTTTTATGCTCGGGCACAACTTAGAATTGTTATAGAGGTGCATAGAGTCAGCAAATTAGATTAATTGAACCCATGTTTTTTAAGTAGAACTCTCAGGTACGAACTAACTAAGATTGAGTTATAACTTGATGTATACATACATTTACATCCACGGATTTGAAAACTAATGGAGTCATGGGTAATTTCTTTGGTGCCCCTCTCTGTTGCCATAAGTTGCGGCTCCCAGTACACCATCTGCATCCCGGCCGGGATGCTAGTTATTCTTACCGCCACCACCTGTCCTTGGCGGACCGGGTCGCCCCGAGGAGGTGGCGCGCCTCTCCTCGCCGCCAGCCGAACTTGGCCAGATGCCGCAGCCATGCCCGTCCGCCGTGGCACAACGCCCGTCATTGCGACAACAGCGTCCTTCTTGTCGCTGTCCTGACTTGCCGGTTCTTCCTGTTGCTGGTGACGGGAGGCTGCGGCGGTGTCGTTGTGGTCGGCAGGACGCGGTGGCTGTAGTACTCGGCCAGTGGCGGTGGTTGGGCAGGCGAGGTCGATCGCGCTCAGTACCATGGCCATTCTCCCCGTTTCCTAGCTTGCTTGCTAGGATAGAGCTTAGCTATCTAGCTGGATGGCAAACTTTGGTTGGTGGTCTCGCTCGAATTCCCAGTTCCAGACTTCTAGTTGTTAATTGGAGTCGATTTTGCTGTGTGGCTGATGGGTAGAAGGATGTTGATGCGGGGCGCTACTTATATCAGGATGCAGCTGGTAGAGTTGGACGCAGCAATAATGCCAAAGAGGCAGCAAGAGTGCGAGAAACAATGCATGACTAGTGGATACTCCCTTCATTTCTATATGTAAGCATTTTTTGATTTTTTAAAATCACGTTTGACGTTCGTCTTATTCAAAAAATTTATGAAATTATTATTTATTTTTATATAATTTGGTTTATCATGATATAGATTTCAAGTATGACTCATTTATTTTTTTTATTTTTATAAAAAACTTTGAATAAGACAAATGATTAAGGCCACGTTCAAAAAAGGAAAGAATGCTTATATAAAGGAATAGCGGTAGTTCCGGCTTGACTTTGACCAATTTCCATGCACGTGTGCTCACACACTGAGAGACAGAGAAGATAATTAGTCGTACTTTTTGTGTTGGTTTACGAGGTCAAGAAGAGCGCTCACGCGTCTATTACCAAGAGTTGTTGTTCGGCCAGGACAGGCTAGTCTAAATGACTTTTGAAGGGTTCGTAGTTTTTGGTATGGGAAAAGTTCATTTTACTGATCCGAATAGTCCAATTTGTATGGACTAATCTTGGTACGATTTTGGTAAATCTTTCAAAGACTACCACCTGGCAACAAATGTAACGGCCACATGGTCCTATGAATAGAAATGGCAATACCCCAAGAGGACCATAAACCAAATGTGACATATTTATCAATAACATATCTAGTAAATAAGCATGATTAAAATAGTGTGAGTGTAGTTGTATTTCATCTTTAATCTACCCTGGGCGTTCAACTTCTTAATCTTGGATCCAAACAAATACGATAATGTTAAAAGGAAACTTTGGTAGCCGATATGAATGAAAGTTTAAAACCACAAGGTAGAATAAATAAATATGGTAATTGTCAAATGTGAAGAATGAGGGTGACACTTTCTATTTTTCGTTTGATGGTACTAAACATATTGAGCTTCAGTATGAAAGGAAAGCCGGGGTCATATTTTTCGTGTTTATAGAAATAAGCTACTACTACTTTAGTGACATCATTGGTTCTTGTTTTTTTATTTGATTTTTCGATTTAAGGAATTTGTTGACAATATCAACATGCATCATAGTTGAAATTGAGGGAGGTTGTTAGAAATATATTCTTCAGATGATATTTGTTATATTCCGTTTGATATAGATAAATCTTAGACTCTAAGTTTAGTTATAGATAGAAATTTATCGTGATTCAATTAATAATTCTCACAATGTCAAATTTGAGATTAGAATTGGGGTTTTCAGTTGCGTCGACCTCCCTCAAGGAAGAAAGCAGGAACATAGATGGGAACGGGGTTGGGTCCCATTATAAATAATCTAACTAGTTGTGTTATTCTTAGTTTGCTGGCATTGTAGGAGTTGATATAAGAAAGGTTTTGAGTTCTCCTATGTGTCTATTTATTTTATTTCGTTACTATATTATGCATTTTCTTAGCATTTGTAACTTTGATTTTTAAGAAGTTTAATGGAATTAGGATAGAGTTTCCAACCAACTTCCTTATAAAGCAAGGATGGTCGCTTTCAATATTGCTTGAGTGACCTTGGCACCTGTGACGAAGCCATGATTGTGTTACGTTACTTGACCCCGGATCGAGCTAGGTACCGGACAAGCTTTTTGTTGTTGGGTGGGCGGTTATCTCTTTCAACCGTTTTACACATTTTCCCTGGAGATCTCGATCTTTTATGCTCGGGCACAACTTAGAATTGTTATAGAGGTGCATAGAGTCAGCAAATTAGATTAATTGAACCCATGTTTTTTAAGTAGAACTCTCAGGTACGAACTAACTAAGATTGAGTTATAACTTGATGTATACATACATTTACATCCACGGATTTGAAAACTAATGGAGTCATGGGTAATTTCTTTGGTGCCCCTCTCTGTTGCCATAAGTTGCGGCTCCCAGTACACCATCTGCATCCCGGCCGGGATGCTAGTTATTCTTACCGCCACCACCTGTCCTTGGCGGACCGGGTCGCCCCGAGGAGGTGGCGCGCCTCTCCTCGCCGCCAGCCGAACTTGGCCAGATGCCGCAGCCATGCCCGTCCGCCGTGGCACAACGCCCGTCATTGCGACAACAGCGTCCTTCTTGTCGCTGTCCTGAGTTGCCGGTTCTTCCTGTTGCTGGTGACGGGCGGCTGCGGCGGTGTCGTTGTGGTCGGCAGGACGCGGTGGCTGTAGTACTCGGCCAGTGGCGGTGGTTGGGCAGGCGAGGTCGATCGCGCTCAGTACCATGGCCATTCTCCCCGTTTCCTAGCTTGCTTGCTAGGATAGAGCTTAGCTATCTAGCTGGATGGCAAACTTTGGTTGGTGGTCTCGCTCGAATTCCCAGTTCCAGACTTCTAGTTGTTAATTGGAGTCGATTTTGCTGTGTGGCTGATGGGTAGAAGGATGTTGATGTGGGGCGCTACTTATATCAGGATGCAGCTGGTAGAGTTGGACGCAGCAATAATGCCAAAGAGGCAGCAAGAGTGCGAGAAACAATGCATGACTAGTGGATACTCCCTTCATTTCTATATGTAAGCATTTTTTGATTTTTTAAAATCACGTTTGACGTTCGTCTTATTCAAAAAATTTATGAAATTATTATTTATTTTTATATAATTTGGTTTATCATGATATAGATTTCAAGTATGACTCATTTATTTTTTTTATTTTTATAAAAAACTTTGAATAAGACAAATGATTAAGGCCACGTTCAAAAAAGGAAAGAATGCTTATATAAAGGAATAGCGGTAGTTCCGGCTTGACTTTGACCAATTTCCATGCACGTGTGCTCACACACTGAGAGACAGAGAAGATAATTAGTCGTACTTTTTGTGTTGGTTTACGAGGTCAAGAAGAGCGCTCACGCGTCTATTACCAAGAGTTGTTGTTCGGCCAGGACAGGCTAGTCTAAATGACTTTTGAAGGGTTCGTAGTTTTTGGTATGGGAAAAGTTCATTTTACTGATCCGAATAGTCCAATTTGTATGGACTAATCTTGGTACGATTTTGGTAAATCTTTCAAAGACTACCACCTGGCAACAAATGTAACGGCCACATGGTCCTATGAATAGAAATGGCAATACCCCAAGAGGACCATAAACCAAATGTGACATATTTATCAATAACATATCTAGTAAATAAGCATGATTAAAATAGTGTGAGTGTAGTTGTATTTCATCTTTAATCTACCCTGGGCGTTCAACTTCTTAATCTTGGATCCAAACAAATACGATAATGTTAAAAGGAAACTTTGGTAGCCGATATGAATGAAAGTTTAAAACCACAAGGTAGAATAAATAAATATGGTAATTGTCAAATGTGAAGAATGAGGGTGACACTTTCTATTTTTCGTTTGATGGTACTAAACATATTGAGCTTCAGTATGAAAGGAAAGCCGGGGTCATATTTTTCGTGTTTATAGAAATAAGCTACTACTACTTTAGTGACATCATTGGTTCTTGTTTTTTTATTTGATTTTTCGATTTAAGGAATTTGTTGACAATATCAACATGCATCATAGTTGAAATTGAGGGAGGTTGTTAGAAATATATTCTTCAGATGATATTTGTTATATTCCGTTTGATATAGATAAATCTTAGACTCTAAGTTTAGTTATAGATAGAAATTTATCGTGATTCAATTAATAATTCTCACAATGTCAAATTTGAGATTAGAATTGGGGTTTTCAGTTGCGTCGACCTCCCTCAAGGAAGAAAGCAGGAACATAGATGGGAACGGGGTTGGGTCCCATTATAAATAATCTAACTAGTTGTGTTATTCTTAGTTTGCTGGCATTGTAGGAGTTGATATAAGAAAGGTTTTGAGTTCTCCTATGTGTCTATTTATTTTATTTCGTTACTATATTATGCATTTTCTTAGCATTTGTAACTTTGATTTTTAAGAAGTTTAATGGAATTAGGATAGAGTTTCCAACCAACTTCCTTATAAAGCAAGGATGGTCGCTTTCAATATTGCTTGAGTGACCTTGGCACCTGTGACGAAGCCATGATTGTGTTACGTTACTTGACCCCGGATCGAGCTAGGTACCGGACAAGCTTTTTGTTGTTGGGTGGGCGGTTATCTCTTTCAACCGTTTTACACATTTTCCCTGGAGATCTCGATCTTTTATGCTCGGGCACAACTTAGAATTGTTATAGAGGTGCATAGAGTCAGCAAATTAGATTAATTGAACCCATGTTTTTTAAGTAGAACTCTCAGGTACGAACTAACTAAGATTGAGTTATAACTTGATGTATACATACATTTACATCCACGGATTTGAAAACTAATGGAGTCATGGGTAATTTCTTTGGTGCCCCTCTCTGTTGCCATAAGTTGCGGCTCCCAGTACACCATCTGCATCCCGGCCGGGATGCTAGTTATTCTTACCGCCACCACCTGTCCTTGGCGGACCGGGTTGCCCCGAGGAGGTGGCGCGCCTCTCCTCGCAGCCAGCCGTACTTGGCCAGATGCCGCAGCGATGCCCGTCCTCCGTGGCGTAGCACCCATCGTCGCGGCAGCAGCGTCCTTTTCTCCACGCCATCGTGAGTCGCCGGTTCTTGCTGTTGCTGGTGACCCGCAACTGCGGCGGCGTCGTGGTCGGCAGGACGTGGTGGCTGCAGTACTCGGCCAGTGGCGGCAGTTGGGGAGGCGAGGTCGATCGCGCTCAGTACCATGGCCATTCTCCCCGTTTCCTAGCTTGCTTGCTAGGATAGAGCTTAGCTATCTATAGCTGGATGGCAAACTTTGGCTTGGTGGCCTCGCTCGAATTCCCAGTTCCAGACTTGTAGTTGTTAAACGGCGGACTCGATTTGCTGAGTGGCTCATGGGTGGAAGGATATTGAGGCGGCACGCTACTTAGGGTCTGTTTGGCAGGGCTTCGGATTATGCTGAAAACAGCTTTTGCACTGGATTTTGAGGCAAAACAGCTTATCTGGCTTATTCCGGATTATCTATCAAAACAGCTTATCCAGTCTACCCGTTTGGCAAAACAGCTTCTCCTGTTTTTATATGAAATAGATTGTTCATGACAAATGACAGCAGTACCCCTAATGTGAATTTCCAATTTTCCACAGATATTGTAGCATGATGTAATGAACATAATAATAAAACTTAAACTAAGTATTAAATAGATGAGTAATAATAAGATATTTAGCTAGGTCTATGGTTAATACAGAAACGCATACAGTTCGACATGTTAGCTCGGATCATTGTGAGCACAAAAAAGGAACCATACATGACAAGCTTACATCATCTCGACCTAGAGAGAAAAATTCCCTTTGCAATTTCATCCCGCAATCTATCCATCGAGCGTTCATTAGCTTGTGAAGTTGTTGTGTCGGATGCATTTCGAGATGGAAGATATCTTCTATATCTTGAGGGTATGGTTGGCACATAGTCCGGATTCCGATCGCACTTGCTAAAATGCTTATCTTCGTCATCATTCTCACGGATATAGTTATGGAGGCACATAGTAGCGGCAACAATCATCATTTGTCTATCCATCGGAAAACTTGGCATCTTGAGAAGTATTCTCCACTTCATTTTCCAAACACCAAATGCACGCTCTACAACATTACGAATACTTGAATGCAAGTGATTGAAAAGCTCTTGCTCACCACATGGTGCTGGCCCCCTCCTCCAATCCGGAATATGATACCGTTGTCCATTGTATGGTGCCAAGTAGCCTTCACGATTAGGGTACCCGGCATCCACAGCATAGTATTTACCTAGACAATTTTGACATAGAAATATGTAGTTTAATTCACCGTCACCCAGGAAAAAATAAATACTTATTGAAATAGTTTTGTGTATACCTTTAGGAGGGTGTGGAAATGTTTCACGATCATGCTCTATAGCATGGTACAACACATTTGTGTCATGCATAGATCCAGGTTGACCAATGGAGGCATATGTGAATCTCATGTCAAAATCAACCACAGCAAGCACATTTTGCGTCGGCTTTCCACTTCTTCCAATGTATCTAACAAAATCTTGAGGTGATGGTATTGCTGTTATGTGAGTGCCATCAACTGCTCCAATGCAATCTTTAAAGTGTGGCATCATTCTACGATCACCGGTAATTCTACTATGGGTGCTAGTGAAGTTGGGATCAATTGACCTTATGTAATCTGCAGACATAGCCACCAAACAGTGCAATACTTCTCCAAATTTTCTGCTAATTGTTTCACTGGAGTGATGGAAAGTATTCTGAACAGCCGTATTTGACCAACCATGACCCCAAACAATCAAGAACAAAGCTAGTGATTCTATGGAGCTCATATGAAGCGATGATTGCAAGCCATAAGTACTCACTAAAATCATGTGCAAGCTGTAAAATAATGTTGCATTCATTCTGAACATCTTGTGACTAGATTTAGGATTGCTCAATATTTCCATGGCGAAACTATAGCCACTCTGAACAGGAATTGTTGGTTCATTCTTGTCCAAATATTTGAAGAAATACTTGCCTAGTTCTGTAATAGACCCACAGAGTCGGTGCTGATTTGTTCGCATCATTGACGAAGCATTAGCTGCCCACTCATCATCTGAACCGCTATCATCCATCTCAGATCCTGAATCTGAATCTGTAGAACAAGATCTGTGCATAATACAATCAGTCAACACAGGCATACATATTAATTGAAAAAATGGAGACACACAACAAGGAAGTTCACAAGAACCAATCATACATAAATAATTCAGAAATTGTCACATAGAACCACACAAGTAGTCACACATAATGTTCACAAATAAAACATCAAGCAAATAGTACATTTATTGGTCTCTACTGCAAGAAACAAATGGTCTCTACTTATTAGCCATAGCACTTGACATCCAACCATACTTCAAGGTAAGCCACTTAAACCTTCCTTCAGGAGTTTTAATGGTGCTAAACATTTCTCTTTCAGCCATGTTAGTAAAAAGAGTTGAGGCAATCAAATGCTCATTTGTCCCCACTGTTGCACCACATTCTTCAACCAATTCCATTACCTCCTCTATGGAACAACCTGGTTTATCCCTCCCTGCAGCAAGAGACTCACAAGAAGTTGTAGTCCTCTCATTCATGTCCAAAATCTTGTCCATTTTCTCAAAAAACAGAGCACTACCGGTTGTCTTTGTTTTCTTTTCGGAACTGGCACCAGTTGACTCCTTACCTCTCCTCCTGTTACTACTAGTAGGTGTTAAATCTTCCGGGTCGCTATCATCGTCGTCGTCTTCTTCTTCGTCAAGCTCATTCTCTGAAACCTCACAAGAAGGGCTTCCTTGATTAGGTGGAAGACCACTAGCAGCCGACCAATGATCGTCACCTGTGTTGTGAAGGTTCTCAAACATAATTTCAAGTTGGTCCTCATGCTCTAGGCCTTTTTCCTTAAATCTGTTACACCCTTTTATGGCCTGCAATGAAAAATAAAAATTATCAAATGGAAAGCTAATGCAAACATTTACTACAACAATGTGAAACATAAAAAAACAGAGAAGTCTCTTACATTGTTCATTCTGTCCCACCATTCATCCGGCATTTGAATATTCTTGCCGGATGCATCCCATCCTAAACCAGTTTGCCTTAACAATTGTTTCCAAATTCCGTAATCGCCTTTCAGCCTGTCCCATTTGTTTTTGAACTGGCGTCGGGTGTATGATAACCCAGTCCTGTCTTTGAAATGCTTGATAACATTTTTGAAACCAGCCTTGTTCAAATGAGTGCTAGAGCAATTGCCAATCTTACACTCATCAGCAAACAATTCACACACTATTTTGTTGTTGTTCTCATCTTGCCAATCGGCCACACTGTCGGCAACAAAATCAGTTCTATGTAACATACAACAGCAGCCATTCTCTCAAATAAATTGCTCAACCATGAAGTTCACACAACAATACTGCTACGAATATGGTGAGAAGAAAGGATTGTACCTTGTACGAGTGTTGGTGGCATTTCTGGTGGCCGCAGCAGGGGCAGCAGGGGCGGTGGGAATGGGTGGCCTCCCTGATCGACCGCCTCCCCGTCTACCTCCCCTCACGCCTCTCTGTCCGCCGCGCCCACGCCGAGAACGGTTGCCTTCAACCGGAGGAATCGGGACCTCATCCTCGCCACCTTGCGAATCATATTCCGCCGCCGCGCTACCGAACACACCATACCTTGGGTTCGTCACCGAGAAATCATCCACCTGAGTTCCTGGCCACCAATCTTGAGAACCTCCATGGCTGTTGCTCGAACCAGCGCCATGCGGCGAACTGAAAAATGGCCCCGAACTTGGGGGCGCACCTGTCCACGCACCGGGGCCGACGCCGGCTGGCCACGCACCGGGGCCGACGCCCGCTGGCCACGCACCCGGGCTGACGCCGGCTGGCCACGCACCACGGCCGGCCCCTCCATGCGGCCAGCCTCCCTGCGTCGCGAAGGGTGGCCAAGCCCCGGGGACCGCGCCACCCCCGAACGCCATGGGCAGGCGGCGGTGTAGCTCCCCATGGCCATGGGCGGCACGTCCTGCGCCGCCAATCCTCCTCTCTCCTCCGCCCCGACCTCCAATCCTCCTCCTCCTTCACCATGGATTGCACCCTGCCCGCCTTGACTTCCTTCCCCATCTGCCGTGGCGTCGATCTCGCCCGATGCCGCCCGTTGGCATCCGCGAGCGCGGGATTCGTCTTCGGGATCGATGGATCCGGCGATTTGGGAGCTCCTCCCTCCATTCCCCCTCCCGGCGATGGTCGCCGGAGCTGGTTCATGTGGTGGCGGCGGCAGGCGCGGTGCGCTCGAAGGAGTCGGGAGAGGAACGAGACGGGAGACAGACGAAGCGTTTTTTCCTTTCGGCACTTTACCGATGGCATGCGGGTAATTGCGTGGGGGTGGCGGGCCCAAACCAAGCAGAATCCGGTTGAAGCTACAATTTCCGGCTTGTCCACCGCAGTACAAAACCAAAACAGATTATACCCTCTTCTTGCATAATCCGTTTTGAAACTTGGAGGTGTTTGGCACTTTTAGACAATAAGCAGAAGCAGAATCTGCCCAATAAGCCCTGCCAAACAGGGCCTTATATATAAAGCATGCAGCTGGTAGAGTTTGACGCATGGCAGGCAGCAAGAGCGCGAGAAATAATGCGTGACTGGGTACAGGCTTGACTTTGACCAGTTTCCACATGTGCTTACACACACTGAGAGATACAGAAGATAACTAGAAAATATTGCGCGGCGTTTGCCGCGCGTAACGTGTTATTTTGTTTTTGCAATTTCGGTTGTGGCCCATCACTATTTAGTATATATTTATCAATGAGTGAAATATAAACAATGTATATAAAATGATCCATATCATCATGTATATATAGATAAATTAAAAGCTTACGATGTGGTCCGTTATAATTATCCTTCATAATTGTACATAGACCATATCTAAAAAATGTTAGTATCATTTTTTCTGATAAAAAAATATATTTATTAACAACTCTATTCCTAATTGGAGTTACCATAGTGTCTAACATAGATTTAGTGTTATTTCGTCGATAGCAAAATTTTACAGTTGATAAAATCTTAGAAAATAAGGAATATTTCATCATTTTTTACAAAGAGACATGCATCAAAATGTTACATGCTTCATTCTTTATTCAAGATAGAGGAGTTGTAATAAACATACAAAATTAAGATATATTTCATGACTTGTAAAATAAAAAAGAGAGACTTGTAAAAGAATGAGTTGGTTTGGATAGGTTTTTTGAATAGGATCTATTGCGGTACAGAATGGAATGTAAATTTAGCACTGAAAATAAATCACCTTAAATCGACCATATTACAGAAACTTCTCTGTTAACACTTGTGATTGCATGGGAAGATAAGGGACTATGTTCATTCACCCGGAGGAGAAAAGGATTCAATACAAAAAAAAGATTTGAAATAGGTCCCACCATGGGGATCAAAATTATTAGAATAAAAATTAAACTCAAGATTTGGATTCACACATAAAAAAAACACAAGATAAGTACCGATGATTAGATTTTCAAAATCTGATATGTTAACCATTCATAATGGTGTCGTCATTTATTTATTTATTTTGTTTATAAAAGTGCTGGTGGGTAGTAGCTTAGCTCTTACAAATAACTAAAGAATTTTCATAGTTGTGTCTCTTTTTATTTGTGGGAAAAACCAGAGTGTTTTAAATGTGATCATTTTTATTTGTGGCTTGGAGATGTTGATATATGGAGGAAAGATTAGGATAGATTTGTTGTGAAAAAATAAATTATTTATTTTATTTTTAAAATGATCACATTTATCCCTATCGCTAGCAATGTTAAGTAGCTAGGAAATGTTACGGCAAATCAGCATTGTATACATATCAAGGTTCTGAAGCTAACTCTGGACAGTGGAGTAGAAAAAGATATAAGAGTTTTAGTATATGCATATGAGCAGTTATCATTTGGGATGTGTTTTAGAAATAACTTTTCAGAACTTTGATGGTTTTCCAAACTTGTTATTTCTGTAGAATGGTACTGTACATTTTTGATATCCTTATATGCCACTGTAAAGTTTAGCACTTTGATGTCCTTATTTCCAGAATTGTTACAGCAAATCAGCACATTTGTGAGCACTTATGCCACTGCAAAGTTCACCATTTTTTATTTCCAGCTTTATGCTTATACTCTGTCACTAAGATAAATACTATTGGAAGTGTTCTTTTAGAACTACAAAATAAACTCGATAACACATCTCAACTAATTGCTAACAAATGTATGAGATAACATTTTCAAATTGAGTGTTTTCACCTGACATTTCTTACTGAAAATTGAAGTATAGAATGTAGGCTCACCAGTATGTCAGTTGCTAAATGTTATAGAATATGGACAGTGGCCAGACCTAAACTATAGAAGGGGTCCATTAGGCGAACTTGCAAAGACCAGTGAGAACTTGTAAATCTGTAAGAAAAAAAAATCTTTCTTAAAAAAAATTGTTTGTCCAAGGCCTATGATTTCTGTGTATTAAATACAACTTTTGAAAATATGAAATCCATGTACCATAAATATATGTCCCGAGTATAATTTGATACAAGGACAGACGATCCAGTTATTATTTTTTTTATGCAGGTGCCCCATTAATCTTTATATAGCTAAACACCACAATTAAGCAAGGTCCACTGGTAAGAGGAGATATCAAGTGTGAACTAACTGATTGAAGATTGTTCTCTTAGAGGCAAAGCATCAAGCACTTGCACTACAAGAGAAACATCCCTTTACCAACACATATATGTGTTGCTACAAGTCCAAATAAGTGTTGCAAGGGTCTTTACCAACACTTTTTGCATCCGTTGCTAGAGGTGGCGTTGCAAGGTTCTTCTGCAACATATAAACAAGCGTTGGTAACAGGCATGAATAAGCGTTGCAGACTTGCAACGGACGATCCAAGCAACAACAACGCTTGTATACATTGGTTTTGTCGACCAGTCCAGAACAATTTTGTACCCTCTGGCGTTGGTGTTTAGACATTATTTGTAACAAAGTAAGTCTCATAACAAAAATAATTTCACTCCACGAGATGCTCCAGAATAATTTCACTTGTAACTTTATTAATTTCCAAACAAATATTTCTGTTACAAGGACAGGCCATAAACTTTGCGAGAACCAGATTCATACAACCATTCCACAAAAAAAGTAACTTGAACTTAAGATGTCTAATTGTAGCTGTAGCTGTCACTAAGATCTTGTAACTGTACTTGTTGAAATGCAAAATATACAATGTTTCAGAAAAAATGACATTAATCTTCGTGCCAAAAAAATCCTTGTTCTTCATCATTTGGTCAACCGATGCCGAATGACTTGTATGGTTATAAAATTCTGTTCTGCAAGTGCTTGGGCAACTGAATTTTAAATCACTATGACTTGATCCTACATGAAAGTCCAGGAATGGTTTGATTAGTGAAATGTACATGTCTACAAATAAAATCCAAGATAGCATTGAATAAACCAGGACAAAATGCATTGTCCATGCAAATTAAAATATACAACTCATATCAAATGTGGAAAATAAATGGACAGAATCTGCAGAAATGTCACTTGCCATGGCAATGTCACAACCTCAGGGCATAATTGCTGATGTCCAGAGATACTTGCAAAGATGCTTCAATATTCTACAGGTTTCGCCAGGGAAAAGAAAATTAATAAACATAGTTTAGATCCTAACCTTCTGGTTGAATAGTGGTTATTTATTTAATACAAGCGAGACTAGCTGCAGTACAGAGAACTATTTAACCAGAAGGTTAGGGAGAACTATTCTGGTCAAAAAATCATGTTTCAGTTCCTTTGAGGACAGAAGTAGAAATAAGATCAAGTAGAATGTTTTAGAATATCCAAAGGAACTGAAACAGAATCAAGCATACAGAGATTGAATGATATAATTTTTATATAACAGAATCAAGTATACAGAGATGTTCTAACAACAATTATACGAGATGCTATAATTCGTTTCATATTACTAACTAGATTATTCAGTAATAAATCAGCCATACCTGTATTTCTTCAAACACCTTAGGGACATGGAAGCTAAGGACACAATCAAGGCAGGGTGGTTTGATGCCTTGCCGCACCTGCATATAATTTCAATATCAAATTCACCATTCAGACAAAAAAATGAAGATATCCAATCCACTTCCATGGAAACACGCACACTGTACCAATATCCATTCACCAACTGACATCAATTGGTGAATCCAAATGTGAATACTCTCAAATAACCTGTGCCCTGCAAGAAACCTAGCAGGATCTAAATGCGAGTTTCTATTCCCCAAGACTGAGATTGAATCGCAGCACACCAGAGGAGAGGATTTGATGGGTGAATACCTCAGGGTGATGGGAGAGAAGTCCCTGCCACGGGAAGGATGAGAGGAGAGGGGGCAACCTCCATCAGATCCGGCCATGCCCTTCTCTGTCCTCGCCTCTGCTGGATCAGAGGGGCGCAGGCTAGTGCCCTTTGCGATGAAGCCGCCACATGAGGGAGATCGCCTCACCCCTACAGCTAGGAATGAAGGCTTTAGCTCGGGGCATCGAGGTCAGGGATGGGAACAAGGAGGCCGCTCCGCCTCCACCACCGCCGCCGCTGCATAATCTGAAGGAGGGAGTTGGGAGGAGCTGGGAGAAGGCCGAAAATTCTGCTACGTGGGGATGGATGGGGAGAATTACTTGGAATTTATTAATCGGGGAGGTGGGGACGTGGGCTGAGCTGAGACGGCTGCAACGCTTGATGATTCCGTAGCAAGGCATCCGTTGCTAAAGGGGTGTTGGTGTTGTAGTGTTGGTGGGTCTGTGTTCCTTTCAAAGGACAAACGTTAGAGACTGCAGCAGTGCAACGGGATGATGAGATTTAAAAACAAGCTCTGGTACCCAATCAAAGCCCCAGTGGCAAGCATAGCATTGCAGCTGGTCTGAAGATTCAATTAATTGCAAAGTCCCAAAAGGAGAAAAATGTTACCTGCGGGAGGACAGAGGAGGTTCTGGTGTGGGTAAATGAAAGGAGTATCTTGGTTTCTCATCTCCTGCCATGGCGTGATGTACCATCAAGCCTAACTAAAATCAATGGTGAGGTATTGTGTGCAAAAAGAGGAGTTGTGCTGTGGCCAGTGAGGGAAGATGTGCCCATCGAGCAGCATGAATGCATGATATGGAATGTGGAGTAAAGCTGCCGCTCGAGCTCGGCCTCACCCTCACTGCAGCCAGCCATGGAGCGGACGGAGCTTACCAGGTTGAGATGCAGAGTTCACCCCGCCATCCATAGCAGAGAAGCAAGGCAAAAAAGCATGGACGTTATGCCAGGCTGCTGCAGAGGAAGAAGAAGTGCCCGTGGGAAGTGATTTCGCCAAGCATGGGCTTGCGCGTCGGCACGGTATTGACCGAGTGCGCAGTATCGTCCTGTGTCCTATACGTGGCGCCCTCGTCGCTCCGGGCAGCCGTAGCGGACCAGCGGTAGTAAGCACGACGGCGAGAGAGGTTGTTCCACACGACGCACCCATTGACGCTCCGACTCTATTGGATCGCCGTGCTAACGGGAAGGAATAGTGCCTGTCGTGTGCCTTCTGCTTGTAGTAGGCCGCTTCGAGATCGCCGTTAGCCCGCGCTGAGCCGCCGCCACCGCCGCCGCCGGGATGTTGGAATGGAGCAGGAGGAAGACGATGGGCGGACGGAGAGGATCTCAATTTTTTAATCAAAATGAATCTAAGAGAAGGTGGGAGGACCAGTTTGTAAGATGTAGTTTAGACATTTCTAGAAGGGGCTCAATGAAAAATCCTAGAGAATGGATCTAGCGGCTGGTTTTTGTTCCTTCATCGATCTAACGGCTGTAACCCTGCGTGATGACGTGGCGTGGCTGTTTTACGAGTAAACGCACGCGTTTTAGATATATTAAGATTAGTCGCACGGTCTGTGTTTGTATACGAGGTCAAGAAGAGCTTTCTCACGCGTCTATTATCAAGAGTTGTTGTTCGGCCCGGACAAGCTAGTCTAAATATAACTTTTGAAGCGTTCGTATTTTTTGGTACGGTCACAGACTCTGACCCGGCCGCCCCTGTGCGTACCTTGACTGCTACTGGTCCATTTTATCAGCATTAATGCCTGATGCACTACATCGTACTACTACTAAATACGTGTCCTGATCGTTGGAGTGCTACGTGGCACATGTTCATGTGGGTCAATACGAATGTTTTTTTTCATATCTAGGATCATTTATCCAGCAGAAAATATGTGCTGACCATTCTTGGATGTGACCCATGTCCTCCATTCGTCCGGTGCGACCACTGTTTTGGACGTCGGCTCAATTTTCCAATGCACCTACTTAATTTTATTCCTAGCTGACAAAGAAAATTTCAAGCTAACTTCAATATAATTTGTGTAGTTTACTTGTCAGAAGCCAAGCGGCAACTCGAATCCATTGTCATAACTGTTTAGTTATAAGAGATTACTTCCTTATTTGGCCTCAAAACTGATCACACTTCCTTTCTCGACCCTAAATGTTTTGAACTTCTATATCTGAACCGAAAACTAGTTTTTGTTCCTTATTTAGCTTTCCGTCCAAGTATGTTAGCTTCTAACGTCAAATACCTATTAGGAGTAATGAAAAATGACTCTACTACCCTCACACTTTCCTTCCCACACTTTCTTATGGAAAAAGAAAAACTTGCGACGACCTAAGCTCCTATGGCGCCGCCTCCCCGGGCCTATGCCTAACGAGTGCTTTCGATCAGGTCAGGCCTCCTCCATGGCCGGGGCATGGATGCAGGCTAGAGTGCCTCCTTTCAATTCCATGGCTTCGGTGGCCGCTCTAGCATCGAGGTTCAAAATATTTAGCTTCCATGGCTTCGGTGAAGCCCGACAAATCAGCGATGGGCAAAGTTCATGGCGGCGGGCGAGGACAACCCCGATGGTGTAACAACCCTAAAGAATGAACCTGCATTTCATGTCATGTATCATATCATCATGAGCATTTGTGGAAATTATTTATCTTTGTGAGAAGAGGATGCACATAAAAGATTAATTAACTAAAGAATAGATCAAGTGCTAAAAAGAAATAAAATAAGAAGAGAATTCTTGTTTAACCTTTTCTTTGGCTCAAATATCATAACCAAGGATTTATAAACCTATCCTGAAATTATTTTGATTTATGAAAACAATTACAAGAAATAAACAAAAAATCCCCTTATGAATTTAGCTATGAATGTTTTATTTGAAAAATGATTTGGAGTTTCTACCTGGACTTAACAGGAAAAGTGCCAAAAATATTCTCAAGAACACCCCTGATTTTTCACGGAATTTTTGGAGCCCGGAAGCCTGCTTTTTAATTAGCCGAAACCCGGGGGTTTTATGTAAAAATGCCGGGGCCCCTGTGTCACTCTCTCTTCTCTCTTCTCTCTCGCGCCGACTTGCAGAGCCGCGCTGGCCGGCTCCGGCCGCGAGTGCCACGCAGGAGCTCGCCTCCACGCAGCTGCTCGGCGGCTCGCTCCGACCGACTTGCGAGGAGGATAAAAACCCGGCCGAGCTCATCCATTTTCCCTCGGCTTCCTTCCGCTCGGGCCGCGCCCTGTCCTCCACCCCGCCCGGCCGCCTCCGGCCACCTCCCGACGAGCCACCACCACCGGCCGCTCCGCACGCTCGTGCTGCAGGCTGTGCATGCTCTCCGTTCCCGACGAGCTGCCCTAACCTCGAAGATCGAAGCCGTTCTCCCCAAAGCGGCGACCTCCGACGTGTCCGGCCGCCGCTCCAAATTTCTCCTGCTCCGGTGCGTTATCATCCTCCTTTCTTCTTCCATGTTGTGCGCGATACTACTCTCTAGTCTCTCGGCCATCTTTTGGTTTCATTTTTCAACCACGGTGGCCGGAATCCGGTTTTCCCCGAGTCCGACCGCCGGTTCCCCGCCGGCCTCCGACGCGGGCCCTGTTCCGGCCATCCTTCACGTCAACCACGTTGGCGCCGGTGTAGTCCTTCCTCCCGTGATGCTATAGGAAGAAGCGGCGGGGGATTCCGTGCACCGTGGGCCGCGTGCGACCTCGCCGAACGTTCGGTGGAGCCGCACCTCGCCGCCGGCGCCTCTCGGTGGAGCTCATGTGCTCGCGTTGTCACCGGTAGGTTCGCCGTGTAGCGTAGAGTTCGTTGGCGTCGTCGCGGCGAGCTTTGCTCCACGCCGGCCAACTCCGGCCGTCGCGCCGCCGCCGGTCGCGCCGCCGCGGCGAGGCCACACCGCGGGCCACACGCTGTGGGATCGCGTGTGGCTACGCGTGATCGGGTGTGGCCAACCCCGTGGCCCTCCGTGTGTCACGGAAATGGTTTTAAATTTCAAATATTTGTAGAAAATTCAATAAAATTCAGAAAAATATCAAACCAACTTTGTTTAACTCAGAAAAATGAGATCTATCCATTGGTGAAATAAAATATGTATTTTGGGTAATTTATTTTATTAATTAGTAATTAATTACTTTCTTTGTTTAAAGAAAGGCTATTATTTTATGTAAATAAAATCTTTAATTATGGAAAATAATGTTATTTAATGAAGGAGATACTGCAGACGAAATTAATAATGAAATTTATTTTTCCAACATTAAACTTAAACTATGTTAATTTATATGATCACAATGTATTAACCTTAATCACTTAAAGTAAAATAATTATTTATTGGTTAATAAATCAGATTAATGGGTAATCATTAAACTCAAGTAAGTAGTAACCTTAATTAAGTAATTAAGGAAACAACATTAATTAATGTTGATCTTAATTAAACACTGTTAATCAGCTTGAGTAATTGTTAATTACTTGTTTAATAAGTAGACTTATCTTTAACTTGTTAATCAACCAAGGTAATTAAACATTGATTATTATTTCTGATTGCAAAACTTAATTCATGAACCTTTGCATCCTCTCATCATATGCATTCATGCATACATGATCGTGATTCGCGATGCATTGCTGGTCGACTAGGTTACGAAGTGATCGAGATTCCACCGAGGGCGAGTCGGAGCGGGAATCTCGAAATCGACCCAGCCGCTGAGGAGAGTAACTTCGAACAAACTCAAGGCAAGCCCGGTGCATCCTACCTATGTTTTTAAATATTTTATTTTATCACATAGTACAGTTTTGCTTGTGCATTAGGTGTTAGGGTTTGGTTGACACCCTAGATGCATGATGGTAGGTTTCCGTCTGTTTGTTCTATACTTGGTACAGGTAGCTCGATAGAGGCTAAGATTAATTCATAGTGGCAACGGTAGCTGAGTTAGGGCACTTAAAGCATGGAGGCTTTAAGAGTTTATGTGTTGACACTAAAGATGATGAGATGAGAGTGTTAATGAAGTTGAGACCGGACGGGCCCCGTAGGAGAAAGGGCAAGACGGAGATGAGGTCTTGCAAGGTGGTAGCCCCGTCACGTGTCGGTCAAGGACCGTACCGTTGTCGGCTTAGTTGAACAAGTTTGAACGTACCGCACTACATGCTGGTATCATGGGCCCAGCAAGCTGATGTACCCTATCGCCCCGAGAGATGTAGCGTAGCCGGCTCTCTTTTGCCGGCTGTCGGTGAGAGGATAGTCTCACGGGAGGAAGATGGGTCGACCACGAGGATAGTCGTGGAGACGCCATACTTCCGGGGAGTTGGAAATGGCTAGTCTGCTGTCGGTGCTAGCGGGAAAGGTTGTCGTATACGATCGGTGGGATGCGTATACGTCGTGTAGTCGGGTTTTGCCAGCTGGTATAAATCGATTCGAATCGCTGTCCCTCGCAGGAATGAGTACCGCTTGTTTAGCTCGTCACATCGTAGTAAATACTGGATGATGAGGAGGAGGGAGGAAAGGATAAAAGATCTATATTATCTTGTCTTGCAAACTTGTTTGCAATAGTGATAGGTTGCAAACCCCAAGGCTAATGAACTTAATACTGAGCTAAAATACTGAAAGTAAGGACCCACCCCTTTAATGCTGTTTTTCGCAAAGGAGTAAACCCCACCGCCGAAAGCCTTTGCATACTAGGCGTCGGCCTTAGCGTGCCATGTTGACGGGTCGGTCTTGCTGAGTATTAGAATACTCAAGGTTTGTTCGTTACCTTACAGGGAATGAGTCGTGTTATCACGACTTGTACGACAGTTTTCCCGAGGAGGAGCAATGTCCGGAGGGAGGTTCCCTTCGGTGGGAACGTATTTCCACACCTTGATGAGAGAGGACCGTGATGTACGAAGGGCTCAGTGCATCACGACGTTTTGTGAAATCTTTCGAGTTGTATTATAGACAAGCTTCGGCTAAATACTTGTAGGATGTTAAATTTCAATAATGTTATCTTTCCGCTGCACGAATGTTTGTATTTTGAAAACCTGGTTGTATTATACCATGATGTATATATTCTGACTTGTATGAGATGATGTTTCTGTTGTAACTCGCTTCGACGAGTGTTCCTCTGTTCCGATTCCTGGGTATCCCGGACGGGGATGCCACAGATGGACAAAATGCAGCGGCGGGTTCAAGAATCTCTCATACCAATCAAAGAGGTTAGGAGAGGAGCAGTCTAAGAAAGCAGCATGTGCACACTCTTGAAGGGCTCGACCATTAGGTACAACAACACCACGAATCAAGACTGTGCTAACCATGATCCCATTCCATTCAAGCACTCAGGTCAAAATCAAGGCTGGACCAACCATGCGCCCACTTGATTCAATCAAGCAGCTCAAAATCGAGTTCCCCATTCTAGCAAAGCTTGGGTAGATTGTTCTCAAAAGATATATAAACAAAGCAAAGCTTGGGTAGATTCTCCTGTAGTCCTATTAGTTTAATTTAAGTACACAGTAAAGTAGGAATTAGTCTGACTAGTCACCTAGATATGGATCTAGTTGTATGATGGGCACGCGGATAGACCGATTGGGAATGCCTGACTCATGGGGATCAAAATGCGAGGGGCAAAATAGTCATTTCCAGTCCTCTTTGACACCTTCTTATGGAAAAACTAACATATGGCTCATGGAAAGAAAAAAATCGGATTCAAATGAGAAAGGGCTAAAACAGGAAACATATTTTTTTTAGAGCCAAGAAAGGAACAGTCTTTGATTATAAAGTAAGAAATTGCTCATTTGCAATTAACTACTTTTTTACTTTTGTCTTAGTCGGATTTTTGAAATGATAGAAATTTGCTACTAGAACAATGGAACTATACATTTAGAATAGTTAGTTCTTTGTTCAAATATTTTCTTCATTTCAACAAAAAACATTTGCACAAGTGAACGAATATCCTAAGTGATTGGATCAAGATCCAATAATAGAAAAAGGGAACTTTGAGATTAACCACCTTCCAATAGGAAAACCCCATGCATCTAGTAATAATACAAACTATAAACAATGGACAATAATCCTGTAATTGTTTTTGTCACAAAGGAGATGAAAACAAACATAGCATTATTTGTTTAGCACTTCATTTTCGTCTGACTTGGGTATATACTTTTCAGTTATGTAATCAATGACTTTCCAAAGGCAAATACTTCAGTGAGCATAGGGGCATATGCTCAGGTTTAAGAAAATATAGTAGACATGGCCCAATTCATTTATATTTTGGTCGACTACCCAAAGCTGTTCTTGCCAGGCCTCCCTATCTCGAGTCGAATGTATTCAGTCTAGATGCCGATCGCTGAATCAATAGCTGATATGAACATACCAAGGGAAAACTATAAGACCATATAATATAATATACTTTGAGAATTATTACAACCCTTCAAAACGAACCTATGGACATTATTATATTTGCTCCAGAAGAACAATAATAGTCAAGGAACACGACAGGTCAACTGTGGGTATGTATAGATGCTTACAACAAGGTTAACAAAGATAAACCACAAACCTTATACAGCAACTAATAACCTGCCCTCACGTAATTATCTGATCAGCTTACTTCGTCTCGTGTGTCGACGGCGGCACGGGTCTCGAATTATGATGGCCACCGCCACCGTCCCTCGGGGGCAGCGGGGGCCGCCCTTTTGGTTCAGTCCACGGCCTCCTCTGCCCGGGCACCGTATGGTGTATTGGGCCACCAGGCGGTGTCCTCGGTTTGTCGGGTTGCCCCCGTGGAACGTCCTTCGTCTTCTTTAGCAGCAGCTGAGCTTTCGCCGCATCTTCCTCTTTCCCTGGCACACTCATCAATGTGACCTCGTCATCGACATAGCTTGGGTCAGCTTCTTGTGGACAAGGAGAGGCGGCTGCGATGTTGCTCCTGGGGTGTTTCAGGTGCAGGCGGGCAGAAGCCGAAGGGCGGTAGAACGGGCCCGGCCCAGTGCGGCAGGACGCGTACCGCAGAGGCTGGAGGGGAGGGAGAACGAAGAACACAACGGTGCCATGGCTGTAACTGATCAGTCGAGCTCTATGTGCTTGATCTATTTGAGTTGCTCCATCTCAGACACACCATGCGCCTACTTATATATAACCGTAGGCATAGTAAAGTCAAGCTCTCGGGCGTGTCTCACCAGTTCAAAGACTAGAGCTAATTGGGTGTTAGTACGATGACTAACTGGGGTTTTGCCAGTGCTAAGGAGTTTTCTTCCTCCCGATCAGTGTGCGCCCCTCACAATCACATCATAATGGATTCACACCACGTTGATCCGGTCGGCAATGGAGTCGTGCGGTAGGTCATCAACGAATACTAGGTTCTAGTTTCGCTGTAATGGGTTTGGAATGTTACTACAAGTCAAGTCGGGCTTTGACTAGTACTAGAAGCTTAGTGTTGTACGGACGATTGGTTGTGGCATGAGCTCACTATAATATTTGTAACCTATTGTGGGGTTTCGCTTAAATTAAAAATGCCTGTACTGACTACTGAGTGCGTGCCTCACAAAGTCCCAGCCATGTCATATGGATTCATACTTCAATTAAAAATAATGGGGTGTAGGATTACATCCGGTGCGCGTGCCTCGCCAGTTCAGGAGACTACTTCTTTGGTGTTGGGCTGATGACTGACTAGGCTCAGGCTAGTGCTAGGAGTCTTCTCTTGAGGTGAGCTAATGTCTGATGCGCACTCCTCACAAAGTCACAGACATGTCATATGGATTCATACTAAGTTGATCCAGTCAGCAAACGAATCTTTGTTGTCTTTTGGTCCGTGTCCCTCCAAACATCTACATCTCCATATGTCCATCATATGGGTCAACAAATACTAAGATCAACTGGCGCTTGAGATATACATTTCAGACTTCAGAGTGTTATTAGGTCGCTATACCGGGTTGGAGTGTTATTGAAAAGGTCAAGAAAGGCTTTTGACTAGTAGAAAGTTTATTGTATTGTAACCTCAACATGAGGTGAAAAATCGGATACTATTTCCATTTTTTGTAAAAAAACAGAAAGATTTATTGTATGCATGATTTTCGTACTATTTTCTTTACTGCAGTCCGCAGATGAATAACGCATCTTGAGCCAGTTATGGAGTTTGTTGGCAAAATACTTGTACTGAGTGTTGCACCATATCGAAGGATAATGATCCGCTGAACATCCCTGTTGGATTTGTGTCGAACAATCCCCAGGATGATGCATGACATAATCCACGATTCATGACACAAATATTTAATCGCTATAATTATCTACTGAAGAAGTGAAATTAATGACTCGAAGTGATCCTGTTTCCACGTAATACCGTAATACATGCGTTTTTCATGGCACATATTAACCTCGTCCAGGTTCTGCTCTATGCAGTAAGACGTGTTGGTAAAGGTAGAAAATGGTATATAGTGGGTGAATAAACAAGACCGCTCAAAACTACTGGCTGATGACTGACTTTGACTGTGGGACATTATTGATCTGGTCGCTGGTATAGTAGGTAAAATGCTCCTGTCATGACACCCTCAGTCCTATTTTCTATTAACAAAACAAAAATGGATTTCATTGAAGTAATAGAAAAAGTCGTGGAGCAGAGATTCCCTAGCTGCTCGCTGATTCTCTTCTCTCTCTAGATCTGGATCTCTCTGTCTCTCCATCACAGGCCAGCAAGCCGATACAATTTTTTCTAGAGAAAAGATTTCCCCTGCCTTAATATAAAGAAAAAAATGTTCAACGGTTTACGGTTGAAAAAATCTCAGGCTCACATCATTCACTTTCTAAGAGGACACAGCACACTCGAATTGTCGATACATTCGTCACTGACCGGCTCCACGTCCTGAGATGAATGTTGTTGTGGTCTTGGCTCCCTCCATGGAAGGGGAAATACTTCAGTGAACCTAAGTGTATGTGCTCATCCTAGTTTTATTATTAATTATGGTTTAATATAAATATTGAATCTCTGATTATATTATTAAACTTGTTAGACTAGTTGTAGATATGTTGTCAAATCATAAATTGAAGTACAAAAATATCAAATTCTGACAATTTCATGAATTTGTCAGAACTTGATATTTTTGTACTTCACTTTATGATTTGACAACATATCTAGACTAGTCTGACATGTTTTATTGTATAATCAGATATTTAATATTTATATTGAGCCATAATTAATAATAAAGCTAGCGTGGGCACATGCCCTTATGTCCAAAAAATCATTCTCCCATGGAAGTGTCGTAGGAGAAGTGCATCTTTCCAATTCTGTCGCCCATCGTTCCAGCAGGATATGTTCCTCCGGTTTGGCCAGCAGCTTCCAGTCTCTTAACATTTTTGCGGCCTTCAACCTTACTTGATGAACTCCCAACCATTGTGTAACCTGAAAGCACAGCTCATTCCTGAGTTTCCATAAAGACTATAATACAGCTGAGGTCAACATATTAAAAGCTTGAAGCTTTTTTGCAATTAGTCCATAGTTTGGCAACCAACACAATGTGGCCCACCTTCTTACCACAAATTTCAGAGATCTCATTCCACACCACCTGTGCTATACAATAGTTAAAAAAATTAAGTGTCTGACTGACTCCTTTTCGTTACATAAAAGATAGGTTCCATCTTCTACTTTCCTCCTCTTTGCCAAACTGTCAAGGGTTAAAATTTGTTGTTGGCTAAAAGCCACAAAAAATGTGAACTCATGGTAGAATATTAATCTTCCACATCACTCGTGTGTAGATCTGTCTTGTCCCTCTACTATTAATTAGAGCATAAAGGGACTTGACAGAGTACTTACACCTAAGGAGTTAAAACTCCAGATAACGAGTCTTCTTCCTCAGTAAAATTAATCGATTCAGATATTGTTAATAGCTCTTCCCACTAATTCATGAGTCTAGCATCTATTGTTCTCCTAAAAGAGAATTTTAAATTCTCACCATCCCATGCACTCCCCTGTTCATTAACAATTTCGTAGATGTTCCAAAATTGGATAGCCAAGCTGCAAGTGCCAAACCATTGATCTTCCCCAAACCTAATTTTCTTCCCATTGCCTACTAGCCATCTAAAACCCTTTTTTTCTGCTCTACAGGCCCACATCACTCCTTTCCAAAAGGGTGTTGAGTTCCTGTAAGGGCAGCAGAAGATGTTGGGGGCATTTGTATGATATTTAAAATTCAGTATTTCCTTCCAGATTTTCCCATTCACATTCTCATATCTTTGGACCCAAGAAGCTAAAAGGCACAAATTTAAGTTTCTGAGATCAGGGATACCCAAACCTCCCTGATCCTTCGTCTGAGACATC
The DNA here is from genome assembly GCA_031894775.1 of Chloris gayana. NCBI lineage: Eukaryota > Viridiplantae > Streptophyta > Magnoliopsida > Poales > Poaceae > Chloris > Chloris gayana. The sequence continues at coordinate 75,285 of JAUNZO010005181.1, forward strand.
ATCTGCAAATTAGTCAAATGGTATTTGTGTTTACCTTCACAATCTCCCCAGAAAAAATTAGCCATCTGAGAATTAATGGCCAAGCCTGTATAATTTTAATTATGTGGTTTTTTTATTCGTCAAATAAAGAGCACTTCACCAACTCATCAAGAATCAAAAATTCAGATTCAATTGTAAAGTACAAAATCAAGGGAAAAAAATTAGCTACTAAAGTTTGAACCAAGTCGTTAGCATGTACACAGTTTGGAATCATATGAAGAGTTGAAACACTCGTAACTTTCTCTTTTGAAATTTACTTAATGAACCACTTTAGCATCTTTAAAAATATTGATAAAAAGTAATCCTGCAACATGTATACACATGTTTTCTAAAAGTGGTAGAAAGTGTCATCCAATGTTATTTTATAGAGTTTTGTACTTTATTTGTGGATTAATTAATATATGTAGACTTAAGAAAACTACAATAACAAACCTTAAATCAGAGATGTTAGGGGAAAGAAGATCACACTTTTGATCTAGTTTGTTTTTTCAGGGGAGGGGCTAATTATGAACCTTGGTAGCCAGAACTAATTAAGTTCCATCATAACCTCCTCATCCTCTTCTTCGACTAGGTCATTTTTTTTCTACCTCCTATTAGACCCTATCAACAGAGGCGGAGCTAGAGGAAAATGTTTAGGGATGCCGCTATTTGGAGAAATAGAACTTCATAGCTGATTACATGGTGAAAATTTGATTCTATAAGCTCAATATTTCTCTCAATTGGGTGCGGCAGCACGCTGTACTCGCAATATAGCTCTGCCCATGCCTATCAACATATATGAGCATGCATGGAAGAAGAATCTTTGCACCTCAGCAGGAAGATAACAGGAGCGAACACTGGATCCCTCAAGTGACCTCCAATTTCATAGTATCGTTGAACTTCTTTTCATTTGTAACATTTATTAACCGGTAGGGCCTTTGTCGTCCTGTTCTCTCCAAATAGTTACAAAACACATATACCAAACCTGGTTTGCAAAACCGATGCACAACGAACCCATCTTTGCGGAAACTAAAAAAAAAACGGTCTGATCTGGTTTCAGCGAACAACCGGTTGCACTTAAAACCAAATCTGTGCACGGTAGTAAAAACAGTTTTTGGTTCGTTTTCTGGGCTTACCGGATTGATTTTTGTTGAAAATGAAAACTGGTGCTCTAGCGATTTTGTGAACGCTGGTGTCAACAAGACATCAACCGGCGCAATGAGAAAATTTAAAGGGTACAACGTATAAAAGTATTTATTTATGCTTCATAATATTTCATTTGAACATCAATGAATCAGGAGGTCCCTTAAACGAGTTTTCTGATTTCCTTATTATCGTCAATTCCTTCCTTTCCCAGTTCCATCAGGACATCAGGTAACAGCTCAAGGTTCAAGAAGCAGCAGAAGAACCGTGACCGCTGGTGCATTGTGCTGGGCCTGCTGGCATACCAGGTGGCGGCGCGGAATTTTCGTTCTCCACAACAACCAACCTCGGCGGGTAATTGTGCGTGTTTGGGCCTGGTCTTGGAAGGATTGGTCGCCCAATCGGAACTGCGGCGGCTTTCCTTGCCACCGTCTCTGCGATGACCACCTCGCGCGGCAAGCCTGCAGCAGCTGCGGTGGTCTCGTTCCCCTCCACGAGCCTTGGCGTTTCTTGGTAATAAACGATGGCTGCCGCAACGGCAGCTGCAATGGCGACGGGTAGGTGCCGCAGGAACTGCCGCGAGGATGTCATGGCTGTTGCCGACGGCTTGGCTTGCCGTCAGGACTCCGCGTATGTGCCGAGCTTTCTTCGCTGATCTCTCTCTCTCTCTCTCTCTCGTGTGTGTGTGTGTGTGTGTGTGTGTGTGTGTGTGATAGATGCGCGGCATGGTGGTCGATCATCTCTTGTATAAATTGACATCGCGGGGAGCTGTGATGCTTGATCTCTCTCGGCTGTGCCTGGATTAGTTAAGACTTCATATAAACGTCGAAATATAATGGCAGCTTGATCATTGATCCTGCATTACACATTCGCGTGTATGTTCAAATGTTATTATAAAAAAAGTGTTAGTTGAGAGATTCTCTGTCCACTATGTAGACGCTCCTGTCATCTCCGTCATATCCAAAGCCAGCCAACAGGACAATTTGTACTTAGTTCCTGTTCGTTTTCTACCCTCTAAAATTTAGCACTGTCACATCAAAGAGAATTATTTATGAATATTTTGATCAATTTAATGACAAAACTCTTTTACAGATTGGTGCTAATTTTCGAGATGAATCTAATGAGCTTAATTAATCTATGTTTTGCTAAAGTGATACCTTATTAGATTCGTCTTGTGAATTAGTCTAGGGTCCTGTAATTTATTTTATAATTAAACTTTATTTAATACTTTTAAATAGTAAGATTTTTTTGATGTTACAGCTATAAAGTTTAGACCCGGAAAACGAACATACCCTTAGGCCCTGTTCGTTTCCAGGTATATAATTTTTAGAGGGTCAAATCAAAGAGAATTTTATCATTTTGGAGTACTAAATAAAGTCTAATCTCGAAACTAATTGCAGACCCCCTATCTAATTCACGAGACGAATCCAACGAGGGTAATTATGGTGTTATTAGAAGATGTTTACTGTAGCATCACCGTAGCAACACATAGATTAATTAGGATCATTAGATTCGTCTCGCAAATTAGAGGGGAGTCGTGACATAGGTTTTGTTATTAAATTAATAAAAGTACTACTAAATAGTAAGATTCTCTTTGATGTGACAGTGCTAAATTTTAGAGGGCAGGAAACGAACAGGGCCTAGGGTGTGTTCGTTTTCTAGGGTCTAAAATTTATAGCTGTCACATAAAAAAGAATCTTACTATTTAGAAGTACTAAATAATGTTTAATAAAAAAATAAATTACAGGCCCCTAGACTAATTCATGAGACGAATCTAATAAGGTTAATTAAGTCGCGATTAGAAGACAGTTACTGTAGCATCACTTTAGCAAAACATAGATTAATTAGGCTTATTAGATTCATCTCGAAAATTAGCACTAATCTGTCAAAAGGGTTTTGTCATTAAATTGAATGAAATATTCTTAAATAGTAAGATTCTCTTTGATGTGACAGTGCTAAATTTTAGAGGACAGAAAACGAACGGGGCCTTAAAAAGTAACGAATTAGCTAGGCCTCTTGATTTGGCGCGTTCGTTAAGCACAAGAGAGCAGTTCACCAACTCATCAAAATTGGTCTCTTAATTATGCAAGGCCGCCTTCAAAGAAGTTTTGCCATGGTTATCCATACAACAAAAACAAAGTATTTATCAGAAATCAAGAGATGAAAGATTCTGTTTCTTGATGTCGATACTTAATTCTGGATTCATATATGAAGAGTTCAAATACTGGTAAATGGTAATGCTCCAATGTTTTTTAGAGAATCGAAACAGCTAATATCATTCAACCAAAACCAAATAACACTAATAGTCAATAAATTAGTTTTCAGCAAACTTTTTTTAAAAAAAAGTGACGTCCAATTTTTATTTAGTAAATGTACTAGTTTTGGTTACGGATCATTGTATCTATTCAGAAAACACATTAAGTAACATCAATAAATAATATCAGGAGAAAAGGAGCAAATCTAATACGTTTATCATGCTATTGCGACAAGAAAGAGAAACATCAGCACTGGTTGCCCCAAAACACCCTTTCAATCCAGCCAAGGGTCCAGCTGATCGAATCTGGTTTTAAACAAACCAGTATGTCAGTAGATCCTTATGTGCACATGGCCAGGTGCACATAGCATCTTGATTTGGTTTTAAACATACCAGTATGTCAGTATATTTTCTAGGTTTTTTTATGTAATGTATATTTTCAAAATTTATGAAAGGAGAATTCGTGAACCATAGAACTATGGTCTAGAAGCTTGAATGGCCTCATTATAGTTCAACATGCACCACATAAACATTGAAACATACGATGAAATTGAGTTCAAATATGTAATGTTTTAATTTCCTCCATCCGCCCTTTGCGTCCCACGTACTAGGCTTAAAGTGCATCTCAAATTTGCCTTTATCCAACTCTGAATACATGTCAATAGAGATAGTATATCTGTATCTATAGAAGAGATCATGGGATGAGAATCATGCTCGTTTAACATAAGAGACACCCGTCAAATATTAAGAGTGTGTTTGACTGATAGTCAAGGAAGGATGGGATAGGATCATCCCGGATATCAGGAATGAGTTCATTTATATATGCTTCCAAAACACAATAAGATTTTAATGTTGCGTTTATTACATCAAATTATCCAAACATATATGTTGAGCTTAATTAGGCATGCACGTAAGCACGTTGCCAGGCTGGAAATCAAACACCGACAACAATCTTGCATCGGTAGATATATATAGACCGGTTTCAAAAACAGGGAAAGGTACAACTAGCTAGTTCCATCAGGTACAACAGCTCAAGAGTTGAAGAAGCAGAAGCAGCCGTAAATGCATGGTGCATTGTGCTGGATCACCAGGCGGCGCACGGCGGTGGGGACGTGTCCGTTTCCAGTTTTCACGACCCAACCTTGTAGGTGGGTTATCAATTACTGTGAACTTCTTCACCAGGGTCAGATCTCGGAAGGCCCGGCCGCCCAATCGGAGGAGCTTCGACGGCTTTCCTTGCTGCCGATGCTGGGACGTCCACCACAAGCGGCAAGCCTGCAGCAACAGATGGTGTCGCGGCGGACGCGTTTCCCTTTATGGGCCCTGGTCAGGATGCGCACGAATGAGGATGCTCTCTCTCCCTCTCTTAGAAAACGGGATAAGAACCCGTACGGTCGCACATTTACATAACAAGCCACACACGAGCACAACACACACAACACATACCTACACGAACACATAACAACCTGACGTAACATGGAACCGCCGAGAACAGGAGTTGTTTTAGATGGCGCCTTCAAGAAGGTCGTCACGCTTGGACGCCACCGCCACCCGATCCGGTACGCCAGATCCGGGCTTTCGCCCACGAAGCCTCAAAGATGGTTAGAACCTCGGCAACGCCTTCAACAAGGGAGACTATGTCCATTACCGGCATGGTTGATACCATTCAGGATTTCTCCCGGTTCAACTTCTCTCCGAACCAGCTCCCAACCCCGTCCCAGGGCTCCACGTCGGTCATCCTCACACTGCACCAACCACCCCTCCAACGATGGCTGCGACAGCAAAACGCGCGCCACCATCTCCAATCATCCAAACACGTCACCCTCGCGTGCTCGACGGCATGCGCCAAAGGCACGCCCGCCTCCAAAACTTGGCCGACCAACTCCGTGCAACCACTTCCGGCATCGAATCCACGCCACGCACTGTCGCAGCGTGTGTCGCCCTGTGGCGCACCACCGGCACCGACAGCAAGGCAGCAGTTCGGACGTCCACAGCGTCGTCGCTCACTTACACACTTCTCCTGGCCGGCAGCCGTCACAGCCGGAGGAGGGGATTGGAAAGGCGCTAGCAACCTCGCCGTCGCCTCATCCACACCCCATCGTCTCGGTGTTACGCCTCATCGCCCAAGCACCCAGGCCGCCGCCGCCGCCTCGGCGCGCACCTCTAGGTGCGCAAGACCCGGTAGAGAGCCTACCGGAACCGGGCCGCCGGCGCCGCTATCCATGCCGCCTCTGAACAGAGCCGCCGTCGGCCACACAAGATCCAGGCGTGTCCTTCCCGGATCTGGGCAGCGAGGCACCGGATCCGACGAGGTGGAGCTCGCCGCCATCATTTGGGGAGGGTGGAGGGTGGGGGCAGCAGTGGAGCGGAGAGGCCCCCCGCCGCCGTCCTCGCGACTGAGCAGGAGTGGCTCGCAGCCCGCTCGGGAGGCGGCGGTCCAGGGAGGGAGCGGCGGGGGAGGGCCGGGCAGCGGCGGGAAAAGGATTAGGGTTCCTCCCCCCTCTCTCTCTTGGACGGAATGGTGATCCAACGCGCCTCTACCGTATATTGATCGATGTGGAGCACGAAGCTGTGGTGCTTGACCTCTCAGTTGGCAGACTTCATATACTGACATACACGTGGAAAATGGCAATCTATCATTCATTCTGCGTTACCATGTTCCTCTGTAAGTCGGAATCTTGTTACAGAAAGTGTTTGGTGGACAGCAATTCGCTGTTCATTTATGCTCTAATCGCTTTGATCACGTTCAAGCCAGTCAGCAGGAACAAATTATATAATAATATGCATCAAATTACACAACGTGATGCAGTTCATCAACTTATCAAAAATTAGCAACTCAGATTCGATCTTATCAGCAAAATGAAGAGGGAGGCTGCTTAGCCATAGCTAGCTAGTGACGGTTGACCAAGAGGTCCGTGAGTCAACTTGCAGTCACACAAACTTCAGGACATACTATTATGTTCCTAAATTATTATCGTCATTAACTTTTTTTCATTCGTATTATTCAAATCTAAAAAATTATAGGCTATTTTCAAGTTTCTTTATTTAGTCATAAAACATTTTCCAACAAAATATATGTTATTTCTTAAAATTATATGAATAAGACGAATGGTCAAACATAACGAAAAAATCAACGGTAACAATAATTTACTGAATGAAGAGGGTATACATTTTGGAGTCAAAAGAGGAGTCCATTGAATTAAACACGGACAGTTTTCCAGCATTTTTTAGAATCGTTCAAGAAATGAAATTATGTAGTCAAAATGTCAACTTGCTGCGACATGAACAAATATGTCTTCTTTTATGTCGAGAAGAAAGAATGATTATTGGGACTGCTTGCCTAAAAACACACTTTCGAATAAGAGTGACCATAATATGTAAACACGTAACAATAAAGTATTGAAGTTGGGTCGACTAAACTTAAACAGGCCGCATGTGCCATCCACAAGCTCGAACGCTTCCAAAAAAAATGTTTTTGTTTGGAATTTGTTATATGTTTTGAGGCTTACGGACATGACCTGACACAATGTATGCGCAGGTTGGGGAAAGGGAACCTATTGCAATTTTTTTCAGTGAAGATAGGCTGAAACTTCTGTTCCATCCGTTATCCAAAAACAATTCTCAGTAAAGATAATAGAGAGTATACGCTTCCTCCGTGTTGCAATAGGAGACTATATATATGAATAACGAGGCCTGCTTTGCCGCCGTGTCCTAGAGCCGTGCAAATGCGTGGACAGTGTTAGTAATCTTTGTTGCAGCACCAGTATTATCCAGACGTGGACTTGGTGGTTGCCCTTGCTTCGCCACCGGCGGCTTGTCATGAATTATACCCGGGTTGGGCGTCGTCCTTGGCTTGTCGGGTTCCCCACGGGGAGGAGGAGGAGGAGGACGGCCTGCCCCTCTAGGCAGCTGCTCGGTGATGGCATCCATTTCCAACTCCCGCGGCAAGCCTATCAGGCCGATGATGTCGCCGGCGGCAGCGGCACCGAGGCCAATTTCTCCGTGGTAAGGTGAAGAAGCGGCTTCTCTGCGATGGCGGCAGGTGTGGTGCCGTTCGGCTGCAGGCGGTGGAGTGCGCCAGGCCCAGCAGGGAGGGCACGTGCTGTAGGAGGCACGGCCGTGGAATTGCCTGCTTGCTTAGTTGCTTGTGATTTTGTAATTTGTGAATGTGATGCAAGCAACTGGTGATGCCGCCTACTTATAATCGGTGGATTTGGAGGTGGAGCTAGAAGAGGACGCAGCAGAGTGGTAGGTCGACTTAGAGACACGACTACCACGGAGCTTGACTTCGACATTGTGCCACTCTCACGTGTGTTCAGACAGACAGTGACCAAGCTGGTGGGAAGTCTATACGAGCCAAGCTTGAGCGTGTCTCGCCCAGCTCAAGGCCAATGTCTACTTGGTCAGCGTTAGACTGACGAGGTACACTAGCAGCTATTTTAATCCCCGGTCACCGATGCGATGCGCCCGGTCGTCGTACGTTGTCAGCATTACCGGAGTAGTTCACACGTACTGAACCGTGTGCGTTGATCCAGTCAGCACACGATAGAGCTCGCTGGCCGTTCGTGTGCATCTCACTCACAGGGCTGCTGTGCCACGTCACTCACAAGTGTGGCAAAACACCGTGGGAACGAGTACGTACTAACAATGAACGTTTTCACACGGATGATTAATTAATTAACCGTGTGACACTACTACAAAGCATCGCTCGCCATGTTGAAATCGTATAAAAAGCACCACAAAAGGGTTCTCCAATGTTTTCTTTTTTGTGTACTGCAAAAAAATGTGGGAGAAAAGCTTTTTTTTTTTGTGGGATAGGAGGGGAAAATGAGCATTTGTTCTTGTTCGCACATCTGCCGCGACGCATAATTATTGCTGCCAGACTCTGGATTGGAGTGGATGGATAATGCTTCAGTTCGTATTTACTATAAATGATTTTATATTGTCGGAATGTAATTTAGACCCTTGTATCTTAGCAGGAAAAGAAGAATATCTGACGATCTGGTAATATTTACTTGGTCCCTCAGCTAGTTGACAGAGTTTAATCAGAAAGAACATAGACATGTCCATTTGGTTACAAGAAGGTCATGCCGAATCGTGGAACTGTGATAATTCAAAACTAGAGGCTATATTGTGCACTCTGAGGAAAGTGCACTCTGAAGATCAGTATTCTCTTTAGGCAATTGAATATGTTACCTATATTTGATCCTATCATGGATGCATGTTGTCATCACATATATCCTGACCAAAGATCAAACACTATGTGTGTACATATACTTCCTCTCGCTTTCAGTTGATAATGTTAGGATACCATTTTTAGCTAATCTTTTAGATAAAGAGTAGTTTTTATCTGCATTTTCTTAGTAAATGGATCAAAGTTTTACATTGTGTGCTGAGCCACTATAGCATCCATTATACAGAGCTGCTTCTTTTCTCCCTTTTTTTATAGAACAGGTTAATGACGCACATGTAGACTATCTGCTTAGTTAGTATTTTGGCTGTCGTACAATTTCAAGTCAGAAAGACAACCACTCTGAACAATAATAGCAAAATAAGGAACAGTTGAAAACTGAGAATCTTCCCATTTTTAATGAGCAGAAAGGACAAACAGCTATCATCCTTTCATTCATTTGAGCTGCGTGAGAAGAAAGTACTCCCTCCATACTAGAAATAAAGTTCGTTTTAGCTCTCTACCCATTTAGTCACAATAGTATTCGTTTTAGAAAAATTCTCCACTCTATGACCCTTTTACCCTCAAGGGCAGTTACTCCCACAACGTAACGAAGCGTCGCTGTCCGCTTGTTTCTCGAGGCCGCAGCTTTTTTTCCTGCAATCGCAGCTCGCTGCCCGCATGGCTTCTCGCAAATGGCTGCAAGCCTGCCTCCTCGCAGCTCGCCGCACGCCTGCCTCCATCTTCTTTGTGTGTACATATACTTCCTCTCGCTTTCAGTTGATAATGTTAGGATACCATTTTTAGCTAATCTTTTAGATAAAGAGTAGTTTTTATCTGCATTTTCTTAGTAAATGGATCAAAGTTTTACATTGTGTGCTGAGCCACTATAGCATCCATTATACAGAGCTGCTTCTTTTCTCCCCTTTTTTATAGAACAGGTTAATGACGCACATGTAGACTATCTGCTTAGTTAGTATTTTGGCTGTCGTACAATTTCAAGTCAGAAAGACAACCACTCTGAACAATAATAGCAAAATAAGGAACAGTTGAAAACTGAGAATCTTCCCATTTTTAATGAGCAGAAAGGACAAACAGCTATCATCCTTTCATTCATTTGAGCTGCGTGAGAAGAAAGTAGTAGCTACCTAGTCAACAAGTCAACTTTAAGCAAAATACTTGTGTACTTTAACTTGCTAGAAAGTGTATCCAAATGCGCACCTAGTCTTCGTGGTCTCGTTCAGTGTAGGTAAGTACATAGAACAAAACCAAAATAATGAAACTAGTACCACAAATGTCACGGCTGAGGGCAATTGGGCGCCTGACCTCTCTATTGGCTCATCCGTGCATGTGTGTGTTCGGACTTCAGACTCACACAGAAATCGCAGCACCAGCATCAAGACAAGCACAGTCGTCAAGACGAGTGTATACGATACTTCTACCGGCACATGGGCCTTGAGCCCTCGATCGCCCTCGCGCGCGAGGGCCCGACCCTCTCACACATCCCCTGTTTCCGGAAGGTTTTGCGCGTGACCTCTGGGCCTTCTCTTGTTCGCTCAGGCTCAGCCAGCTGAACCGGGCCAAATCCAAATTGTTCTGCATGGGCTCAATAGATTCCAAACTGCATGGACCCGGACCACCCTACGCCGCATCCAATCCTCGGCGTTACAAAATTCGTGCTGCATTATAACTAGTCATATCGTTGATGAATTTCGAAATTCAAGGATCCACGATTCAAGTGTACATTTGCTTGCTCTTTGATTGTTAAAATGTTGCCGCCACAGTGCATCAATTGTTGCTGCAGCTGTCGGTCACAACACCACATCCTGTAGTGCATTTCTAAATCTGTTTTATGGTAATGTTCCTTTTATTCCACGAATAAATAATTTTGTTCTGGAACAAACATATTTTCACCATGCAAATGTATTTTGCTCTACAATATAATAAATATGTTTCTAAACAACAAAAAGTTTGCAACACATGTTCTAGAACAAACCTATTTTGTTCCATATTATTTTTCATTTTGTTCCACAGAAAAATTAGTTTGTTCTGAAGCAATCATTTTTTACAAGGCATATTTCAGACAAAAATGTTTTTCCATGTTATATTTCAATTAGTTTCGCAGAAAATTAAATTTGATCCGGAAAACAATCTAACTCTTGCGACACATGTTCTAGAACAAAAGAATAATCGGTTATTTCAATGCATGTTCGAAAACAAAACTATTTTGTTCCACAACAAACTAAATTTGTTTTGGAAGAATCATAATTTTTTTACGAGGCATGATTCAGAAAAAATCTTATTTTTGTTCCATGTCATTTTTCATTTTGTTCTATAACATAAAAGATTTTTCCATAGAAAATTAAATTTTGTTCTAGAACATAACAGATTGTTCCATCAAAAATTAAATTTATTCTACAACAATCCTTTTTTCTGGGACAAAAAGAAATGTGTAACAGCCCGAATATGTATCCCATATAGCACAATGCATACCTTGCTTGTACCCTGATTCCACTCCCTAGCCTTCTGATCCCAAATAGAAGTCCTAAAATTAAAGAAGTTGTCTTTAATAGCTTATTAGTCTCCATGAACCACATGGTCATGCGATCAGCAAACGTGGTGTCTGTACTAGCAACGTGACCATAATAAGCCCGAAAATGGCAAAATGAAGCCGTAAATCAAGGCAGTGCCCCCAAATTCCCCGGAAGCACGACGACCCGACAAACCTAACCGCCATTTCCTGCCACAAGATAATAACTAACGGCCATGGTCACCACCACGTCTGCCATTGCAACGTCGCTCGTCCCGCATTGCGGCCGTCGCCCGCCCGCGCGCCCATGGGCGGCTTCGCCATCTACCCAGCCCCCTCCGGCCGCGGCAACGACGACGGCGGCAGCCGGCATTCCAGCGTGGGGTCCTCCAGCACCAACACCCGCACATCCTCCATCTCCTCGCTCGACGGCGCAATTTACGACGACGACGGACACCAAAATGACCAGCACCCGCCCGGGCACACGCTGGAGACGCCGCCGTCGTCGCGGAAGCCGCACCGCCGTTCGCCGGCGCGGCTGTTCCAGAAGCTGCGCACCGCGCTGCCCGCGCTCACCACGCTGGCGCCGCGGTGCGGGCGGGCGCAGATGACGCTGCACTCCGGGCCCACCTCGTCCTCCGCCGGCGAGTTCGCCGTGGCGGCGCGGCGGCCGTGGCGGCGCGTGACGGGCACGCTGTACGGGCGCCGCAAGGGCCGCGTGGCGCTGGCGCTGCAGGAGACGCCGCGGTGCGTGCCGGGGCTCGTCGTGGAGCTCGCGATCCAGACGCACGCGCTGCTGCGCGAGCTCGGCAACCCCGCCGGCGCGCGCATCGTGCTCGAGACCGAGCGCCGCCGCGGCGAGGACGGGGACGAGAAAGCCGCAATTGGTGGCGGTGGACGGCGGAGGCGGTCGAGCCACGACCGGCGCAGGCCGCCGCTGCTGGACGAGCCGAGGTGGACCATGTTCTGCAACGGCCGGAAGACCGGGTACGCGGTGCGGCGCGAGGCCACCGGCGACGACCTGGCCGTGCTGGAGACGCTGCGCGCCGTGTCCATGGGCGCCGGCGTGCTCCCCGGGTCCGCCGCGACGCAGCAGCCCGGGACGGACGACGAGGTGCCGTACATGCGCGGGTCCTTCGACCACTTCGTCGGGTCGCGGGACTCGGAGTCGCTGTACTTGGTCGCGCCGCAGGGCGGGGGCACCGGGCCGGAGCTCGCCGTCTTCTTCGTCAGGCTCTGATGATGGATGACCCTGTCGTGTCGTCACCCATGGATAGATGCACATTTGCTATGTCGTGAATATTCCGTGGAGCACCACAACGACGACCTAATTAAGAGCCAAAGGCGAGAGAAGCCGAGTACATTGTGATGTAGCGTCACGATGGTGACCTAATCGTACTGTTTGTTGGTTCCAATTGTTTAAGCTCCATAGTTGGCTGGCTGACCCGATTGATTAGGTTGCTTCAAAGAGGTGTTCTTAAACTTGTGGCCCATATGCGTCGTGATCTAGTGGAATACAAGGAAAGTAGTCACTGAATGGAATTATTGTCGGGAAAAAAATCCCGATCTATCCATTTCTCTACATTTCGTGTTCACCATTTATCTGGTTGTCGAGTAGGTGGGACCGTGGGAGTGAGCTATAAAAAGCATCGCTCAAACTTTGTTTTGCAAATTTTGTGTTAGGTTTCAAGAAAAAATTTATGATGGGTTCCAAGACAGTCACGCAAGATAAATGATGAATACAAATATATGCCAATTACCAAAACGGAATTCACCCCGAGACAGAGTCACATGAATATGCTATATTGGTTTGGACTAAGCCGAATAGTTTTCATAGGGCTTGTTTCTTTCCACCCTCGCCTGTAACCAATAAAAGAAAACAAATCATCTCGGAAAAGAATGTGATGCCTAGAGTCCGATTCATTTTCATATTTCTTTTTGGGAAACACAGAACAAACTCTGACACTCATATATATGTATGAGCACTCGCTCACTCCTATGAACCTGTGTGTGCACACCCTATCCCTATGAGCATCTGCGAAAGACATATCATATGATACATTACAAATAAGGAAAATGAAGAGGACATACATAATACTGGATCATGGGAAGTGTGTCAATGTGTGCAAGGGGTGGAGACAACTTTGTCGGTGGTGGCACAACGATCTCATTGGGCAACGTATCCTATGAGAACCAAGTTCATACGAGAACTATGAGAACTCTAATCTGGACCACATAATCTTGATCCAATAGGGTGCATGAATTCAGCTGGGAGGGGGATTTGTAAAATCATCCTCCACTTAATCAACTTCTGCAAATTCCCACTCCCACCTCTCTCTATGCGCCCTGGATCAAGATCATGTGGCCAAGATTGAAGTTCTCATAGTTTTCACACGAAGCTGGTTCTCATAGGATACGTTGCCTTGGATCAGATGATAATCAAAAGGAAGTAAGACACCCTTACCATAAATCACCAAACATGTCAAACCGAGGCAAATAATTTTACAGAAAAAATACTATATATGGGAGAAAATTGAATTTTTCAGAACAGCATGCCCCCTTCTTTTGCTGATCCACAAAGGCACAAACTAGGCAGTTGTAATTTACACAGTCGCGTGTGTTTGACAGAATGTGCAGTAGCTTTTTATCTAAGCAGTCCACTTCCTCCTATCATGGTCACAATATGCTAATTATGAATCAAAACGTCTTAATCAATGCCTTAGGCCCATGCCATTATGGCTTAGTGAAGGTAGTAATCATGGCAGATATGTCTACAACAATAACAACGCGCACCACCAGACCAGCTAATCAACATCCTTTTCGAAAATCACAATCGGCTTGCTTTCCACACAATAAAAGAATGCATTTCAGATGCGCGAGCGTAGTCGATAGAACCTTTGTGGAGTCCCCACTAGATCATATCAAATTTAGTCATGTCAAAACCACCAACTACTAGCGTGCTTCTTGTGTATCCTATTTAGTGAACCAATGACATTATAGTACGTACCTCCCTTACTTTTTGTCGCTCAAATAAAATAGAACTTGGAACACACAACATATGGTGCACATCATAAGCACCACGAATTTGGAAAAAGAACCCGAGAAGCAATTCGAAGGACTGAAGAAGTAATTGAATGGTTAAATGTTTATTGCAAACTCATTTTAGATTTGCAAAAACACCACGCAAAATTGATAGAGGTTTTTAGGTCCAAAGTAATGGCCAATATTTTTCCTCAACTAATGGCCATTAGTTCAAGGGTAGTTTAATAATTGCACTAAAAAATTAATATTTTTAATTTATATAAACTTATGTTAAATACACTAAAACTTGACTACAATAATAATGATGATGATTAATCAAATTTAAATAAATATTTTATAACAAATTCATGTAAAAATTGACTAACTTATTAGTTATGATGAATTTTTGTATTATAATCATATTATTTTGACAATATTACCCTTACTAATGGCTATTAGTTATTAATTTCTAAAATTTAATCTACATCGTTAGATCCAACTAATGACCATTACTTGTGAAAAAATAATGGTCATTATTTTGGACCAGAAAACTCCCCAAAATTGATACTATGTTCCGATACACATCTTCTAGAATCCTTTTATTGTCCAGCTAAGAGAGTGGAATTTATGTCCACGGTGATCCGTGCCCCCCCCCAATCAATCGGTTGGATTCCTTGCTATACTTTCCAGCGGAGTTCATCTGGAGCTCTCTCATTGTCTGTAGTATTGAATTCCATTCACCAAGAACATTAAAGAAATTGCTTAAAAGGACTCTTAAAAAAATGGCAACAAAAGTTAGGACGACAAGATGCGCATGACGGGGACCTATGTGCTTAGTCTACCACTATGAAGGTAGTGTAAGGTGCTTGCTAGCACATGGCTGCAGCGGGTATATAAACGATGTCCGTGGCCATGGAGTGGAGACGCATGCACTGGCCAGCGGCAGCTACTTCTCGCTCCAACTGAGCTCAGTTCCCTCTCGGTTGGACTCTTGGACAGCTAGGCTGCTTAGCCCCCTTCTCCCCAGGACGCCATGACAAAGCTCGCGGCGCAGCTGAAGGACAAGTTCTTCGGACTTGTCGGCCGCATCACCAGCTGCGGTCGCACTCACGAGGACGCCGGTAAGTGCACGCCCAGTTGTCTCTGCTCAAGTGACAAAATCTGATTCCTCTAAAAATGTCTCTCCCTCTGTTGTTTGCAGCTGGTGTGATAGAGCCCAAGTCGGCACCTTCTCAGGTTGCATCTCTTGACTGATTGTAGTTGATGCTTTGTAGTCATATGGCTCTTCGACTCTTGCAGTCGGTGCTTGGGATGGCTTGTTCACTTACTCATCCTTCAGATTTCTGTGACGTGCTGCTGCTGATTTATTGATTGTTTATCTGCAGCAAGTTGAGATCAGGTCGAGGGGAGGAGTCCCTCCCACCCATGGAGGATCCAAGGATCGCTCCAACTAATCAAATTCTGTCTGAAGCTCTCTCTGGCTTAATCTGCTTGCACGTCATGTAAACCCATCAGTTTCCTTTCTTGTTTGTTTATGGTTCTGCACCCTGGCTGTATATTCCGTTTTATATATAGTACTAGTCCATCAACCGTGCTCCTGCACGGAATAGCATATTTATGCATCTAAATAAATGATGCAATTTGCTCAACAACAAGAGACCAGTTGGACAAAATTGACGAGCAGGAAGTATAATTGCACGATTTAAATAACTCACGTTGAAGAGAGAAATACATCAGTATATCCATATCAGGAATAACTTTTTTTCCTTCACCATTGCGAAACTATTGGAAGTATGTATATCGTTTTAATTATCATACTGTGGGGAAAAGGGACGAATTTCGAATATAAATACAGAATTTCGTGAACACCTACCTTCGTTTTGCACATTCCAAGGCTGCTTGGTTGAGACATCCATGGAGCAACCCATTCCGAATCGGCGTTGCCACGTCTGGGTTGTTGTGCGATCTCTTTTCTCCATGGCTTTGGGATCAGCCATGACCTCTCCTATGGATATTCAGTGCATTGGTTATGTTTGTAGCACCATGGAGCCTCATAAGTGCCTACCCGAGCCGGCTCGTTGCCGCAACAATTGATTTTCAGACCTGCGGCTTTTCCTGTCCCTGCTACTATATACCGCTCTTTAAGCTGTGCAACAGCAGATGCCAATACTGATGTCCTTTTTAGTTACTCTCATCTACCAACAACATCCTTTTTTTCTAATTGTTATCAGACAAATCATTTCCGATGGCGGGATTCTATTCAGAATCATGATGACATTGATGTTCTTTCTATTTTTGTCCTTGAAACGTCAGGACCTACTGGTAGCATCATTGAGCCTTCTCCTTTTCTTGCTTGATAAAAATGGATGCCGAAATAAAGGGAAAACAATTGATGCGTCTCCGTGTGGCTTTTTACATCATGACCAGCAAATCTCCATAGAATGAATATAGGCCTAGCTCATTCTCCGACTTAGGGTGTGCTTGGTATAACTTATGGACCAGCTTATGAGGCACCTTATGCTACCATAAGCCATAAGTTGTACCAAAAAGGTTGTAGTCATAAGCAGCTTATTACCAAACACACCATAAGCAGTTTTTCCTTTTGTACTTGCGAGGCAAAGCAACCAAAACCTTGTTGTTTCAGCTTATGCACTCATTTTACAGTCATAAGTAGTTTTGATAAGCTAGTGCTAAACGGTTTAACTGCTTATGCACCAATAAGCTGAATAAGCTACATAGTAATTTTGACATATAAGCTGAAGCATAAGCAATAAGCTACGTAAGCATAAGCTCTATCAAACACATCCTTATAGCAATCAGCGGTCGGCACATGCATGACCTGCAGGTACGCAAATTATCTGCTTACTGCAAGCCAAGACATCTGTTTCCATCACCGGCAAATACACCATCAATGAAGTTCATGTGCACGCAATGTAGCTCTTTCCTCCTCTTGCTCCCAGGTGCCTGTGTGGGTTATGACGTCGTAGAGACGTTTTGCCTTTGGATCGTATTGATCAATAAGGAATCGTGCATCTTCTGCAAAACCTTGGTTTCCATACTACCTGCGTGTGCCCATGCAGCTCTTAGTATTCGGGCTATTTATGCAAGTTGCACTCATGTTTTGCTACGACATAGTTGTCGTATGACTTCATATATATCACGCAGGATTTATATAAGGACATTGACCTTGTAACTCTTGTCTGAATATCGAATTTGATGGCCATATATTTGCTTTGTTGAGAGAATTTCTAGAATTTTTCATCGATAACATGTAGATTTTCAAAAAGAGCATCCAATCTACTTATATATAAAAGACGCAACCCACTAGGAGGCTTTAATGACTATTTCTCTCAATCCACGTTGCGCCACATCATCCTAATTAATTTCAACCATAAGATAAAGAATGGGTCTTAAAGATTAATACCATCTATATGATTTTCTTATCAATGCGCTTCCTCTCAAATCTCTTTAAGGTCATAGGACAATGAACCAATTTGGCTCTATCTCAAGGTCTGTCTAGACTATACGCATCATTCTATTATCCATCAAATTTATTTGGGTTATGTTGCAACTTAAAATAGCTTAATAAAACCGCTACCACGGGTGTTTTTAGGTTCTTGATCTGAGAGTTTTTGTGTTCTAGCATTAATACAAAATTGTTTTTCCTCTACCATTTCCTTATATGTATACATTACAACTATTTGATATTCCATTGCCTTTTACTTTCCAATTAACAGTTGTATATAGAAGATTCAACACTTAAGTGAGACATAAACGTGAATTCTTTCTCTGACGCATATGATAATGTTTTTCTTAGTCACTTAACTACTTATTAGTTCAAGATTATAATTCTAAAATAATATCTTTTAGTCCCGCTGCAACGCGCGGTAATCAACTAGTTGTTAGTAAATACTCCATTCATTCCTAAATTATTGTCGCCATTGACTTTTTCCGTTACATTTAATTATTTGTCTTATTCAAAATATTTATTTAAATATAAAAAGTTATAGGATATATTTTAAGTTTTTTTAGTGACAGATTTCTTTAAAAAATTGAATAAGACGAATGGTCAACGACTACAATTATAACAAGATAAGGTATTATTTTGTTGATAGACACGGATGGATGTTATATGTGCTTGTAGTTATTTGAATGGACTGTGGGATTTTGGATGTTGTGATCCTTTCTAATGTGAGATCTTTTTATCATCTTTAGAGTGGTATTCACATCAGGAGGTCCTCCACCACGATGCAGCAGCGGACAACCACAGATGAGATGTGGTACATGTGTTTGTCCTTGACTTCCATTGTGGTGTATTATACTATTTTAAAAGAAGAAAGTAGTATAAATTAGATCTGGACGTTGATTTAGTAGGACTAATTTATAATTACAGATATAATTGAAAAAAGGTAAAATTGTCTGTAACACACTAAGAAAATTTTCGTCTCCAACACATCAACAAAGTCGTATTTGTCTACAACACACTACGATTTTGTGGTTTCTTGCCTGGGACACATTATGACTATTTAACAATTGATGTCAGCTTTTTTATCTCAATACTCATAGTACATTAGGACCTGAAACTTGACACAAATATACATTATCCTATTATAAATCAATAAAAATAGTGCTAGATTTTATTTTAGTATTTTCATGGTTTACTGAAAAATTGAATATTAAAACAATGAGCAAGGAAGACAAACATCTGAAAAGAAAATTAGCTCTGTTTTTAATGATAGATAAAGAAAAAATGTATATTTATGTCAAGTGTCAAGTCCTAATGTATTATTAGTATTGAGATAATAAAAAAGTTGAAAACAATTGTTTAATGGCCATAACGTGTCCTAGACAAGAAATCATAAAATCGTTGTGTGTTGTGAACAAATTCGACTTTGTTGATGTGTTAGAGACAAATCCACATTTTTTCAGTGCGTTACAGATAATTTTGCCTTAAAAAAATTACTCCTCCTACCACTGCAGAGAACATCATCATGTTAACTACCAATCGGTATCCATCTGTTCAACATAAGCCTATATAATCCTAAATCGTCACATTAGACACAAATCGGTATCCATCATCTGAATCCATCAATCTGTTCAGTTTTGGTAGTATGAATGTTCGATTCGAACACTAGGGTTCAATAGCTGTTGCATGCAACTATTTTCTGGCAAGAACTGGAGCAAACTCGTAACATCACAAACAATAAGCTGCGCAATGCAAGCCTATATAATCCTAAATCATATCATTAACACAGTGTATACTTTGCATTCATGACATGCCCTTATTTGTGGATGAAATTGTGTCCAACGACTTAGCTTCATTTGTGGATGAACTTAAAGCAACATAATGATGCAAATACCATGTGAAGCTAGTTTGAATTAAAAGTATCCCATTTTGCATTGGATCACATTACAGATTTGTCGAGTGAATTAGTTTTGAATAGGTGTTGGGCAACAGAAGAGGAGTGTAGCCTGGATGAAATCGAATATCTATAAAGAAGGTAGCCATGGACAGCGAACCTGTCAAGTACTTATCCTATACACAGCTGGGGAGACTGCTTGTTAGGAACATGGTGACTCATCAAAGGAGTACGACCGGTTGGGAGGGTCCACAGAGTGGAGTTCGACCGATACAGGATACTAAAAGGAGCCATAGACCGCTAAGGAATCAAAGGCGGGCAATTCAACCGACATCTTGGACCAATCCTCAAGGAAAGTACAAGCTAAGACCGACCGAGTACGACTCTATTTCGCTTAGAAGTTTAGGGATAGAGTTTCCAATTAGTTCAATCTTGTAACCGACTAGTATTCTACATGTAATCCTACCTCCACGGATATATAAGGCGGGGCAGGGACCAATATAGAGACAATAGGAAAACACATCAATCATCGACATTACAATTCATACAGGACGTAGGGTTGTTACTCTTATCTCGAGGGGGGGGGGCAAACCTGTCTAAAATGCATGTGTGATTCCGTGTTGCACCATCAAGTTCCTGCTCCAAGCGGGGCCGTATAAGTTTACTTCCGAAATAATCCTCGACAGTTGGCACGCGAGGTAGGGGATCCCGTCGTGATTCTCCGACGAGCTCGATGGCCATGACGATCGGTTACAACTTCGTCCCCGGCTTCCAGATTCGCTTCGCGACACTTTGCTTCGTGGCCAGTACCTCCGGATGCTTCTGTTCGGTGAATAGCGAATCCAGACTGACCGCTGCCATTTCTAAGGCGTGACAATCAGATCAGATTTAAGAGATCTAATGACAACCGAAGCCGCGACAATGACAACTGGTGTCGTGGAGCGACGACCAACGCGGAGTGAAAGTCAACAACGACTACAACCGGGTGATGATGAAGATCGATGCCGCAGAGTGACGACCACCACCACAACGACAACGACGATTGGCATGGCAGAGCGATGACCGACACCATGACAACGATCACCGGTCACTTGGGAATACGCTCGGGGCTTCTGCACTCAACATCATAGCCTCAAGTTACTTGACTTATGCCCGGGGTTTCATCATTCATCCCCGAACAGAAAAAAACTAATTATTCTTATACTTATTTAGATCTTTTTCGTGATTTGGTTCCAACCTTTTCATTTTTTTGTCTCATATGCCTTATTTTGGCTTCGGTCACCCAATGAATTGCATTTTAATTTGTGATTAGATCTTATTTTGGTTTTAAGTCGAAATGTTAAAGCCAAGATAATGAATGTTACGTGTAAAAACTATCGGTCATGTCCACTAAACCAAGAGCCAAAACTGCCAGAGGTCATGTGCTTGATCGGTCGAATCTCATCGCTAAGCAAAGTTACCCAAAGGCTATATACAATTGGGATGACCGATATTCGCATATTCTTATGCTTTATTGTTTGATTACAAAAAGTTTTCAAATATTATCTTTTTCTCTGAAGTATGAATGCTTCGAGTATTTTTTTATTAGACAATTTGGCTGCAAAGAGCACTGATTGTTACTATCAAGTACCGAGCGGCAAAGTACTGGGAGTCATTATTATTCAAATTTTTTGGAGAAGTCGGCAAATATAAAACTTGGTTCAGTTTAAAAATTGTTTATTATTTAATTTTTGACAGAACCATTTGTCAACAGTAAGCAAGCGGATATCTTGCCCGACCATCGATTAGTCACTTCAGCTCCGATGGTCAAGTATTGTAGAATGACGACTACTAGCACCACGTCGATGACCGACGGCGCAACGACGATCAATGACGTCGTGATGATTGGCGCCTCGGAAGACTGATGATGCAACGGTGATCAACATGGCGTGATGATCGGCACCGCGAGGCCCGCGACAATGGGCGCCGCTTGATGACAATCGTGGACCGTTATCACTCGGTCGTGATGGCTTCGAGCGATTTCTACATCGGTCGTCAACTTCGACTTCAAGTGTTGTTGCCACTCAGACATATTGTTTTGAGTTGAGCGTAGCGACCAAGGTCGCCATCGATCTGCTACGACACTTCGACTACCAAGCTCCTCATTGGTCATTAACTTCAACTTTTAACGCCGTAGCCGCTCGGACGCTGTCTTGAGCTAAGCGCGGTTGCCTAGTCAACTTCGGTTTTGAGCGCCACTGCCGCGCGGACATGTTGTCCTGAGCTTAGCGCAGTTGCCTAGCTACTCATCGGTCGATTGCGTCGCCTTCAATCTTCTACATCGGAAATCAACTTCGGTTTTGAGCGTCGCTGATACTCGGACATGTTGTCCTTAGCTAAGCACGGCTGCTTAGCTACTCATTGACTGATTGCATCGCCTTCAATCTTCTATATCGGTCGTCAACTTTGACTTCAAGTGCTGCTGCTACCTGGACATGTTGTCCTGGGCTGAGCGTGACTGCCAAGCTATCCATTGACCAATTGCGTGACATTCGACCGACTTCATTGGTCGGTTGTTTCAGCGCTGACCGACCTCTTCACTCTGTATCACCACTATGAGTCGAGCACCGCTGCCGCCCAAACATTGTCTTGAGCTAAGCACAGTTTTGGATCGGTCGTATGATTCATCGATCGGCTACATCATCTTTAACTCGGGTTCGGAGGCTAGCAGTTGATGGGCTGAGAAAGGAGGCCTCTTAAAGTGATTGGATGGTAAATGATGTTCAGCCCAATTTATGTTTATGTAACCTTTAGGTTATAGAAGAAAAGCCGTGATGATTAAAATAATCACGGGGCTCGTATACTACTGAAAGCTCGATCTAAAGTGTAAGTCACTTGATCGTATGAGCGATTTTGAAACATTAGTTTTATGTGATTGATTATCAAAAGTCTAAAGGCCTAGGCCCTGGGTGCTAGCCATTCAGCCGTAAACAACCTAAATCACTCGAGCAAAGTTCGAGGACATTGGTGACCGGTATAAGCAGATCGGAAAATTGGTTCTTGGTGAAAATCGCTAGGAGGTATATCATTGGTGATTGATATAAGCGGTCAGAAAATTAACTCTTGGTGAAAATCGTTGAGAGGAGTGTCACTGGTGACCGGTATAAGCGGATAAAAAATTTGTTCTTGGCAAAAATCGCTGAGTAGTATATTATTGGTGATCAAAATTGGTCAAAAATTGCTGGAAATAAGCATAGACCCTTCGAAAAGACTATTTGTGGAAGCTCAAATGATACAAGAGTCGGGGCTACACCTAATTAGGTGCACCTGATCGGTGCACCCCATTCAGATCAGACGAAAATGATCGAGGAAGACATAGAATAATGAAGATTCCTCCGGTAGACTCCTGATTATTTGAAAGATCTCAAATGATCCAAGAGTCGGGGGCTATACATCCGACCGATGCACCAGCAGGAAAATAGGCCAATTTTTTACACCTAATTAGGTGCTATGGAGACTAAAAGATTAATTTTTTGGCTTCAAAAGCTCGGGTGGAGGAGACGCGCTCCGGAAGAAGGAAGAAGGGTTCTTTTTTATTTTGCACCAGAATCAGTCCAACAAGCGGAAGAAACTGGTCGGACAAATTCAATGCAAAATCAAAATTACTTAGGGACTGTTGTTGAGGCTTACCCTATGGGTATACACAACTCGAGATATTGCTTGTCGGACTCATCAAAGGAGTACAACCGGGGCAAAGAGTAGAGTTCGACCAATATAGGGTATCAAAAGGAGCCATAGACTGCTAAGGAAACAGAGGCGGAAAATTCAACCGATATCTTGGAGTAATCCTCAAGGAAAGTACAAAACCGATCAAGTAGGACTCTGCTTCATTTAGAAGTTTAGAGATAGAGTTTCCAATTAGTTGAATCTTGTATCCGACTAGGATTCTGCATGTAACCCTGCCTTCCCGGATATAGAAGGAGGGGCATGGACCCTTTATATAGACAATAGGAAAACATATTAATCATCGGCAATACAATTCATACAAGACGTATGGTTGTTACTCTCATCTTGAGAGGGAGCACTACCCCAGGAAAGTTTTTCCTGACGTAAATATCCGTCGGGGAATGATGAAAACCCGTCAGGAATGGATTTCCCGACGTTGACCGTCGGGGATAAGCCGTCAGGAACTAAGTGTCGGGGAAAGTCGAGCAACCCCGACGGGGTACCGACACGGATCATTCCCTGACGGAAGATCCTGACGGTCACCGTCACGATTTCTTTTCGGCGTCGTTTATGTGCGTTCACGTCAGGAAAAGCATTCCGTCACGAAAACTATTTCCTGTCGTTCACAAAAACTGTCAGGATCTCTAGTTCCTGACAGATATAACCAATTGTGCACCTTTCCTCGACAGTTTAGAATTGAGGCAATCGTCGGGGAAAATAAATTGCTGATTCTCTTGCTTTTGATACAATAAATCATAATTCACACATCCAATGACACACAGGTCAACAACAAGATGAAAAGTAACAGCCAAGAGGTAATTATATGCAATACCATTGAAATGGAATTGTCAAACATCCAGTAATTCAGCGAGTTTTGACAGAAGGTTACAAAGAGGCAATGCACTATAGAAAGCTAACAAGTTAATAAGTTCACTCAGTTTGAATTTGCAGCCACAATAATGCATTAGCAAAATGGGTTGCCCAGCACAAAATACATCCGGACATCATGCTTCCAGATCAGCAGCAAGATCCTAAGGCACTTTAGTGACCATTGCTGTTCGTGTCCATGTTGGCTGAAGCGTTAGAGCATCCATCTCCAGTTCCTCCCTGCACAATGATAAAAGAACTGTTACTGTGATCATATCTAATTCATTAATAATGCAAGATGTGAAGCATACATTTCTACAAGTATAAAATTCGGAATCAAGCTAGACATGTACCATATCATTTTCTTCTTCGTCATCCATGTCTGGTATCTCTATGTCTATCTTGCGACACACAATCTGCAGAAAAAATAGAAACATGAGGCAGATTCGGACCTTCAAAACCAACTGAAAGGAAACATATGGAAACAGGATCAGAACCTCAAGGATATTTTCAGCGTGACTCAAACGGCGAGTCAAGGTTTTATTTTGTTGAACTAAGTTCTGGTTAGTCGCAACTTCCTCCTGATACATCCTCATCAGATTGTGATGAGACCATGAGTTTGCTGGCCTTATGTTACGCCCCTTAGCAGCATCGATAACATCAGCCTTCTTCAATGCACCATCTCCTATTGCAAGACGACCATGGGGAGCACCACCGGAGCTTTCGTACATGACTTGTGCATCAAAATGTTGCTCTTGCCAGTTTTTTGGATATTTTTCTTGTAGAGCCTCATTGTAGTTAGCCTTGCAGATAAGAGAAATCAGTAGTGAAAGACTGAGATTTTTACCAAATTCTAACAAAACTAAGATTCTAGTCTGGTCAAGATTAAGGTAACAAGTGGAATCTGATTTGTCCTGAACACCATAGTTCACGCCACAACGATAGAACTTACCACACGTTTCTTTGCTACTTCGCTGGTAACAGGACCACTTTTCCCATTGCTATCACAGTTTTTAAGGCCCGACTTCATGCAGCAATAAGTATTTATCAAACTGGCTGCCTCGGGTCCATACTTCTTTTCCTAAATCCCAAGGTGAGTGAAATCATAAGTGATGCTAGCTACAATAACAATCAGGTGTAGTCCCAAAAAGACACTTACAATGAATTGCTGAGTCTCAACTAATGGCCTCGAGCCTCCCCTATTCCGAGCAGGGTCTTTATTCTTCTTCCGTGATTCTTGCCCACGCTTTCTCTTTTTCTTGTATTCATCGGACATCCAATAGTTGCAGAGAGACTCCCGGGGCTCATCGGTGAACCATTCAGGCTTACAGAGCATGTACTTGTGCAAAAGTAAGTTCATTCGCACATGCAAATTCATCGGACTTAGGGCTCTTTATAATTTGACGATAATAGAACTTCACAGCATCCACACGAACTTGGTACATCATATTCTTGCATTGATTCTGTGCATATTTCTCAAATACACGATCAGCCTCATCTTCAAGTCCTTCTGGCACTGAATATATGCTCTGAAAAAAAAGATAAACAAAAAGTCAGCTGGTGAGCTAAGATTGTTCATTTAAAATCAATAATAATGGGACTTTACTTACCCAAAACTCTGCCTTCACACGGTCAGCTGGGGTTTGGTCATCATCTCTTAGAGTCCGAGAGTAGTGACCCCAATTGCTTGCATGATATTTGATTGGGTGGCCATCTCTAGTTGTCCCATCAATCATAGGTGGGTATTCCTGCTTCAAAATCACTCCAAGGATAGGACCTTTCTTCATTGTGTCATCTAGTGAGTAAGTAACATACTTGAACTGCCTGCAAATTATATCAGTGAAAGTTAGTAATAAATTGGGGAAGGAGTACAAGTCAATTGAATAAAGGAAGATAAGTCACTAAGTAAGTAATTTCACTTACTTGTCTCCCTCGGGTATAATAGCAATCTGACCATTGCGAGGCCTCGTGAATCTTGTTGCGCCCCTTACTCTCTTGTCTTCAGCCACCTGGATCACAGCATCACTGGAAGCATCACTTGCCCGTGCTCGCTTTTCCGTCCGATGGTTGAATGACCTCATTTACTACAACAACAAAAAATTAGAACAGGTTGTTACTAGCAAAATTTCGAGTGTTGGAAGAACACAGTTCAGTAGCATAACAAGCAATAGTATAGAGCAGATAAAAAGATAACATGACCATGGACAGAAGATAAATGTTAACATGCATCTATAACAACAGACAAGGTAATATTAGTCCAAGATACAACTCCAGTGAAATGAAAATATGGATACAACAATCATTTCACAAAACATGCTGAATAATTTTCAGAAATCTTCCTCTTCATAACAATCTTCCTCTTCGATAATTTCAGCCTCATCTTCCTCTCTTTCATCTGAAACATAACCAGATATCTCGTCCAGTTCTGTGCCAGTGTTCTGCTTCTCCAGCTCCTCTACATCTTTTGGATCAGTTATCTCATCGGAGGTCGGCGATGCCGTAATTTCCATGTCATCTCCCGGATCTATCACAAACCTTCCAGGCAACCCATCCTCTTGAAAAAATGAATTGTCATCTGCTGGGCCTTCAGCTTGAATGGAGCCATTGTTAGTTTCAATTGGGGGCAAACGATCACGGGGTGCTACATGGTATACTACCCACCAATCTCTTAAATCAGATCTAGTTGAACAAGCATATGCAACATAATATACTTGTGTAACTTGACTCGCCAAGACAAAAGGTTCAAAGTTTGAGAGCCTTGAGCTATGCTTCACTTCTACGAAACCAAGATTTTCAGTTCGTCTAACACCTCTAGAGGTTGGATCAAACCAACGACAATAAAACAGTACTTGATCAAGTTGCTCCATGCCTTCCCAAGAAATTTTGATGATGTCCTCAATTACACCAAAGTACTCAAGGACATTGCCACCCTCATCGGAACATGTCACACAAACACCAGTATTGGTGGTTGCTAGTCCTGTCCTGCCCCGCTCGTACTTCTCTCGACCGAAATCTATACCCATTCACATCATAACATCCATATGAGGACACTCTTTTGCGAAACCCATACGAAAGTTGACGCAATACATTGTGAACACTGGATCTGATTGCACACTGCAGTTAATTAGAGGCACCATTCAGTTATTTGTGTTAGTTGGTTAAATATGTAATGAACATTTTATCCTAGTTGAGTCAGGGCATTACTATGTTTTTGAACCAATCAAAGAAGTTGGGGCCACTTCTGCTACCACGTGTACCTTTCCTACCATTCATTCTTAAATTATTTATTTCTTCTTCACTTGGGTTTGAACGGCCCTTCCATTGTTCATGATCAAATTCTCTACAAATAGTTAGCAGTAAGTATGATTTCAGGAGAAGAAATTACAATGAATAACCTCAAATAGAAAGCATACTTGAAGAAATCATCCATCTCTGGAATATTAGTAAATATGTATAGGGCTGCTGCCTTCCACTGATCTGTTGTGAGATCACGAAAGCCTTGAGAGATGAAGCGTCTACCAGCATGATTAAATAACCGTATCCCACAGCCCCTTACAGAATTAGAGGCACCATCATCATATCTCGGGTGTCTGATTTCTAATGGACCGTGCTTGAGATCTAAAATATAGTGAAAGGAAGTTTGTGGCCTCTTCAACAAGGTAAGCCTCAATAATTGAGCCCTCAACTCGAGCCTTATTTCGTACCTTCTGCCTAACTCTCTGAATATACCTACATTGTAAAGTCCGTTTCATTAATCCAAGCACTACTGTAGAACATAATAAACTTGAAGTGTTTTAATTTTTACCTCTCAAATGGATACATCCAACGGTATTGGACAGGGCCTCCTAATAATGCCTCATAAGCCAAATGAATGACCAGATGTTGCATAGGATTAAAAAGCCCTGGGGGAATATTTTCTCTAGTTTGCAAACAAGGACTGCAATATTCTCCTCCAGTGCTAATACAGATTCTTTGCTGATTTGTTTAGCACACAACTGTCTATAAAAATAGCTGAGCTCGGCCAAACAAACCCAAATATTTTCTGGAAGAAATCCTCGAAATGCAACAGGAAGTATTCGTTCCATGAAGATATGGAAGTCATGACTTTTCAGACCAAAAATTTTCTTTTGTAACAGATTGACCCCACGCCTAAGGTTAGCTGCATACCCATCAGGAAACTTGAGTTCTTGGAACCAGTTTAAAATTGTAATCTTGTCATTCTTATCTATGCAAAATTTTGCCTTTGGCTTTTGCCACTTCCCATTTTCCTTTCTATACATATGATATGAAGGCCGATAGCAAATGAGCTCTAAGTCTTGTCTAGCCTTTACATTATCTTTAGTTTTGTCGGGAATATCAAAGCAAGTATTCCAAATAGCTTCACCCATATTTTTCTCATTATGCATCAGATCAATATTGTGACGTAGCAACAATTTACTGAAGTAAGGGAGCCGCTGAAGCAACTTATATGCGTCCAGTTGTGTTTTTTCCCATAATTATCTGTATCACCTACTTGTTCATATAATTGGGCTTGAACCTCCTCTCCAGTTAAGCGCCTAGGTGGTTCATCAAGCACCACTTTGTTCTTACGAAAAGCATGTACTTGGGTTCGAAAGGCATGTCCTCTAGGAAGAAACCGTCTATGACAATCAAACCAACAAGCTTTCATCCCTTTTTTAAGTCGGAAGGCAATGGAATCACTCAAGCATTGTGGGCATGCAAAAATTCCATGCGTGCTCCATCCAGCAAACATGCCATATGCAGGAAAATCATGTATAGACCACATGTATGCTGCTCTCATCCTAAAATTTTTCTTCAAGGAAGCATCCCAAGTTTCTACCCCCTCCCATAGCTTCAGAAGTTCATCTACTAAAGGCTCAAGGAAGACATTAATTTTGTTCTTAGGATTTTCAGGTCCTGGGATAACCATAGCAAGAAATATATACTCTTTCCTCATACAAACACCTGGTGGCAGATTATAAGGAACCCAAAACACAGGCCAACATGAGTAAGGAGCGCCCAAGTTGTATGCTTGAAAACCGTCCGTTGCAAAACCAATCCTAACATTTCTAGACTCTTCTGCAAATTCTGGAAAATCTTCATCAAATTGCTTCCATGCCTCTCCATGACAAGGGTGTGACATTTTACTAGCGGTTGAAATAGGAGGTTCTTTATGTGAACGCATTAGTTTTGCTGTATCCTCATGTGCATACAACCTTTGCAATCTATCTGTTATGGGAAGGTAGCGCAATACTTTACGCGGGATTTTATTTGAACCATCGTCCTTGTAACGGGAGGTATCACAAAAATCACATTTCTCCTTGTTAATGTTGTCTTTGTAGTACAACATGCAATTATTCTCACAAGCATCAATTTTATGGTATGGCATACCAAGCCCCTCCAAAATTTTCTTTGAGCGATAAAAGTCCTTAGGAAACTTAGAATTAGGTGGCAGGAGTTCATGCATTAGGTCAACAAAATCATCATAGCATGCTACCGAAAGATTATATTGTGATTTAATGGCCAATAGACGAGCAACAGCAGATAGAGTAGAGTGCAAGGTTTGCTCATGTACGTGCTCATCAGCACTAGCAACCATCCTATAAAAAGCTTGGGCTGAACCAGTTGGTGTTTCATCAAGTGGTGGTGGGTTTTCACCTGCTAAGTCAGCTAGCATATCTTGCATCCGGTCGGTCTCACCAAATCCTTCAGACCCAATGTTTGGATTTTGGTTCACACGCCTCTCACCATGTGCTGTCCAAGTTTGGTAATTTTCTCTAAATCCATTTTGGCACAAATGCAACTCTATCTTTGACCTTTTGTGCTTAAAATAATTTCGGCAAATGGAACAGGGACATTTAATTTTATCAGACTCAACCAAATCAGGTTTTGAGAAGGCACGGTCCAAAAACTCATTTGTTTTGTCAACCCACTCATTTGATGGCCTACCACGCTTCCAACCACTATACATCCAACCACGATCTCCCATAACTTATCTGTATTAATTCAGAAATTACTAAACAACCAGAAAAAATTGACTAAAATCTGAAACATAAATGAAACAATCAGAGACATTGACTTGAAACAAATCTAAGCAATTGTGTTGTAGCAGCATGAACACAACAAGATACATGAATCGATTGAAATCAGAGTACGGGTTGCAAAATGGATTGTACCTTCAGGTAGTGTAGTGACTGAACAAATTTATCTCGTTGAACAATTACAAGATACTTCTCCTCTTCCAGCTGTCCAACTAATTAAAATAAAATAGCTTTAGCTAACAAATCAACAATATCCATGGGGAACAATAATGAACAAAGTCCAAAAGTTACCTCAGTGCCGCAATCCACCACAACAAGCTACAAAATAGCTGCCAAACCAGCCATGGCGTGCAGATCTGGAAGGGGATAGGTGGGACTGCAGTTGGCGTTGGATTGGAGATGAGATGCAGCAGATTGAACTGGGTTAGTCGAGCTCCTTGTGGTGGGGTGGAACCAGCACGGGAGTAGGGCTGCTGCCGGCGGCGCTGGGGTGGCAGGGAAGGTGATGCCGATGGGGTCGCGGCAGCGCTGCGGCCGCAGCAGTGTTCTCCCTCCTTAGGGTTTGAAGTGGAGGGAGAGAGTTGTGAACTGGATTGAGCTAGAGGATGGGAGATGGATTGGGGAGAGCAGGACTCTGGGAGGTCACGGAGGTGAGACTTGGGAAAATATTTTCGTTTTCGCGCGAACTGTCCGGTAGCGCGCTCTGTTTTCCCGCGAGCCGCGCTCTGTGTTTCGCTGCTGCGTGGGCCAGATTAGTTCGCGGCACGCGCGCGGAAAATTCGAGGGGCGCGCCAGGCATCGTTTTTCGTCGCGCGGGTAGGCGTTTTGAGTCCATGTCGGTGCCAACCCGACGGGAGAGAGAATCCCGGTCATGTCTGCTGACCACGTCACGGACGAAACAGATCTCCTGACGTAGAGAAGAGAACCGTAGGGAGCATTTGATACCGTCAGGGAAAAACTGATCTGGTGTAGTGGAGGGGGGCCAACCTGTCTAAAATCTCTGTGTGATTTTGCGTTGCACCATTGAGTTCTTGATCCAAGCGGAGCCATATAAGTTTACTGTCGAAATAATCTTCGACAGAACCAATGTGGAATGTCCTTCTATGATCGGTCACATTTACCACACTAAGGTTGTATCATGCTTACAACTTCTGTTAGTTCCACCAAGAATGGGAGTGCAGTAAGCTCTACACGCTTTCCAGCATCAAGGCGAAGCCAGAATCAAAACGCGGGGGGGGGGGTGGCTCTTTAGATTAGAATTGAATAACCTAATTGCCAACCTTTTTCAAAAAAAAAATTGCACATGCCTCATATGAGAATGTTTTGGCCAAAGAGCACTTGGCCACCGTAGTATGCCTGTCATGCCCAAGACGCTGCCAACTATTCAAACCCACCGGCCGGCAGCACAACTAAAAAAAGACAACAAATAGGCATGGACATTCGATTTATGTGATTATTACAGTTCGGTTATTTCAGTGTCATTAAATTTCAGTTTCAGTACAATTAAAAACTGAGATTTTTAATAGAAAATTTAAAACCGAAATATTTCAGTTTTTAGTTTTAACCTAACTTTGAAAAATAATCTTATTTTATGTAAAACTTCAAAGATATTAGTTGGAGAAAAATACAAATACGATAGTAACAACTCAAAATAGGTCCTAAATATGAATATTTCAAAATATATTTCAATAAACAAAATAAAGTAAAATATTGATTAAATCGGTTTGGTTTTGATTTCAGTCTTGAGGTTTCAAATTTTTTGACACATCGGGGAGGGGGGGTGGCGTTCATGATGGTGTAGGTGGAACCTAGGTGATATGTGGATGTGGATGGCATCATCAGTGTTGATCCCGCCACTGCCGTCATTGATGTGGATGAAATGCACATCTCGAGCCACATCAATCGGGGCCACCGCAACCATGGATCATCGATGTGGATTCACCGCCCCACCGCCGATGTGGATCGCAATCACGTGGCCACTCTACCGCTGATTTCGATATGCCGTCATCGTCATCTGCTATGAGGGAGAATACGGCAAGAACAGACCGATAAATAACATGCCATGATAAATAAAATTATAGTCTACAATTATGTTTCTTTCCAAAAGTATTCATAGCATTTCATACTACTTAAAAGATTATAATGTAGCATAAATATATATGAACCGTTAGATCATGAGAAATTAACAAGGCTCTAAGTCGCACTACGTGGTCATGCCGGAGGGCGGTGGCAAGGGCCTAGGGCTAACTTCCTTCAGACACTAATCAGTGATCTCCATGCTTCTTCATTCCCTTCTATGCATGATCCATCTAGCTAGCACCATGTGTTGTGAATCTGTGCAGCGTCACAACGACCTTAAGAGTGCCAAAGAGAAGTCATCCACATCGTGCTCTAGCGTCACAACTATGACCTCTTTTTTTTTAGGATGATGGCCTAATTGGACCCTTTGGTTAAAATTGTTTAAGCTCCGTAGTTGATTGGTGACCGATTAGGTTGCTTGAAAGAGCTGTTTTTCAACTTGTGGCCCATACACAGCACGATCTAGTGGAATGCAACAAAAGTAGTCACTGAATGGAACTGTTGATAAAAGAAACAAAAGCTAACCATTCTTGCATGTTTTGTTCGTCATCATTTATCTGGTTGTCAATGTCAACTTGTCAAGTGAGTGGGAGCTACAAAGCATCCCTTAGATTTTGTTTGGCGAATGAAACCTCCTCGTACCGATGCAGTGAGCCAAATTTTATGATGGGTTTCAAGACAGTCACACAACACTGGTTTTATGATGATAGGCCGGGCCAGGATTGGACCGAGCCAAATAGACTTCCATAGGGCTTGTTTCTTCCACCGTTGCCTAGCAAAAAAAAAAGGTCTAAAAGAAACTGTCCTGCCTAGTGTCCTCAGATACATATCATGTGTCATATTAATAAAGGAAAACAAAGAGGTGACCGCGGGCAAGTGGTAGAGAGACAGACGGCTTCGGACATAGTGGTGGAACAACAATTCCATGAGATCAGAAGACAATCGAAAGGATTACCAAGGCAGGCATAAAAAAATATCTCTCGGGAAAAAGAATCTTGTAAAATAATATGCATAATTGCCCATTTAAATTTACAGGTAGTAATTTACAGGGCCAGATCTCTTCGACAGAACTTGCAGTAGCTTTTTTATCCAGACCGTCCACTGGCTCCGCTCATCATGCTCACAATATGTTAAATACTGAATCAAAACGTCCAAATCGATGCCTTAGGCCTATGCCATTATGGCTTAGTGAAGGTTGTAATCATGGCATATACTGTCTACAATAATAACAATGCGCCACCAGACCGCAGCTAATCAACGTCCTTTTCGATAATCACGATTTCCACGCAATAAGGCCATTCTCAGTGGGCCTTTCATTTGACATTAATTAGATGACACATCAGCAACATGGCATGGTATTAATTATGAAAGAGGAGGGAAGCCTTTCATTAGGATGAAAGGGTAGTGACACTCTTTCCAAGTTGATGAAAGGAGAATGAAAGGTCCATTGAGACTCTTTTCCATTTCATATGTAGAGAAAAACGAATCCTTATTGGTACACCTATGCGATCATTTAATGTCTCATGCAGCCTATGAAACTGTGAAATGAAATAATGCACTGAGAGAGATACTTTTATTTCATAGAATAAAACTAGAAAACTGACGTGTCACACTTGAAAAACGTGAAATGAAAGAAACCACTGAGAATGGCCTAAAAGGATGCATTTCGGATGCGCGAGCCTCGTCAATCGAACCTGTGTGGAGTCACCAGTAGATCACATCACATTTAGTCATGTCAAAACCACCAACTACTGGCGTTTTTCTTGTGTATCCAATCCAGTGAACCGATGACATATTATACTGCGCACCTGCCTTACTTTGTGAGTCAAATGAAATATAACTTTTAACAGTCAATATAATTGTATGACACGCATCATAAGTACCACGAATTTGCAGTGAACCTAAAAGGCCATTCTTGGTTAAATAATGTAATGTTTGTAGAAAACTTCTTTTCCGACACACACTCTCAATGACCTCAAGAAGCAATTGATGGTTTAGTATTTCTCGCTTACTCACTCTATATTTGCGAAAACATATGCAAAAGTAGAGATACTCTTTAGAATCTTTCCTATATTATTCGCAAAAAAAAAGAAGAATCTTCCTGTATTTCCGACTCACAGTTCATCTGGAGCTCTCACTTTCCCCAGATTTTGAGTTTCATTCACCAAGAACATTAAAAAGGGTCCCTTCAAAAAAAAATATGGCAACATTTATCGCAAAAAAAAAATATGGCAACAAAGTTAGGGTGACAAAATGCGCAAGCAGGGACCAATGTGCTTATTCAGTTAGTCTACCATTATGAAAGTAGTGGAAAGTGCTTGTAAGGACATGGCTGCGGCGTATATAAACTTGGTTTGTGGCCAGTGGAGTGGAAACGCACGCACTGACCAGAAGCTGCTGCATCTCTAATCAAGTTAGGTTAGTTCCGTCTCGGTTGGACTCTTGAACATCTAGCTAGGCTTCTTAGCCTCTTCCTCCTCGGTCGCTATGGCGAAGCTCGTGGCGCAGCTGAAGGACAGGTTCTTCGGTCTTGTCGGCCGCAT
This sequence comes from Chloris gayana, assembly GCA_031894775.1. Lineage (NCBI taxonomy): Eukaryota > Viridiplantae > Streptophyta > Magnoliopsida > Poales > Poaceae > Chloris > Chloris gayana. The sequence continues at coordinate 110,016 of JAUNZO010005181.1, forward strand.
CACCAGCTGCGGCCGTGCTCACAAGGACGCCAGTAAGTGCACGGCCAGTCGCCTCTGCTGAAGCCACAAAATCTGATTCTTCTGATATCTCTCCTTCTCTGGTTTTGCAGCTGGTGTGATAGAGCCCAAGACGGCGCTATCTCAGGTTCGTTGATCCTGGGTTATGGCTGTTGCTCTTCCATTTGGTGCTTGGGATCGCTATTATTTCATATTAATCGTACTTCAGATTTCGGTGATGTTCTGCGACTGATTTATTGATTGTTTATCAGCAGCATACTGAGATCAGGTCGAGGGGAGGAACGCCGCCCACCAACGGAGGATCCAAGGATCCCTCCCACTAATAATCAAGTCCTGTCTGAAGCTCTATCCAGCTTATTCTGCTTGCATGTCATGTAAACCCAACAGTTTCCTTTCACGTTTGTTTACGGTTTTGTACCCTGGCTGTATATTGTTCATGTCGCCTTCGTTTTATACTGTTCTGTTTTGTTGGTAGATATGGATCGATGTTGTATGTGCTTGATGTTATTTGAAGAAATTGTGAGATTACGGATATCGTGATGCTTTCTAATATGAGATCTTTAAATCATCTTTAGAGTGGTTGACAAATGGTACCCTCAATTTAACTTTATGATTGATATCAATATTTGGTAAATCAGGAATAGCAACCAAGTTATAATTTTGGCACCACTATGTACATTTCAAAAAGAACCATAAAAAGGTTCTTCACATGAAGGGGCTGAGATGCAGCATTTTAACTACACGCTTATCACTGTGTTTTCAAAGACATAAATGGAATAACCTTGTCCGCATAATTTATATTTCTCATAGCAATAAAGTCAGTCTTGCGTAGCATACAATTTAACAGCTCGGAATTGGTCTCCTAGAAATACATGTGGCAGGTACTCTATAAACATTATGTTTTGTTGTATTCTCAAGAAGAAGTATGTAGATATTTCTCTCTAGTGTCCAGCGAGCCTACGTCGTTGGACCAACGTATGCCATGGCCTAAGTTTTGGCGAAGTTACGCTGCAGACAATTTTTCCATTCATGAGGTCTCCTCTTTTGCCACCTAAAATTTTTTGCTCGAGTTAGTTTTCTCCCTCAGTTATTAGGTTCCCGTCCAGTTTTTAAGAATCTGATTTGTAGGGCTAGTTTCTGGTCTAGAAATCAGTTTATAAATAAAAACCAGGTGACCTTGTTTCGATCCTAGTTTTTAGAAAAGTATAAACCGGTGTTAATGAGTTGTGTTTAGATAAAAACGGGCTTTAGTTGAATTAGATCAGATTATGGATTTCTTAAACATTCATAATCTAGCTAGTTTTATGAACTTGCAAAGAAATGGGTTTGTTTAGAGGGGAGGGATCCAAACAGGCCCTCAGTTAACAAATCAGTATATTAAACTAGAGTTGTTTCATCCACATGGAACATATGTGGTAGTAGGCCCCATATATTAACATGCCACATTACTTCATTATCTGAAATTCAAAAATGAACCTTTAGAAACTCTTAAAATAAAGAGAATTATTTTTATAGCCAAAAAACAGTCCAAGGTAACGCAACATTATTTGTTTTGGGAATTTATACAGACTTGTTCCCATTTCTAAATTAGGAACATCAAAATATGAATCTAATATGAAATTTAATTTAGAAGGCAACATTCATATCAGTTTATATGTATACTTCCAAACAAAAGTTATCCAAACATGCATTCTCATGATTTTTGCAGCTCTTGAAGGTACGCTTTCAAATTTTGGATGAGGAATAGAATGATGTGGCATTAATGGTCCCTTGAAAAGAAAACATGGCACCAAATGTTAGCGACAACATGCGCATGCGGGGACCTATATGCTTGTTCGATCCTACACTATCTGAAAGTATCGAAAGGTGCTTTGGCAGTGGCAAGCAGCACAATGGCTGCGGCGCGCGCGTATATAAACGAGCTCCGGTGCCAGTGGACTGCGTGCACTGGCCGACAACAGCTGCTACTCGATTGAAGAGTCGTCGGTCCTCTTTTACTTGGAAGCCCCTTTCTTCCCGGATGCCGTGGCGAAGCTCGCGGGGCAGCTAAAGAACAAGTTCGCATCACCAGCTGTTGGCCACGCCCACAAGGAAGCTGGTAATAAGCACACAAACATGCAGTATCTTACTAGTTATTAGTACCTCCATCCTAAAATATAAGTATTTATTTATTGAATTTCAGGAATCATGTTTGACCATTTATCTTATTCAGATAATAAAAATATTGATCATTAAGTTATGTTTTAACTTATTATTGTATATATTTTAAATACAATATATTTGTTTTTAATATTTTTATAAACAATTGAATAAGACGAATAGCCAAGCCTCGCTACAAGCTTCCAACTAATCAAGCCACCATAACAGAAAGTACTTAAAAAAGCATTTCAACTTGAGTGAAGAGTTCAATACTTCAATCTAGCTGATCTATTCTCTTCATCGCGACTGATATTCATGTTTAGTGTTGGTGTGCTAAGCGTCGAAGGGTAAGCATGCTTAGCTCACCGAACACAACAAGTACAAAACTAAAAGAATAAAGGGAAATGGCGAGGTAACAACTGTTTATAGCAAAGTTAGCTCAGAGATTACATATCTCTTTTGAGGTGACCCTTGGTCTCCTTGTATTGTCACGGGGGACCGTAACTTTACATGACCGTTCTACCCTTGGCTACCTGCTCCCGGTACAACTAAGAGTCGGTAACCATAGACTAATCTTGAAGGCACTCCGACCTTCACGCTCGTTTCGGTCAGCCTCGTGACAGCCTGGCGCTTGACAAGGAAAAACAGCTCCCAAGACACCGGGCGAAGCCAGCGTCGGTACGGCACTTCGCTTCTTCACCGATCGCCACTATGTCCCATGCCTACATCGTCGCGCGGATGAGCGTCGCTTCGCGCCGCTCCATGCTTCAGGTGACCCTTAACATCTTCACTTCGCCAGGCCCTCCGCTTGGTTCTCTATATGCACTTGGCAAAAATCTGGTTAGCGTTAGGAGTGACGAGGAGGGGTGTTAATCCCTCCCGCGAGGTGGGCTCCGATTCGAGCCCCCAACATTCAGCACAACCACACACCAAGTACCAGCTGCACCTGCGTAGTGCTATTATTTAGAGCAGAACAAACTATTATGCGAGCCCCGGACCAAGACGGGGTGACCTGGTTAGCATCCCAGGGGGCGAGTCTACATGGTGGGTTGGGTGGGCACCTGCCCACCCCAAAATCTTGTCAAACTTGCTATTTTAGCACTGTAGAATTTTTTATTTTCAATTTATTTTCCTTTTCCGGTCCACCCTCATGAGCCCAACTAGCTTCCTAGGCATCTGAGGCCCAAACCTGGACTCGCCACTGTGGCATCCTAGTACTGTGGCTGCAGTAGAGTGGTGGGTTACAATTTCCTCTCACATATAAGTTGTCTCGTAAACAATATACTGTGCATATATTGTAACACATATATTCATTCATATGAACTCATCCCTAGAACACCCAATAAGCCTTAGCCGCCAGAGAGATTAGCCCCAGACACCTCGTTCAGATTAGAGTTTTTGTCTGTGGCATATCCTTTTGAGTTGGTGATCCCAGTAGAATTTATGGCTTTTTCAAAGTTTCTTGTCTTCCATTAATGATGTTGGAGTAGTTTGGATTGCTTTTACAATCGAGGATGTAATATGCTTTAATATCAGTGAATTTTCCTTTTCGCAAAAGAAATATTCATTCATACATTTGTTCAATTTAATTCATGTGTCTTGCGGATGATGTGCAACATAATACTTCCTTCTGGCATATAAATTACTGGTGTGTAATTCGGTGATTTTAGATGTTTTATGATGATACAACATAACGCTAGAGGATAATGCAAGCAAGGCCCTGAGCTCATGAGCCAGAGATTAATCACTGAGAGCATCTCCACAAGCTTAGGTAAAACTAAATCTAAATTTTGCGTTTTTAGCTAGTATGTAAAATAGAAATCATCCAAGTCCTGTGCGTGCCGTGGAAACGGAAAATCTAGCGTGGAGTACTCAGCGGTGGCGCTCGACGGGTTACTATCTTTCTTCAGCTCGACTCCTTTCGAACCGCACTAGCACATCACACATAGCGTCGAGGAGCAAATAGCTTACGAAGTTTCCCACAGCCACAAGCAAATGCAGGCGAGTTACTCGGCGATGTAAACCAAAGTTACGACGATCCCAACCAAACCGGCCCTTGCATTCAAATTTAACACGCAAACGAGAATCCCGACACCTTATTAACACCGCTTTGCGGCAAGATATTATCACTTTATATGGCAGAGTGATGCGAGCTCCTTGCCGGTAGCCATGACGGGTGAACCTAGCCTCAATGTGCGCACCAACCGAGAAGCTCCAACACGAAGACTTCCCAACAGAAAAGGGGGCCAGGAAGGTAGGTACGGGCTCACCACGTCCGCACACTGCTTCTTCTCTTGAACTTGGCCTTGCAACCATTGGCATCACTGGCGTTCCAACATTCCTGGTCAATATCCGACCCCAAATCTTAGGCACAAAGAGGCAACGCACGAAGGTGAGTAGCGAACGGAGATCGGCTCTTCGAGAAGCTCACCAAAAATTGTGAACGGCGACGACTTGGCTCTGACTTGGCTTCTGACGGCATCGATGTTCATGGCACCTGAGCAAGCGATATGGGAGAGAGCGTATCGGAGAATAGGGAAGGGAGAAATGAAGGAACCACCGTATTTTGCGGTGACAGTGAGCCGGCTGGCCAAGGATGGCTGTCGAGAAGTGCAGGATGGAGGATGAACTATTTTGGCTTCGCGTTTGAGGAGTTTTTCGGTCCACAATACTCGCAAGTAGTTTTGAAAAAATACTTGCAAGTAGTTTGATCCAACGGTAGAGATTTGAGATCGGAAATACACAATTACTTGCAAGTATTTTACCATGTTAAGGGTATTATCGTCAAAGTGATAGATTTGTCATGATTATTTTTATTTTCATGATAATATAAATGAAAATCAGTAATGTAATTAATCTTTGATGTTAATAATGTGTTCAATATTATTCTTACAATAAAGTTGTGGTTCACATATCTAAATTGTATTTTATGAAAAAATATAAATATGTTAATTATTAGTAAAATTACAAAAATATCCTTAAACTACTTGCAAGTATTTTTTCAAAACTACTTGCAAGTATTATGGACCGAAAAACTCCTCTCGCGTTTACCTATACTGTTGGAGCCGTTTTCTTCGAGAAAAAAACTATATTTAGAAGAAAAAAATGGAACCATGGTGGAGATGCTCTAATAGCCGAATTAGAGAAGGGTTGTGACTGGTCACATACGTGCTTTTATAATATTTGCATATTCGTACGATGGAGTGGATACGGTGAAGTTTTAATAATGCCCATCTACTCCTCCCGTTTCACCTCGTCATACCATCGATCGTCGATCATCATCGTCATCATCAATACTATAAAGAATACACTTGTTTTACTATTTTTCTTTGGTTTTCCTACCTAGAAGCCAATGTACCCACTATCAATTCACCCTTTGTTAAGTGCCACCAAATCATCACGTTTAGCTGTTTTCCCTATCATTCGTGGGCCCGAGCTAAAAAACATCACGGTGTTTACATCAATAACTATACGGATCGTCCCCTAAATTTAATCTTTTGTCATGCAGGCAAAAGTATACCCACCCGCATGAAGCGGGAATCCTTCCTTAAATGCGCACTCATCATTCTAGCGCGAATAATTCCATTTACTTACCTTCTTAATTTATTTGTTCCCTTCCATTCAGAGACTTTCTGGATTGTTTTGACGTATCTTTCGTTCCTTCGTCAATCTTCGCACACCGAGTTGTTGGTCACTTTGGTCATCCCTAACCTTGCCCAGCTCTCCCCACACTGTCGTCCAAACTGCTCGAAAGTGCGTGTGCATCACTTCTTTTTCTTTTTTTTTACATCACTTTCTTTTTTTCTTTTTTTATAGATTTTAAGGATGCAATTGATGCTTAGATTCCGAGGGAAATTGCACCTAAAAGTCAACGAGGTGGTTCTACACTAATCCAAGACATCGGGGCTTGATAGCAGACATTGTAAATTATTATTTTGCAGTTTTGATGTTAATCATTTATATGCATGTACACTGCTCATCAAATAGTTAATGTTTTCATTATGAGTATTAAATTAAGTAATTATTTATTGACATTGTTGTCCAAGTTTAGTTTTATTATCTTAAACACCTGATTTTGACCGTTGTACTAGGGAGATCATTTATCTAATTTTACAGCAAAGGAACATTTTTATAAACTTGTGCGGCAATGGAAGCATTCATTATCGCGAGTTTCAAATATACAATCTACTTGTTGAAACATTTATGGGTACGAAACGAGAATGACTTTTGTGGGCATAGTATCATGTGTCCACCCTAGCTCTTTTATTAGTTATGATTAAATATAAATATTGAATCTCTGATTATACTATTAAACATGTCAAACTAGTTGTATACATGTTGTCAATTTATAAATTGAAGTACAGAAATATCAAATTCTGACAAATTCGTCAAATTTAACACAATTTCATGAATTTATCAGAATTTGATGTTTTTTACTTCGATTTATGATTTGACAACACATTTACAACTAGTCTGAAATGTTTAATAGTATAATCAGAGATTCAATATTTATATTTAATCACAAATATGAGAAAAGCTAGAGTGGACATATGCCACTATGTTCACTGAAGTATTTCTCGGTACGGAAATTAATATATTAAAATTGTGTAGTGTTTTATAAATCACTTGAAAAAATTATAGCGCGTACATATCACACGTGCACAATACTGGTCTATTATTAAAGTTCGTAGCATGTGGTAAACCAGTACATTAAACGTCTATCATTAAAGTTGGTTCCTTACCGTGAACCAATGCATTAAACAATTTACCCACTTCCTCTGTCCATTTGATTTACTGACCATAGCATGGTAGCGTTTATAGTACAATATCATTATTTGCCGTATAAATATAAAAAATAACTAGAAAGAAGTCTAAAAAATTATATTTTTGGTACAAAATAACCCTTTTGTCTCAACATATAAGATGAACAAGTACAAATTTCAAAAAAAAATTAACAATTTGTATATCTGTGTGAGAATTGATGGTACCATTATAAGTATTGCAATAGGCATTCTTATGATTGTGATTTTTTATCAGTGAGTTGTAGATTTTGAGCAAAGAAAGAATTCATGGTTTAACATGAAAATAGAGAAGCTTACGGGGAGTTAGGCCTGAGCCATCCAGTTCTAACATCGATCATGTAGAAAAGGATCCTGGTTCCGCTAGTAATGTTAGTCATCTGATGCGCGTCCTTTCCATTACGCTGAGGATCCTCCTCAATGTACAGTAGCATGTCTAACATTTTTCTATCTCATTGCCTTCTTCTTTTCATCAAGAGTTATGTTTAACAGAAAAAAGCATCATTTCCTTTTTATCAAAAGCATCTATTTCCTGCATAGCTTGTTCTCTACCCATCATAAAGTTCTCCCTCACTTACTTTAAATAAGGAAGAGTATATCTGGCTAGTGGTAGCTAGATCAAACGATCTAGCTACCACGCGACCCAGCCTAACACACCCGTCATCAGAAACGTGTTCTCTCGTCTTCCTCCAATCGCTAGAAACGACGAAATATTATCCATTCAAAAGAAGCCAAAACCAGATATGGCTGCAGGGCACGCGCATGCCCGCATGAGTGGAAAGGAGGCATGGCGCTGCCGGCTACTAGCGGTGGAGGCGATGTCTTGGGTTAGGGGGTTTGGTTTTTTAGGGGATTCTTCTATCGTGAACCATGGAAGCTCGGAAGAAGGTCAGAATAGCGGTGGGTGACGACCGGCGAGCGTCGGGGGCCGTGAGGGCGTCGTTGGCCATGGTGGTGGAGGAGAGCGGTAGGCGATGCTAAGGTAGGGGAACTCCATTAAACAGGTTAGGGGAGTGCGAGGCTCGACGGGCGGTGGCGATGTGGGTGGGCGGCGCGGTGAGGTGGCGAGGCGCCGCCGGCCGCTGAAAGAGGCCACGGGCGAAGGAAGGGACAGTGCAGTGGCCAGTGGCGGCGCTTGGAGGCGGTTTGGTCGGGTGGTGATGGTTGATGCTGGGAAAGAGAAGAAATGTCGTTGAAGATGACCAGATGGACTGGTGGCTGGTTCAAAAACATGATATAAAGGTGTTTATCGAAAAATAATGTAGAGGCAATAAAATTGTTACAAATTGTCCTGCACATAACCATCTACCATGTGCACCCCTCCTTTCACTGGCATGATCTTCTGTGAACAGTAGATGCTCGCCCTTCCACCAAAAAGTTTGTTGTTTTCCCAGGGAGGCACCGCTGTCCCCACGGTCAAAGGGAGGTGACCGGTGAGCCCTACAGCAGCAGTCAAACGGTCAAACAGCAAGAAACAAAGGGCCTGATTGGTTGCCCGTATATGCCCTGGCCAGGCCCTTGGGATGCAGGTTGCGGTTGTTTGGTTGGCTGGAGGGAGGATAAGGCCTGGCTGGCGGGATGCAAAAGGGCGCAGCGAGCCTGGCTCTCCGGAAACGAATTTCATTTCCGTTTCTCCGCCGCCTGGCTCGCGCGGGACGCGCGGGAGCTCGACGCGCGCAGAACTTTGGCTCCGGCGGTGCAAGGCGGGAGATGGCGGGAAAGGTTAGGGTTACCGCCCATGTTCGCGCCAACTCGCGCCGCGCAGCTTCGCTCGCGCTATAAATCTGACCCCCTCCTCCGCCCGGGCGCCACCCAGCAATCTCTCCTCGCCCTAGCCTTCTCGCGCGCGCCGCCGGGAGCCTGTCTTCCCTCTGGTCTTCGCTTCTCTCCTCCTTCGTCTCCTTCGCCGGTCGTGTTGCTAGCAGGTGATGCGCACCGCCACCTTATCCTTTGGTCTTCGCTTGTCCCCTCCGTGAACCCTAACCTAGCTTTGTTTATTTGTGATTTTGTGCAGCTTGGATTCGATTTCGTGGTGCCTTGAACTCGATTTGCACCGGGTAAGATCGATTTTCGTCCAGATCTGCTTTCCCCCTACCCCCCTTTGTTTTCCATAAGATATGCTCATAGATGCGATCTGAACTTGTAGGGTTCGAGTGGAAGCGAAGGTAAAACTGAGGATTTCTGCAGATTTCGCGTTTGTTCTCTTGTGGTAACGATGACCACCTCATTCCCTCCTCTTCTCTTCTCTGTGATGCGATGATTCTGTCTCTGAAATTTATCTGAGCACATGTACATTTCGCTGATGAATGCATTTACTTGCAACATACTCCCTCCGTCCACGTAAAGAGGGCGTCTTTTCCTTCACCGATTTTCTACGAAAAGAGTGCGCGTTTCGGTTGCTCTCTTCGTATTATGTGCGGCACCGATTCTGATTAACCAGCAGTAATTACGAAGCCTCCTCACCTCCCTGCTGCCAGGAATAAGTACGATCCCATGAACTCCTATGTGCTGCATCACGCATATTGCCGCCGCCGCTCCATCACAGCTCGCTGCGCGTCGCTGCTCCATCAGAGATCGCTGCCGCCGCCGCGTTTGAGCCTCTGCCGCCGTCGCGCTCCTGCCATGGACGAGGTCGTCGTGGTGCCTGACTCTGAAGAGCAGGTTGAAGCTGACGAAGATGAGGTCGTCGTGGTGCCCGACTCTGAAGAGCAGGTTGAAGAGCAGGAAGATGAGGTCGTCGTGGTGCTGGACTCTGAAGAGCAGGGCGATGCGCACGCTGATGAGGTTGTCGTGGTGCCGGACTCTGAAGAGCAGGTCGATGCGCACGCTGATGAAGTTGATGAGGTGCAAGATTCTGTAGAGCAGGGCGATGCGCAGGCAGTGGTCATGGCCGGACCTGAAGAGCAAGGCGAGGCGCAGGCAGTGGTCATGGCCGGCTCTGAAGAGCAAGGCGATGCACAGGCAGTGGTCGTCGCCGTGGTGCCGGATTCTGAAGATCAAGAAGAGGACGAGGAAGACAACTTCCTGGTAGAGACGATGGAGATCGCACCATGTTTACTTGAGTTTGCTTCAAGGCCCTTTTGGGAGTTCCTAACAAAGAAAGCTAGGTATGATGCGGTGGATATGATGCTGCCTCTCATGCACCCTGCTGTGTTTGGAGTTCATACCGATGATGTGAGAGAAGCAGCGACTACGCTTTTCATGATTGGTCGTGGACATGGCCGTGCATGAATCTCAAGTTCATTGTATTGGCATTTGACAAATTCATTGTTGTCTTGTTAACAAAACCTTTTCATTGCCTAATGTCGAAGTTGATTGCTTTTTTGTTCATTGCTTGCGTAAGGTTAATCGCTTCTTTTTTATCATTACAAATGACAGCATACAAAACGTCAAAGCATGCACAAAGTAGACTAAGATACACATGCTAAGGCTTGATTGTAAAGATCACTATCACATTCTAAAGATATGGGTAGTGTTCCTTGCATCTCCATTGCCTTCTTCCTCATATGTGGAATGTCATAGTACTGTCCACCATTTTGCTTCATGATTTCCATCATGCAACCCTGCTGAGTAAGAAAGATTCTATTGGATTTATCAACTGGATACTCTACATAGGCCTGTTCCACCTTGCTCACGATCTGTTCAATGTTGTTTGGTGTTCCTTTATGAAACAACGCTTGTATAGCAGCAAAAAAACCAAGATCCAAAACGTTCAAATCAGGAGAATTAGGAGGTTGGCAAGTCATACGAATGTCCCATCCTTCAGATTGTGCTGCCTCTACAAAGGCCTGATCGTTCACATCAATATGAGTTTTTGCATTATCTTGTTGAATGAAGATGGGCATCCCTTTCTCTTCAGCTGGCCATTTTGCTTTGATAGCAGGGATAACTTTGTTCAGCAAAAAATCTCGACAGTGCTCTTTTCTAACCGATGTCATGGCTTTAGTGACTAATGTGCCTACAAATCGAAGCATCATTTAACTAAAATTTGACAAATATAGTTATAGGGAAAATGTAAACATATTTGAAGTACAAGTCCTACCTCTAGGTCGGTTCCTACTAGACCTCTTGGCTGGTTCAACGAAGGTGAATGGGAAAATGCCAATTTTTCCATCAAAAGTGCAATTCCCTTCACTGTCATATCTAGGTCTAGTAAGCACAGTCAAGAACATTACCTTGTCAATGAAATTTTTGCTTTTCACCGACCTACGTGGCCTTGGTTCGTCATTCGCCAAATAGTACTTCTGGTTACGCCTTGTCCTGTAAAACCATTTTTCATCTATGTACACGATATTGTACATTGGGTCAAATTTTTTTGCACCATCACTTGTGTCTCGTAACATGGACAAGCAGTACTGAACTCGTGCCTTCATGTTCTCTTCAGTCAAGCTAAACTTAATGTCGTTACTATGTCTACGGAAACAACCTTCTTTGAAACGCTTATGAAGTGTGCTTTTCTTAACACCAATTGCATTAGCTAGGTCTTTCAATGTTGTTCGGTCTTTCAAATCAACATTTTTAATGGCTTCGGTGGAAATTTCAATCTTCTTACGCCCACTACGATTTTTTCTTTTGTCTTTCAGTGCTTCAAATCCACCATTTTGACCTTTATTCCAAATTTTTTGCACTGATCTGCGTGGCATACCGAACTTTGCTGCAACTTCTCTTACCACACCGTGATGTAGAACCGGTGGATCTGTTCTTGCCAATAATTCACCGTAAACGACAAACTTTTCAGCATTTGCATAAGTTCTACGCTTCCTTCCATTTGGACCTATACAGATAAGGAATTCATACCTAGATGAGCTAGTACAAATGATCCATAACCAGCACATTGTCAATTTAAGTTGTTGTTCATCCTTACCTATAGGAACTGGCTGTTCTTGGTGTTCTTCATATGGATCTTCATGGTCTTCATGGTCTTCTTCCTCATCACTTTCTTGTTGTTCTTCATATGGACCTTCATGGTGTGCTTCTTCATCACTTTCGGGCTGCCCATCATGGTCTAGTACAAACATAGAATAATCAAACAGATACACTACAAACAATAATCAAACAGATTGCAGGTTCAGGCTTTCATGAATGCTTACCTTCGTATCCCCAATGCCACACCATGTCATCCTCACTACCATGCTTAGAATCACCATCATCCGTTGGAAACATGTTCAGATCGAATCCTACTTGGCCTGTTTGTCAAATGAAATCAGATCAACATCAGACATTGTTTTGGGAGAGAAGGAGAGAGTTGTGGAATTCTAGTCCATCATCAGAACAGGCTACCAAGAAAGATTAATCGGAGTACCTTCATGTTCGTCGAGCTCAGGACCTGTTCCATCATCATCATCAGATGCCTCACGATTCAGATCTATGCCTGCCATTGTTTTTGGGAGAGAAGGTAGGGAGAGAGTTGAGGAATTCTGGATTCCAATCTGTGCTTTTATAGGCATTGGAGATTGAATTTTCAGGGAGCGACGGCGATTACTTGAGTAAGGGCGCGATCAATCGAAATTGACAGAGCGCGTGCCGGCGAAAATTTGGTTCAGCGCGCGAACATGCAAAGAAAGTTTGATCATTGCAATTTGTTTCCGTCATTAGCGCGCGCAGGAAACGGAAAGTTTGCATGTTTGGCTGACTTGAGGGCCCGCGACTTGACGCTTCCATGCAAACGGGATTGAAGGCGCGCGTGCGGGAGGCAGATCGTTGCCGAGCCATCGGGAGAACCAACAATCAACACTTTGACAGTTACGTCTTGGTCTCTGAACCGAAGGGGAACGCGCCCTCTTTACGTGGACGGAGGGAGTATTAATCTGAGCACATGTACTTGTCGATGATGAATGCATATACCTTGCTTGAAATGTACTGAGCACATGTCCATTCACTGATGATGCTTGTTAACTGTAGTAAAAGGCATAGACTGAACACATGTCCCTGCCAATGATGTTTTTGCTATTTGTACAATCTGATGTTGATGGATCCAGCTGAGTTATTTTTCCCTTGTCTATGTGCAATAGATGGATCCAACTGAGCACAGGCGCATGACTATTGTTAAGGCTGCTGCATTTGTCGCTGCTGTTTATGCCTGGTTGATGAGTAGGCTAAGGATGGGTGAAGGTAGAATTGGTAGGATCACATATGCCCCTATGAGTGCCATGGATGAGGAGCGTCAAAAGAACTTAAACAAAATATATAATTGCAATGATGTAGAATGTGTTAACATGTTGCGTATGCGTCGTGCTCCCTTTTTTGATCTATGTAATCTGCTAAGGGAACGAAGCTTGCTGATTGACACTATCCACTGTAGTGTTGAGGAGCAAGTTGCAATGTTCGTACATGTTGTTGGGCACAATCAAAGATTTAGGGTTATCCATAATACTTGGAGGAGGTCTATAGAAACAGTGAGTAGGCATTTTAGGGAGGTTCTTTATGCTGTTGGTGAGCTTAGGGATGAAATGATAAAGCAACCAGGCAATGAGACACCACTAAAGATCAGAAACAGCACAAGGTGGTACCCATATTTGAAGGTAATATTAGTTAAAGAAGTAAATAGCATTTAAATAACACAAGGTAGCATCCATATGTAATATGCATCTTTTGGTATTATGTAGGACTGCATTGGTGCTATAGATGGGACACATATTACTGCTAGGGTTCCAGCAAAGATTGCTGCAGCATTTAGGGGTAGAAAGCATTGCACTACACAAAATGTGCTTGCTGCTGTTGATTTTGACCTCAAGTTCACATATGTGCTAGCTGGGTGGGAGGGCAGTGCACATGATGCCCTTATTTTAGCTGATGCATTAGAGAGAGATGATGGGTTAAGGGTTCCACCAGGTACTAATCCATGATAAGTTGAATGTTCCATACTTAATTTGCATTGAAAAGTAGTAGAACTAATTAACATAACACTGTTTTAGGTAAATACTACCTAGTTGATGCTGGATATGCATGTCGGCCTGGATTTCTGCCCCCTTACCGCAGCACTAGGTACCACTTGCAAGAGTATGGTGGTAGAAACTACCCAACAAATGCTAAAGAATTATTCAACTTGAGGCATTCTAGTTTAAGAACATCAGTTGAGAGGGCATTTGCAGCATTGAAAGGTCGTTTTCGTATTTTAGACAACAAGCCGTACCATCCTTTCAAGACACAAGTTAAACTAGTTCTTGCATGTTGCATCCTACATAATTGGATATTATCTTATGCTGAAGATGAAGTGATCCCTGATGAGGCTACTTGGCAACCCAATTCTAGTGGCAATGTGCCCAATGATGATGTTCAATTAGAGGAAAATATAACATGGGGCAGTAGGAGGGATGAAATTGCAAACCTTATGTGGAACAATAGGGGTACCCATCGTGTGTAGTAATGCTTTGTTGTGTGATTTATTATGCTGTAGACTGAGGCAAGGGACATGTGTAATGATGTAAGAACTATTTGCTGAGGTGTTGGACATGTGCTGTGATGTTTTCTGCTTATGTACTCTTTCTAATATCTATTTGCTGAGACAATGTACATGTGCAATGATGAATTATTGCTTACATCTTCTGTCTTATGACTGAGGCAAGGGACTTGTGCAATGATGATTCACTTCTTACATCTTCTGTCTTATGACTGAGGCAAGGTACTTGTGCAATGATGATTAACTTCTTACATCTTCTTTCTTATGACTGAGGCAATGGGACTTGTGCAATGATGATTCATTGATAATTTCTTCTTTCTTATAATTGAGGCAAAGTAGTTGTGCTATGATGATTCATTGATTATTTCTTCTTTCTTATAATTGAGGCAAAGTAGTTGTGCTATGATGATTCATTGATTATTTCTTCTTTCTTATAATTGAGGCAAAGTAGTTGTGCTATGATGTTCATTATGCATGTTGCATACACTGAGGCAATGGTTGACTAACATAAATAGGATGGCTGAGGAGGCTGTGCATGTTGACACCGAGGCTAGTGTTGAGGTTGTGCCAGCTGCTGTTCATGCTGCTGCTGTTGAGCAGCGTGCCAGGGGTGCTATGCGCTGGACCTGTGCCATGTCTAGCTTTGTGTTGCGTCGTATGTGTGAACTGATCTCCACTGGTGTGAGGACTGATAAGGGTTTCAAGGAGGTGCATTTGAACCAAGTTGCTAAGGCTCTGCAGGAGTTCACCGGCAATGAGGTCACTGGTACTCAGGTTTACAACCATCCGTGCAAGTGGAGGCAGAGATGGATGAGGGTGTCCAAGCTTCGGGAGTTGAGTGGTGCCAATTGGGATGCAGACTTGTGCATGATCACCCTTGAGGATGAGCACTACAAGGGTCACATAAAGGTGTGTTCTTCACTTCTAATTTGTTGTTCACTTGATCATCCTAGTTTATATGCAATTGTTTTCACTTCTAATCTGTTCTTACCATGCTCACTTTTCAGGCACACCCTAAAGATGTTGAGTTCCTGAACAAGCCAATAGAGAATTACACCCAAATGTTGACTATCTTTGGGAATGGTTTAGCCACTGGCAAGTATGCTATGGGCTCTAATGAGCCTTTAGGATGCCCTTTTGCTGAAGCTGCTGCTAGCTGTGTGATTAAGTCTGAAACTGTTGATGAAGACAAGAACATTAAGGGACTTGATGATCTTGCCAAGGCCATGGGTGAAGCTTGTAAGGATGGTGCCACTAGTGCTGGTCCTCCTTCTAACAAGAGGAGGAGGACAATGCTAACCGAGGAGGATAGTGTTGCCTTGGCTAGCATGACTGATGCAGTGAAAGATGTTGCTGCTGCTATTCGTGAGAGCAAGGTTGATGTGTTCAACCCTGATCTCTATGGTGCAGATCATGTTCATGCCTGGCTTCACCGAGGAGGCTCTCATCGGTGCTTTCTCTCATTTGGTGGACAACAAGGCTCGGGGTGATGCTTTTGTCAACATGACAGATTCGCACCGTGTCCTGTGGCTAAGGACTTGGCTTGCCAAGCACTACTACAGCTAAACCACCAACCATGCATACTGACTGATCATTCTTTTGTGGAGTGAAGCTTCCGCCTAGTTGTTTCCTCTATATTTTGTGCAGGAAAGCTGACTGGAGATAGCAGCAAGGGTCTCCTTCTTTTGGTTGCACACAACCTAACTGTTGTGCATAACTAATCCTACTTGTGTCTGGGTGGTTTGGTGGTGTATTCTGTTTTTAACTTGTTAGGTTCTATGGATGGTGCCTTTGAATGATGTATGTATTTGATCAGTCAGTTAAATTGCCTATGATGTGTAATATTTGAAAGTGCATCTAGGCCCCTAATTATGGTTTTGAGTGATTGACGTCAATACAATTAAAAAGGACTAATATTCTAAATGAGCTTGTGCGCAGTGCATATCTAAAATTCAATTGAGAGCAAAGAAACACAAAAAGGAAGTGGCCATAATCTCTCATACGTGCAAGTTTTGATAAATGGATCACTCATGCTCAAGATCAAGCTTTGAAGCCTTTTATTTATTTATGTCTTGAGTATAGGAAACACCGTACTATCAAGAGGGACACACAAGTGTGAGGTGTGAAAAATGAAAGTGCTCAAAACTTATTCCAAACACAAAATATCATTTGGAGTCGGACATATCCGACTCACTCGGATATTGGACTCGGACTCCGGAGAGCTGGCCAAAGAAATTCCACATATACTCGGACATATCCGACTCGGTCGGACAGAGAGTCGGACTCCGAGAGCGAAACCCAACTTCTTGAAACCCTAGGAGTCGGACAATCCGACTCGGTCGGATATATCCGACTCCACGAGGTACTCGGACATATCCGAGTTATGTCGGATTTAAGACTCGGACTCCGGAGCGAAATCCATTCTTTCGAAACCCTAGCAGTCGGATTTATCCTACTCACTCGGATATATCCGAGTCGGATCCGAGCCAACGGCTCTTTTGAGTGCCCCGGCTATAAAAGTGGACCTCGTCCACTTTTGGCCGGTTGGCACTCCCACATTCTCAAAAATACTCCCCAACTCACTCAAGCTCTCCTCTTCTTCAAGTTTGATTCCCCACTCCAATCCTTGGTGGATTTGTGAGAAGATTGAGGAGAAAATCGTTGAGCTTCATCTCCATCTCAAGAGCACTTGATTTCTTCCATCGCCGATACTTGGTGTGTTTGTTACTCTTGGGGATTCATCCCCTAGACGGTTAGGCGTTACCCGGCGAGCTCCCAAGCTTGTGGTTGAGACTCGGGTCGTTTGTATTGCCCCTCCCTTCGTGGAGCTTTGATTTAGTGGATTTAAACCGGCCTTTGTGGCGGTTTGACGAGGTTTAGGGTTGAGAGCAACCCGGTCCTTGGTGGACTCCTCAACGGAGACGTAGGCTTCTTGGTGGAGCTGAACTTCGGTGAAAAATCGTGTGTCTTTGTGTCTCCCCTTTATTTCTTGCAAATTGATGTGCTATAGCTCTAGGGTGTTCTTGCTTAAATTCCTAGATTTACTTGCATAGGTGGCTTGCTTATTTGTCTTCTTGTAGCCCTAGCTTTCTAGTGTTGCTTGCTGCTTTCTTGTTGCTTTATTTCCACGGATTTGTCCATCTTGACTCCCGTTCCCCTTTCCGCACGAGGGAGTCGGATTTGTCCTACTCTAGTCGGATATTAGTCCATAGTCGGACTTATCCTACTATAGTCGGACATTTGAGTCGGACAAATCTTTCCTGCGTATTTAATTTGTTAAATTAAGTGATTTTCAGGATTATCGCCTATTCACCCCCCTCTAGGCGACTTTCAATTGGTATCGGAGCAGGTATCTTCGTTGAAGCCTCACCGCTTGAAGATTAAAGATGGCAAATGAGAAAGATGCAACCGTTAGTGGTAGTGGTGAAGCACCACCTAAGGTAACCGGTGAAGGAAGGCATGAAAACTCACCGGGTGATGTCTGGAGAAGGAAGTGGAAAAGGAATTGCCAAGGATGGAAATGTGCCAAGTGCTTTACCATTAAGCTACAACAAAACACCATACTCCTACAATGACGGAAGAGATGAGCATATTGGACAAGGGTCCGGTAGACTACCATATTTTGATGGTCAATACTTTGATCATTGGAAAACAAAGATGCTGCTACATTTGGACTCAATGCATCAAAATGTGAGAAGTGTAACTCAAAATGGATTCTTGTGGGAATGTAGAAGCAAGCCAACCGCACAAGACTTGTTCAATGTAAGATGCAATGTGGCGGCGGCTAGTGCTCTAGTATCCGCACTTAGTCCCGCTGAGTATGAGAAGGTAACCGGATTGGAGGATGCCCATCAAATTTGGTTGAAGCTTGAATTGGTTCATGAGGGCATTGATAGTGTGAAGGAGTCTAAGCTAGAAGGGCTTAGAGAAGAGTTTAACTACTTTGTCATGAGGACGGATGAAGGGCCAAGGGAAGCCCATGATAGGATGATGAGGATAGTTAACATGAGAAGAGCACTTGGAGAGAAGGTGTTGGACTTGGATGTGAATAGAAGGTTACTACAAGCATTGCAAGCATGGGATGCAAACATAGTGTCCAACATAAGGGACAAAGATGGCTTTAGATACTTTACCACCGATGAAGTGATTGGAAAGGTGCTTTCCCAAAAACAGCAAATTGATCAAGGGAATAGAATCAACGCTTTGCTTAGAGACAAGGAAAAGGCTAGTGGGAGCAAGAATGATTTGGCTCTCAACGCCGAACAAGAAAAGAAAAAGAAGGTGGTTGAGGAGAGTGATGATAATAGTGATGATGAGATGGCTCTCTTCGTGAAAAGATTCAACAAGCTCATGTCAAAGAGAAGCTTCAAGAAGGATGATCAAGACAAGAGCAAGTCAAGAAAGGCCAAAAACAAGTGCTACATTTGTGGAGACAAAGGTCACTTCATGGCGGAGTGTCCGGAAAACTACAAGAACAAGCAAAACAAGAAGGGTGACAAGAAGTACAAGAAGCATAGAAAGTACCGTCGGGGTGAAGCACACATTGGGCAAGAGTGGAACTCCGATGGATCATCCTCCTCCTCCGAGTCGGAATCCGATGAAGAAAAGGGAGGCATTGCTTCACTTGCTATAGGGCTAACACCGACCAACTCCTCCTTGTTTGGAAGCTTGACCGATGATGAAGATGATGCCGGTCACAAGTGCTTGATGGCCAAAGGCTCCAAGGTAAACACTAATGCTAGTTCTCAAATTCCTAACATGTTTGATTTGTTGGACATTATTGAGCAGGAAAAGGAGAACAATGAGAGGCAAGAGGAGCTTCTTGAGAAACAAGAAGAAATGCTTGTTCAAGAGAAGCAAAGAGTGTTTGAACTTGAGAAGCTCCTAGAAGTTGAGAGGAAGAAGAATGAGGACTTGATAAAGTCTCTCAAAATGGTTGAAGATGAAAGTGTGACACTTAAAGTCACAAATGTGTCACTTCAAGAGAAGTGTGATAACTTACAAAAGGATCACAACTCTCTTAAAGTGCAATTTGAGGAAATTAAGTGTAACACTACTTCCTCTCAATCTTCGTCTTGCCCCCATCTAGCATTGAGTGTTCTAGGTGTCGTCAAGGTTGATGTTGAAGCTTGCACAAGACACATCAAGACCATTGGTGATTTGAAGAAGCAAGTGCAAGAGCTTCAAGACCAAGCACAAAAGAAGAAGAAGGTCATTGATGACGCCAAGGCCGAGTATGCAAGGGGTGCATACACCAATGTGAGACGGTCACATGTGAAGGATGGCATTGGGTACAAGCAAGGTGTCAAGCACAATGCAAGAATCAACAAGAACGGCACCGAATTCATCAAGTTCACCAAAGAGAGTGGACACCAAAAGAAGCAAGTCAAGACGGAGAAGCAAATCAAGAATACTAACAAATCTTCTCTTATTTGTGATTTGCGTACTAATGTGCCTAACCCCTCTTGTGCTCTCTTTAATGATTTTGATGCGACCTATGTGCTAATGAGAAACAAGTATGGTCGTGTCTATGCGAAATATGTTGGGCCACGCAACAAGACACACAAATCTTGTGTGTGGGTGCCCAAGGCACTTGTTACTAATGTGAGAGGACCCAAACAAATTTGGGTACCTAAAAACAAAGCATAAATTGTTTTGTAGGAATACTCCTCCGGTGGCTCATCATGGGTGGTGGATAGTGGATGCACCAATCATATGACCGGAGACAAGAAAATGTTCGAGTCATTCGAGCCAAGCAAAGAAAGAAATGAATATATCACCTTTGGAGACAATGGAAAAGGCTATGTGTTGGGATATGGTAACATTCCTTTAACTTTTCCGCATTCTCTTTCGAAGGTTATGCTTGTGGATAACGTTGACTTCAATTTGTTGTCTATCTCACAACTTTGTGGAATGGGCTACAATTGTTTGTTCAACGACAAGGGTGTGATTGTCTCAAGGAGAAGTGATGGCTCGATTGCTTTTGAGGGTGTGCTCAAAGGGAAGCTTTATGTTGTGGATTTTACCGCGGATAAAGCCAAACTTGACACATGCTTAGTTGCAAAGTCCGACATGGGATGGTTGTGGCATAGACGACTAGCCCATGTCGGTATGAGAAATCTTCACAAACTCCAAAAGGGCGGTCATATCCTTGGACTAACGGATGTTTGCTTTGAGAAAAATAAAATTTGTAGTGCATGCCAAGCCGGAAAACAAGTTGGAGCACCACATCCATCCAAGAACATAGTGACAACTACAAGACCATTGGAGATGCTACACATGGATCTTTTCGGTCCAATCGCCTACATAAGCATTGGCGGTAACAAATATGGACTAGTTATTGTTGATGATTATTCTCGCTTCACGTGGGTATTCTTTTTGTGTGATAAAGGTGAAGTGAAAGATGTACTCAAGACATTCTTGAAAAGAGCACAAAATGAATTTGAAGTGAAGATCAAGGCCATAAGAAGCGACAACGGTACCGAGTTCAAGAACACTCAAGTTGAAGAGTACCTTGACGAGGAGGGCATCAAGCATGAGTTTTCGGCACCCTACACACCGCAACAAAATGGGGTGGCCGAAAGAAAGAACCGCACTCTCATAGAGATGGCAAGAACCATGCTTGATGAATACAAGACCTCCGATCGGTTTTGGGCCGAAGCAATCAACACCGCATGCCATGCCTCAAATCGGTTGTATCTCCATCGACTCTTGAGGAAAACGCCATACGAGCTACTAACCGGTAAAAAGCCCAACATCTCGTACTTTCGAGTTTTTGGGAGCAAATGTTTCATGCTCAACAAGAAACCCAAGACTTCAAAGTTCTCCCCTAAAGTTGATGAAGGTTTCTTGCTTGGGTATGGCTCAAATTGTCACGCCTATCGTGTCTTTAACAAAACCACCGGTTGCGTTGAAGTTTCACGGGACGTGACGTTTGACGAATCTAACGGCTCTCAAGGGGAGCAAGTTGTTATTAACAATGCAGATGTTGAGGCACCTAGGGAAGCAATCAAAAGGATGGCACTTGGTGATGTGAGACCGCAAGAACCGCAAAATGATCAAGATCAACCTCCTTCCTCAAGTCAAGACCAACCATGCACAAATCATGATCAAGCTGATCAAGATCAAGAGGTTGGCAATGAAGATCATGCTCAAAGACAAGATGATGAACCCATATCGCATGATCAAGAGGTTGAACAAGACGGCGGTCAAACAAGCTCACATCCACCACACCCAAGAGTGCACCAAAGCGTGCAACGTGATCACCCCGTGGAACAAATTCTTGGTGACATAGAAAAAGGGGTAATCACTCGTTCTCGTGTTTGCAATTTTTGTGAACATTACTCTTTTGTCTCTTCTTTGGAGCCATTTAGAGTAGAAGAAGCACTCGAGGACTCGGATTGGGTGATGGCCATGCAAGAGGAATTGAACAACTTCACAAGAAATGAAGTTTGGACATTAGAAGAAAGACCAAGAAGCAAGAATGTTGTGGGCACCAAGTGGGTGTTCCGCAACAAGCAAAATGAAGACGGCGTTGTAACAAGGAACAAAGCAAGATTGGTGGCAAAAGGATATTCACAAGTAGAAGGATTGGATTTTGACGAAACCTATGCCCCCGTGGCTAGGCTTGAGTCAATAAGAATATTACTTGCCTTTGCCACTCACCACAACTTCAAGTTGTATCAAATGGACGTGAAGAGTGCCTTCCTCAACGGACCAATCAAGGAAGAAGTGTACGTGGAGCAACCACCGGGCTTTGAAGACCCCAAGTATCCTAACCACGTGTACAAACTCCATAAGGCGCTCTATGGGCTTAAACAAGCACCAAGAGCATGGTATGAATGCCTTAGGGATTTCCTTTTGAAAAAGGGTTTTGAAATGGGCAAGGCCGATGCAACCCTCTTCACTAAGCGTTTTGATCATGATATATTTGTGTGCCAAATTTATGTCGATGACATAATATTTGGTTCTACTAATCAAACGTTTTGTGATGATTTTAGTAAGATAATGACAAGGAGGTTCGAGATGTCTATGATGGGAGAGTTGACATTCTTTCTAGGATTTCAAGTCAAGCAACTCAAGGAGGGCACCTTCCTATGTCAAGCCAAGTACACTCAAGACATATTGAAGAAGTTTGACATGGACAAGGCAAAGCCCGCCAAGACGCCCATGGCTACAAACGGCCATCTCGACCTCACCAAGAAAGACAAGCCGGTTGATCAAAAGGTTTATCGCTCTATGATCGGCTCTTTGCTTTATCTTTGTGCATCTAGGCCCGATATCATGCTTAGTGTGTGTATGTGTGCACGTTTTCAAGCCGCTCCTATGGAGTGCCACATGGTGGCCGTTAAAAGAATCTTGAGATATTTAGTGCACACACCCAACCTAGGGCTTTGGTACCCCAAGGGTTCAAAGTTCAACCTAATAGGCTATTCCGATGCGGATTATGCCGGGGACAAAGTGGATAGGAAGAGTACCTCCGGGACTTGCCAATTCTTGGGTAGGTCTCTAGTGTCATGGTCATCCAAGAAACAAAATTCCGTTGCCCTTTCCACAGCCGAAGCGGAGTATGTGGCAGCCGGTAGTTGTTGTGCACAACTATTATGGATGCGACAAACTCTAAGGGACTATGGTTACAAGTTGAACCGTATTCCACTCCTATGTGACAACGAGAGTGCCATAAAGCTAGCTTACAACCCCGTTGAGCATTCGCGCACAAAGCACATAGACATTAGACATCACTTCTTGAGAGATCATTCTATCAAAGGAGATATTGAAGTGAGTCATGTGAGAACCGATGAACAATTAGCCGATATTTTCACCAAGCCACTAGACGAAAGCCGTTTTTGTTATTTAAGGAGTGAGCTAAATATTCTTGATTCTAGTAATGTGGCTTGAAGGCTTGTATATCTGCTGTGACTTAGAGTAATTGTTTTTGAAAAATAAAATTCTTGAAAAATCTTGTATGTTTTGTTTTTCGAAATTATTTGGTTCTTGATCTTTGGATCATGCGGATTTGGATGTAATCATTGTTGGAGTGATTGTTTGTAGCTGGCTGCATCCAATGAAGTTTTTAGCACATGTCCTTAAGTTTAATTGAGATCAAGAGAGAGAAGAGTGAAGGATCTTTCTGCTCCTGGAGCAAGGCGATTAAAACCGCAGAGTCGGATTTATCCGACCCGGTCGGATTTATCCGACTATCCCTAAGGAGTCGGACATTGTCCGACGGAGTCGGACATATCCGACTCCACGGGATTTCTACCCTATAAGCCCGAATCCAACTTACCCCTTCACCCTATCTCCTCATTCAAACTCCAACCTTTCTCTCTCCTCTCCAACCGGCGGCGCAAGTTCCTCTCCGGCAATCTCTCTTCTCCACCGGTGTTTTGGAGTGGGGGAAAGGCTCCTCCTACTCGGACTCTATCCGACTCCATTGTTGGCTTCAAGGTTTTTCCCCTAATCCCATCTTTTCACCTAGGGTTTAAAGTCAACTTCCATGGATTAGGTGTTCTAGTGTTTCCCCTGCCTAGATGTTGCATAGATGTTGTTCCTAGGATGCTATAGATTGTTGACGCCGGTTTTTGACCAAGGGACCCATTGTCGGCGACTATAGGTCAAAAAGGGCCGGTAGGCGTAAGGCCGACGGCCGCTTGGGCGAGTAAAAGGCGCGTCTCTCCCGAGAATCGTGCGCGAACGCCAACGAAGAGCACAATATTGATGGGCCTGGCCCACGTTGTAAAATTAGAAATAATAGTTAGTTTTGGGAAAAAGATTCTAGTCGCTTAGGAAATCGGCCCGAGGAGGGTCCGAATAGGATTCTTTTTGCCGAGTATAAATACATACTCGGATGTAACATGTAAACTCGATTCACATCCAATACAACTTTCGCGCATCGCCAAACCCTAATTTTCTCGTCAAGTCTTTACCGTTTTCGCGCGGGATCTTCTGGGCTCTGGCCGACGACACGTTGGCTTGACAAGGTAATTATGTTGTCTAATTCTCGGCGCATTGTTCGTAATTAGATAGCTTAATTGCTAGTTATCCGGCGACCGGATCTGTTTTCGATCGGCGTAGTGAGTATCGGCCGGGATGAGTCAAGTTGACCTGGTCCGGGCTCGTGGTGGAGGTAGTTTGACTTGTCCCGCCTCCCCGTTCCAGCCTTTGCTCACGGCGCCGATTGGCTCGGATCTGGTCGTTCGAGTCACGATAGCTGCTATGAGAATTCTTCTATATCTTGGCCGATTCGATCGTGCAGATTCAGTTGACGTGTCCCGTGTTTGCCTTTGCGATAGTTGACTTGTCCTAGGCGCATGCAGCCGATTGGCCAGGGTGTAGACTTACTTTCATAGTTAAGACGTTTATGATTGTGCTTGTCCCGAATCGGCCGGGCGTGCGCGGCCGTTAGACTCGGTCCAGCCGCGTGCCATCGCTTGACTTGTCCTGTTGGAGCGACCGGTCGATTTGGGATCCGTGTGGTTGTATTTGTCTTACTCGTTCTTTCGGAGTGTTTAGCCGATTGCTTATCACGTTCATTAAGCTGTTTTATGTTTAATTGATGCTAAACCTGTTAAAGCTGCTTTTGAACCCGAGTTACTAAGTATGATCTTATTGATCATCATTATACCTTTGGACAGATCTAAATAATTCACCGATATAATCAATGGCAGAATCGGCCGCATACCCGATCGGCCGATTCACTGGATCCGATTGATGATTAAACTATCCTCTTGCTACCAAACTAATTACATCCTATTAATAATCGCTCTGTTTACATTGTACTCGATAACACATCCCCGCAAAGTCTTAATGATTTGGTCGTTTATCGACGAAATCGGCTGCTAGTCACCGATCGCATGTTATAGCATCGGCCGATTTCGTATCGTTTGTACCACGCTTCGTTTGCCTAACATTTAATACATAAATGGATGGGCCGTGCTGTTCTCTCGTTCATGGCCGATTTTGTCTATCTTACGCCGTGATCGGCCATGGCTGCACATCGGTCTATCCGGGCCGATGACCTGGAATTTTACACTCTTTTATTGTCTTTGTTGGTTTGCAGGAAAACCATCTCGGCACGCACCAGCAGCACACGAACATCGGCGAGTTGAGCCGGTCCGTTGGGAGCACAGGATTCTCGCGTCGACTGGAATTTCGGTGGACTCTCCGGACGACGGTGTGTCGGCGACTTTTGACGTCAACACACTTTTTGGCACGCCCAGTGGGACAAAAGCAACCAAGATCAAGATGTCGTACATGCAGTGCAGTCGGGGAGGACGGAACACCAATGGTCGATGCCGAGAATCGGCCGATTTTCGTTCCAGTCCCTCTCGGGACGGATGGCAAAGGCCATGGGGAAGTTTCGATGACAACACACTTTCGGCCCGGGGGAAGATGACGACAGAACAAAAGCTCCAGCATCAGGAATACCTGGCCGAAGCAATGAAAAAGTACTTTCAAGCCCTGACAAGTGACACGTGGCGTAGTGGCCACAAAAGGAGACTTCCCTCGCATTCTCGCATCCGGAAGAACTAGACCAAATCAAAGCCCGAGACTCGCCGGATGCCAACCAACTCGGTGATATGGTCAACTCGTCCGTTCATCATGCCCTAATCAATCAATCGGGCGTGTTGACCAACACCATCGGGAATTTGATCAAGGACACAATTGATAGTAGGCTGTTCATCGAAGGGTATTCTCGGACCTGCATACACTCAGCCTTTCGGCACTCCCGTACGGTCGAATCGTGGAATTAGCCTCCGTAGTACTATACCGCAGAAGGGTTTCAGCCCCAGTACGGCATGCCACCTCACCTATGGCCTGGCAAGGACAATGCAAATGCAAGTACCAAGTGCAACCCAGCCAGTGCAAAGAGGATGACAGTGGCCCCAAGAAGTCGGTAACGGAAGAAGGCAACAGACAAGATGTACAACGACTCGACTTCCGAGTTGGGGGCAGCAACCAATGTGGCAGCGGTCCCACGGATGGCACAAGCAACCTAATTTCTTCTACGTGCCAAATATCGGCCCGAGTGGAATTGAGAACTCACCTACTATAGTACGGCCGATATCCGGTATTCCACGACCAACTCGCTGGGGACAGGATTCATGATCGGACGGCCAATCCAATCGGCCATGAATTATGGAATCACTCCGCAGACATTATTCCCGCTACTAGCACTGGGATTTCGGGAACGGTCAGCTTGATACACCCAACCGGGGACAGCCCAATACAGCTTATATGACGGGGACCGGATCAGCAACTCGCTGGACCCAATGATATGAATAGCCTCATGGCTAAAATCGCCGATATGATGAGAGATCAATTCGATTTGAAGCCTAAAGAGAAGAGTGCATTATATCGGCGACCTTACCCCGATCGGATGGATTCCGTGGCTTTACCCAATAAATATAAAATTCCTGAGTTTTCCAAATTTTCCGGCAAGATAATACATCGACTATGGAGCACATCGCCCGATATGACGCACAGCTTGGTGAGGCGTCTACTCAGGAGGCTTTGCGGGTTAGGTTATTCCCACTCGTCATTGTCCGGATCGGCCTTTTCATGGTTTGCTTCGCTGTCGCCTGGTTCTATTCAAAGTTGGGCCGATCTCGGAGAAAAGGTTTCACTCGTACTTTTTACGGGCATCACCGAGCTTAGTTTGTCCGATTTAATGGCAGAAAACGAAAACCGGGGAATCGTAGGCTGATTATATACGGAGGTTCAGGACTCGAGGGACGATGCTACAACCCGAACCTCGACAGAGCAACAGCTTGGCCGAAATTGCTTATGCGGGGTTATTCTCCAACATCAAAGAAAAGTTTACCCCACATGAGTTTGATGGGCCGGCACAGCTAACACGAAGGGCGATTGGCCAGGAAGAGAATCTCCACTCACCGAGAATCGGCGATATCGGTAGCTTATGCTGATTTCGACGGAGAAGATGATGAAGAGGAAATTAATGCAATGGAGTGGACTAATAACAAACGGCCGATATTTTCTCCGCATGTCAATCCTAAAGAGAGAAAATATGATTTTGATTTATCTAAGGCCGACGAGATATTTGATCACCGTCGTGGAAAAGAAAATTCAGCTTTCGCCTCATCACAAGATTCCTACGCCGGAGGAGTTGAAGAAAATGGCTAAGTGGTGCAAATGGCATGGAAATTCACATCATAACACCGTTGATTGTTATGCTATGAGAGATGAGATCCGTAAGGCAGTTGACAGTGGGATATTGCGAGCAGCTGATGTGAAGAAGAAGATGAAAGTTGATGGGCACCCTTTCCCTACTAATACGATGTACATCAATACCATCGGTGGTGGATCAGCTGGTTTCATACGCCGATATGAGAGGAAGAGGGAGAGGGAAGAAAGAGATCAAGTGGCACATGAACAGGAATCTATCGACCAAAGTCAGCAGTACGAGCAAAGCGTGATCCGCCGAGAAGATTTTGACCCACACCGGGATTGTCCTTTCTTTCAAGCATCGCTGGGACCGAAACATGAAGCTTCCATCTATCGAGAACTGTCCAGAGTGCACCGGCCGGGAAGAGTATCGTGACGCCGGGTCGTCAAATTACCAGGGACGGCCGATTGATCGCAACTATGAATCTCGACAATCGGCCCCCGTAAGAGCAATCGACTACGATCACGGGTATGATGAACGAAGATACGTAGTGCCAAAGAGAACCTCCGTTCACGATCGGTCGGGGCCAATCAACGATGAAGAAGAGTTTGACCACCAAGTACCATGAGAATTCGAGAGACGATCAAACCGAGAACGAAGAACAGTGGTGCCCTGCTGGTTTGCTCACAGAAACCCGTAAGAGGAGGCTCCAAAGATTGCGTTGTCGAGAAATCAAGGGTGGACGGCATTACAGAGATGACCAGGATGATGAGCCCAAGCCCAAGAAGCAATGGAGGCCGAAAGTGCGGTCTCAGTGGTCCGGTCGAAGCCGCGGTGAATATGATGTCACTAATGCCCAGGATTGTCGGATCGACCGATGAAAATTCGGCTGAAGAAGAACCAGTTGGGGATACTTCGGAGACTTCGTGGACGCCGGAATCGGCGATATTTGATAAGCCGATCAACTCGATCATTTGCATCTCAAGGCATTGTACATTAGCGGCTACGTCAATGGGTCGCCGATGAGGAAAATGTTGGTCGACGGAGGAGCAGCGGTCAATGTCATGCCGATTACTACATATCGCAAGCTCGGGAAGACGCCGAAGAAATGATGAGGGCTAATCCGACGCTCAAGGATTACAGCGGGAGAAGCCAAGATGTGCGTGGGGCCGCAATAATGGAGATCACCGTGGGAAGCAAAACCATACCCACCACTTTTTTCATCATCGACGGGAAAGGTGCATACACAACTTTGTTGGGGAGAGACCGGATTCATGCCAATTGTTGCATCCCCTCAACCATGCACCAGTGTTTGATTCAATGGGTCGGCAACAAGGTCGAAATCGTGCGGGCCGATAAGTCCGTAACCATTGCAACCGCCGATTTCGAGTTTGCTGGTCTAGAGAGCTTGCCTTGTTTATCGGGCACGTATTGGGATGCGGAGGCCATAAACATCACGGATGATGGAGTTATTGTGACCGGGGG
This sequence comes from Chloris gayana, assembly GCA_031894775.1. Classification (NCBI taxonomy): domain Eukaryota; kingdom Viridiplantae; phylum Streptophyta; class Magnoliopsida; order Poales; family Poaceae; genus Chloris; species Chloris gayana. The sequence goes on from JAUNZO010005181.1 coordinate 138,982, forward strand.
TCGGTACTCCCGGCTACTCCGATGGGCCCCACAGGAGAATTGACGGACAATCGGCCGATCGATGTACACACCGAAGACATGGTGAGTCGGCCGATTGATGAACCGGAAGACGGGAAATTAGGCCACGGTTTTGTATCGGCCGATGAATTAGAAGAAGTGGATATAGGGAATGGAGCCTAGCCTCGACCGACATATATTAGCAAGAAATTGTGTAAAGAAGTAAGAGATGAATTGGTGGCCTTATTGGAAGAATTTAAGGATTGTTTTGCTTGGGATTATAGCGAGATGCCCGGACTCACCCGATCGATTGTTGAACATCGGTTGCCCACTAAACCCGGATATCGACCATATAAGCGTGGGGCTCGGAAGATTGACCCTAGGTATTATGAAGCCGTCAAAGAAGAGATTATCGGATTGTATGAAGCCGGCTTCATCGAGCCATGCCGATATGCGGAGTGGGTTTCTAGTATTGTGCCGGTGGAGAAGAAAAATGGAAAGATGCGGGTCTGCATTGACTTCAGGAATTTGAATAAGGCAACTCCGAAAGATGAGTATCCAATGCCAAACGCCGATTTGTTGGTTGATGCAGCCGCCGGCAACAAAATTTTGAGCTTTATGGATGGAAATGCTGGGTATAATTAGGTTTTTATGGCCGAGGAAGATATATCGAAACGGCATTCGGATGCCCCGGGCGTTGGGATTATATGAGTGGGTTGTTATGACCTTCGGCTTAAAAAATGCTGGTGCCACGTATCGGAGGGACATGAATTTTATATATCACGATTTGATCGGCCGATTGGTGGAAATTTATATTGATGATGTCATGGTGAAATCAAGATCGGTTGGAAGTCATGTGGATGATCTCGTGGAAGTGTTGAAGAGGACGAGACAATACGGATCGAAGATGAACCCGCTCAAGTGTGAGTTTGGTGTCTCAACTGGACAATTTCTGGAGTTTATTGTGCATGAAAAGGGAATTGAAGTCGGCCCTAAGAGTATTGATTCTATCGTAAAGTTGGAACCGCCGACGAACAAGACGAAGCTCCAGTCCTCGATCGGCAAGATTAATTTTATTAGGCGATTTATCTCAAACTTGTCCGGCCGACTTGATGTGTTTACGCCATTATTGAAGCTCAAGGCCAGTCAAGAGTTTCGGTGGGAGCCGATCCATCAAAAGGCTTTAGAAGATATCAAGAAATATTTGGTGTCCCCACCAGTGATGGTTCCGCCAAAGTCGGGCACACCCTTTAAGTTATATTTATCGGCTGATGATAGGTGCATCGGCTCGAGCATTGACTCAAGAGCAGGAGGGAAAAGAGCGGGTCATATTTTATCTCAGCCGCAAACCGATTGATGCAGAAACACGGTATCCGGACGTGGAAAGGTTATGTCTCTGTCCGTATTTTTCATGCACGAAATTAAGGCATTATCTCGTTGGCCGAAGAATGTACTCGTCGTTTGCCAGGCCGATGTCGTAAAGTATATGCTATCGGCTCCGGTCCCCAAAGGCCGGTTGGGCAAATGGATGTTGGCAATTGCGGAGTTTGATTTAGGCTATGAATCGGCCAAAGCAGTGAAAGCACAAGTATTGGCTGATTTAGTGGTGCAACACGGTGAACACTCGGCCGGATATGTTGAACCAGTGCCATGGACGGTGTTCTTTGATGGTTCGATTTGCAAAGAAGGAAGTGGAATCGGCTTGGTTGTTGTGTCGCCTCGGGGCAGTACGTGGATACTCTATTACAGTGGAGGCGTACACCAACAACCAAGTCGAATACGAGACAAGTATTAAAAGGATTGGAATTACTCATCGATGCCGGGGCTGATTTTGTGGAAATTTTCGGAGATTCCTTGTTGGTTGTGAGTCACCTGGCCGATGAGTATGAGTGTAAAGATGGAATATTGTTGCAATATCATAGAAAGTGCCGGAAGTTAATGAAAAGGTTCAAGTGTGTTAAAGTCAGCCATATACCAAGAGAGCAGAATTTTGAAGCAAATAACTTGGCTCAGCTTAGCATCCGGATATCGGCTCGCCGAAAACAGACTTAGAGATAGCTGATATTGAAGAAGCCGATTGGCGTACGGAAATTCGAAAATTTTTGAGCAATCCATCCCAACCTACGGATAAGAAGATAAGATATAAAGCTTTAAAGTATGTTCTGTTGGATGATCGACTATTTTTCAAGACAATTGATGGGGTGCTTCTCAAGTGTATTGATGACACCGAGGCAAAAGTGGTAATGAGCGAAGTACATGATGGGATTTGCGGAACGCATCAATCGGCCCATAAGATGAAGTGGCTGCTAAGGCGAGCTGGTTATTACCGGCCGACAATGTTGGCCGATTGTTTCAAATATTACAAGAGTTGCCAAGACCGCCGAAATTCGGGCCTATACGAGGGCGCCCGCATCGGCTATGAATCCAAGAATCAAACCTTGGCCGTTCGGAGGTTGGGCTATGGATATGATCGGCCGATAAATCCAAGCATCGAGCAAAGGGCATCAGTACATATTGGTAGCTACAGATTACTTCACAAAATGGGTTGAAGCAGCGCCCTATCGTAAAGTTTCGACGGCCGACGTGATAACGTTTGTTAAAGAGCATATTATTTATAGGTTTGGGATTCCAGAGACAATCACAACAGATCAAGGATCAGTATTCACGTCGGACGAATTTCAATCTTTTGTCTGATGAGATGGGAATTAAGTTGATTAATTCATCGCCATATTATGCCCAAGCCAATGGACAAGTCAAGCGGCGAATAAGAGTCCGATCAAGTTAATCAAGCGGAAAATACAAGAGTATCCTCGTAAGTGGCACATGAAATTGATGGACGCTTTGTGGGCTTATCGTATGTCACGACATGGAGCTATGCAAGTTGCGCCGTATCAGTCTGGTATATAGGCACGAAGCCGCATCGCCATGGGAGACAGCTATCGGCTCCGTAAGGATTGAGTTGCAACAAAAGCTTTCGGCCGATCAGTACTACGGATTGATGATGGATGAATTAGAAGATGTAGTACAAAATCGGCTGGATGCATTGGAAAAAATAGAGCAGAATAAGGCGAGGGTTGCCCGCCATTATGATAAGAAGGTTGTGCAGAAACAGCTTTAAAGAGGGCGATTTGGTCTGAAGCTTAGGATGCCGATCGGTGTGAAAGACAATCGGTTTGGTAAATGGTCGCCTAATTGGGAAGGACCTTATTTGATTAGCCGATCGGCACCGGTAATGCATATATTTTGAAAGAGTTAGAAGGGGAAGAATTCGGCCGAGCACTTAATGGAAAGTATTTGAAGCAAGTATTATCCTAGTATTTGGATTAACTCATAGTGTTCGGCCTAAAAGAGACTACAGCCGATGTCGATGCACATCGCTTGAGACGGCCGATACCGAGAGTATCGCCCTTAGCCCAAAAAATATACGAAAGTAAGACAGAGGAAGTCACCGATAAATTAGCCGATGTTTGAACATCGCCTTCGGATGGCCGATATGATTGTATATCGCCCTTAGTGCAAAAAATGTTTACAACCAAAACTTTGTTCAAAGTCCTATTACACCTAAGCATAGTCAACGGCCTCGCCGCGGGACAAGAAGTCTTGGACAGCGAGATAGTGCGCCGGCCAGACATGGAGTCGAGTTTGGCCATGACCAATAGGTCATCCTCGATGGGGCCGACATCAGCTTGCGCCGCGGCAACCATCTTCTCGGCCGTTTGAATGGCTTCGTCCGTCGTCTTCTCGCCGAGCCGCCACATCGGCCGACAACCGTGTAATAGTAGCTTCCAAGACCGCCGCCGCCTCCTCCTTGAGAGCCGGAGATGCTCTCAAATCGGCAATCTCCCGGTTGATTGCTTGCAGTTCATCCCGCCGATTTGAGAGTTGCTCTTGCATCTCCCGGGTCTTCCGGACCTCCTCCTCGCAGCGCTTGATGGAGTTATCGGCGAGTAACGCAGCTTGCCGCTGCTCCGCATGGCGAGCCAAACGCCGCCGGGCACGAGTGAAGTCCATTTGCCGCACTCCATGTATGCCACGCGGTGCGAGCATCGCGCACATCCTCCGGGAGCTCAGTCCGGACCTCCAAGTACCGGGCCCTTATGGGTTGTGCGTCGGCCACCAAGCGACCAACGTAAGAGGCCTCAAGCTCGCGCGCGATTTCGGCCATGGTGTTAAGACTAGAAGCGGATACCAAAATCGGCGCGGGACGAGGGAAGCTTAGTGCCCGGAATACCAAGGAAAAATAAGGTGAAGTTAATAATCGAAGCAAATCAAGAAAATAAAAAGGAGATAGTAAAAACAAACCCGCGAAGCGTCAATGCGAAGTGGTCGGACGTCTATCGGCTAAGCCATTGAACCCACAGGTTCATGTGTTCCGATCAGCTCTCGGCCGGCCGATCCTCCTTCTCCGGCCGGCATCCTCGGAGGCAGCATCGTGCATATGTCCAGCCTTGTTCGGTTTCGGCGGGCTCATCGGCGAGCTCATCGGCAGCAGTATTTACAGGAGAAGCCGCGGACGGTTCCTCGGCCGGCCGGTTCTTCGACAAAGAATGGTGCCTTGTTCAAAATCGGCGGCGATTTCGAAGACGCGAGCCGATCCAAGCGAGTTGGGCTCTCCATGGGATTTGGATCGGCCCGGCTTGGTGTGACTTCGGGATCCGGAGCCGTTTGAATCGGCCTTTCGGGTGTCGGAGTCCTGGCCCGTGGAGGAGTCGACGAGCGAATCGGCCTATCGGTGTTGGAGTCCGGGCCCGAGGAGGAAGAACCGCCGATTCCTCGCTAAGAACTCATAGTTAGACAAAGATGAAAAGTGAAAAAGGGATCGGCAATCATGCGATAATAACCTCGACGCGGCGGAGAAGGATCACCGAAATAATCCGGCTCGGACGGGCGCACAGTGCCGCTTCACCAGCCGCGCGTGTCGCTTTGGGGCTTGAATCGGCCCCGCAGCTTGGCACATTGGCCTTCCTCTTGCCGGGGCGGCCGTTTTTGTCTTGGCCTTGCGGGCAGCCGGTGCTCCTCGAATCATTGCCGCAAAAGCTTGGGCAGGAGTACGATCGGTGAAGCCGATGTTTGGAACAATTGGGCTCGGCATCGGTACGCGATCGGCCGGCCACCGATACTCGGGTCGGCGGCTCCTCCGTGTCCGACCGAAAAAGAATATACAAGGGTGAGCATTTAGAGTGGCCGGTCTCATCTACAAAATCGGCCTTATGGAAATAGATCGGCTACACATACCTCGGCGAAGGCTTCGCTCAGGACTAAGCCGGAGAAGAATGAAGCAGTTGTTCCGGCTGCGGAGGTGCCGGTTCCACTCGCCCCACCGGCGGTCGAAAAGGCGGGTGCTCCGGGCGCCGGGAAAATCCGGCTAAGTCGCCAGTGACGACATCGGCGGTGAGGCCGACGAGCCAATTCCATTGAACGGCGTTGTCGACGGTAGCCCGCGCCTTTATTTGCCCCACATAGAAGAGGTCGGGGGCAACCGGCCGAAGCCGAATTGACGGGCCGCCACCGACGGGTGGTAGAACTCGTAGGAGCAGAGAGCCTTGCTCCCGGCAGCGAGTCCCGTCGGCAGCAGACATGGGCGGAGGCAGGTGGTGAAGATCTTGACCGCCTCCCCGTCGGCCGTTGGGAAGGTGGGGTCGATCGTAAAAGGAGTATCGTATCCCTTCTCGAAAAATCAATGTACGGATACCAATCCGTACTTTCATTGTTGAGGCCCTTGTAAAGGGCAGCGAACCGAGAAGCTGTGGTGTCATCCGATATGGCCGCCCCGGAGCCATGGATAGCACTTCCCCGAAGGAAATACACCGGCTGGATCGGGCGTGGCCGATTCTCGCGTGATTGCCAGGGAAGGTGAGGACACCGAGGTCCGGATCGATGGCCTTGGTGGTGTGAAGGGACAACCACATCCGGATAAACCACCAAGGGCCACCCAGGTTCTTGACTCGATCGGCCAAAACGCAACTCCACCGAAACCCGGTGAAGGAGGAAGTATGCCGACCCTAAAAGATATTTGCCCATAGGAAGGGCATAGCCATCGGCCGCCTATCGGCTATCGGCAGAAGTTGTTTGTGGGGCTCACGCCGACCCCACAAAAGAAGAAGTGGTCAAGCCACATGTTGAGAAAGGCAACGTGCTCGCGGCGATCAACCGAGCCGTGCCCCTTGTTGTAGGTTCTGGATATAGACCTTCCAACCCCCGGTGTCCTTGGGATTGATACGGTGGGTGGACTTGATGCGGATGGCGTCCGGGGTGGCCTCCGCCGTGATATTCAAATCAGCCAACATGACCGTGTCCAGGAGGGTCATGGTAGCCGGCCGTGCCCGAACATGAAGCAGCTCAGGGCATCCGACCGCAGATAAGAAGCGGCCGCTAGCAATGGTTCGTTCTTGTGGTGATCGGCTAGAGAGAGTTTGATGGCATGGGCGATGCCGATGTCGGCCCAAACTTGCCGATGGGCGGCCGATACCCGGTTATACCAATCCCGCCACCCCGCAACAGGAGTTGGCCATGACCTAAAGCTACCGGACCACTCGGCCGATAATGGAGATTGTTGCCGAAACGGGACCCGGTTCGTTTCGGCACGTATAAGATCCGTGGGGTCCGGATCGCCCATGGGGCCCAAGAAGAAATGGGTCGGGATGTTAGAAGGGATGACGATTTGGTTCCGGATCTCCTAAAAACAAGGAATAGGGCTAAAATGAGAAACAAGAAGGAAAGAAGATAGATTGTGAAAATGAACAAGAACAAGAACACAAAGAAAATTGCAAAAAGTAGAGAAGAGGGATGCCCGAATGTACATTACCTCCGAACGGCGTTGGTGGTGGCGACGACTCGGTCGGCGGCGGCGGCCACAAGCAGCAGCAACGGTGGGATTCATGGTCACCGGAAGAGAAAACGACGGCGGCGCGGTGGGAAGTTGAAAAGGCTCGAAAAGGGCAAAGGTCGCTAGAGCAGGGGAAGATGAAAGCCAAAGGAGAGGAAACAGATGGGAAATGACCAGGGGTAACCCCGGCTTTTATGAAGAGGTGACGGGCAGTAAAACCGGCGCAATAAAAGAGGATAAATCAGTCCGACGCATGCGTTGCATACCCCGCACCGGGGGACATGTGTTGACGCCGGTTTTTCACCAAGGGACCCATTGTCGCCGACTATAGGTCAAAAAGGGCCGGTGGGCGTAAGGCCGACGGCCGCTTGGGCGAGTAAAGGCGCGTCTCTCCCGGGAATCGTGCGCGAACGCCAACGTAAGAGCACAATATTGATGGGCCCGGCCCACGTTGTAAAATTAGAAATAATAGTTAGTTTTGGGAAAAAGATTCTAGTCGGTTAGGAAATCGGCCCGAGGAGGGTCCGAATAGGATTCTTTTTGCCGAGTATAAATACATACTCGGATGTAACATGTAAACTCGATTCACATCCAATACAACTTTCGCGCATCGCCAAACCCTAATTTTCTGTCAAGTCTTTACTCGTTTTCGCGCGGGATCTTCGGGGCTCCGGTCGACGACACGTTGGCTTGACAAGGTAATTATGTTGTCTAATTCTCGGCGCATTGTTCGTAATTAGATAGCTTAATTGCTAGTTATCCGGCGACCGGATCTGTTTTCGATCGGCGTAGTGAGTATCGGCCGGGATGAGTCAAGTTGACCTGGTCCGGCTCGTGGTGGAGGTAGTTTGACTTGTCCCGCCTCCCCGTTCCAGCCTTTGCTCACGGCGCCGATTGGCTCGGATCCGGTCGTTCGAGTCACGTAGTCTGCTATGAGAATTCTTCTATATCTTGGCCGATTCGATCGTGCAGATTCAGCTTGACGTGTCCCGTGTTTGCCTTTGCGATAGTTGACTTGTCCTAGGCGCATGCAGCCGATTGGCTAGGGTGTAGACTTACTTTCATAGTTAAGACGTTTATGATTGTGCTTGTCCTGAATCGGCCGGGCGTGCGCGGCCGTTAGATCTGGTCCAGCCGCGTGCCATCGCTTGACTTGTCCCGTTGGAGCGACCGGTCGATTTGGGATCTCGTGTGGTTGTATTTGTCTTACTCGTTCTTTCGGAGTGTTTAGCCGATTGCTTATCACGTTCATTAAGCTGTTTTATGTTTAATTGATGCTAAACCCGTTAAAGCTGCTTTTGAACCCGAGTTACTAAGTATGATCTTATTGATCATCATTATACCTTTGGACAGATCTAAATAATTCACCGATATAATCAATGGCAGAATCGGCCGCATACCCGATCGGCCGATTCACGGATCTGATTGATGATTAAACTATCCTCTTGCTACCAAACTAATTACATCCTATTAATAATCGCTCCGTTTACATTGTACTCGATAACACATCCCCGCAAAGTCTTAATGATTTGGTCGTTTACCGACGAAATCGGCTGCTAGTCACCGATCGCATGTTATAGCATCGGCCGATTTCGTATCGTTTGTACCACAGTTCGTTTGCCTAACATTTAATACATAAATGGATGGGCCGTGCTGTTCTCTCGTTCATGGCCGATTTTGTCTATCTTACGCCGTGATCGGCCATGGCTGCACATCGGTCTATCCGGGCCGATGACCTGGAATTTTACACTCTTTTATTGTCTTTGTTGGTTTGCAGGAAAACCATCCGGCACGCACCAGCGCACACGAACATCGGCGAGTTGAGCCGGTCCGTTGGGAGCACAGGATTCTCGCGTCAGCCTGGAATTTCGGTGGACTCTCCGGACAACGGTGTGTCGGCGACTTTTGACGTCAACATAGATGCTCTAAACGCAATATGGCTAGGAATGTGCGGTAGATCTATGCGGAATAGCGATTTTAGTAAAAATCCTGTTGTAGTCGGACATGTCCGAGTGAGTCGGATATATCCGACTCTCTCGACTAGTCGGATTTTGTCCGACCCAGTCGGACATATCCGACTCCAACAGAATTTTCACTAAAGTTCGAAATTGTGCATTACTTCTATCCAAACTCAAATGTCTATGCTATCCATCTCATACCATTCCTTGTTTATCTTTTGTCGGCATGGGTCGTTCGTCTACCAATCCCTATCCGGAAAAGAGGGCAAAAGTTGCCGGAAAGAAAAGGAGTAGAACCATCCATCTTCCCATTGTTGAACCAAGGGAAGAAGAGGAACCCACCGAGATCCGCAGGGAGATGAGGGATGTGGTGATCCATCCCGGAGTTGACCGTGTGATGATTGACTATATCAAAGGGGCTGAGGCAGCGGCAAGCTGAAGCAAGAGAGATGAACTGGTTTGACATGGAACGGGAGTCTCTAGACAACCGTTTCTGGTCTCACTTTCACACGGACTGGTACATGTGTGCCTACAGGAGCAAGGTGAAGCCCACGAGTGCCAATGCAGTACATAGATTGGGACTACATGTCAGCGAGGCACACGGCTTTGTTTGATGAGGTCATTGCTATGTGTGAGTTTCATGGACTCAAGGAGATCATGTGCTTCAAGTATGATTGGAACCGGAAGATAGTGTGTCGGTTCTACTCCACTGTGTATTTTGACAAGAACTTGGGCAGATTTTGGTGGATGACCGATGGAGAGAAGCTTTCTTGTACCTTCAGTAGATTTGCAAACATTCTTGGATTGAGGGACACAATGAACAGGGATCTTCGCTTGCATGATTCAGATTCTCTCAACCCGGAGCTCATGAGGTACATGTATGAGGATGAGGACACGTGCAAGCCACCCTTTGCTCACGGTCTCAAGCCTCTCTATGTGGTCTTGCACAGGATGCTTCGCCTCACTCTCTCTCCTAGGGGTGGCAATGCAGATCATGTTGCATCATATGTCAAGGATTTATTTCATATCTTGCCCACTCAAAGGAAATTCAATGTGTGGGACTTTATCTTCGAGTGAGATGTGGCACTCGCTCCGTGGATGCTAGACGTGCTTGTGTGTATGCACCTTTTGTGATGTGCATGATTGAGAAGATCTCCAAGAAGACTTTCAACAAGGACCGCACGCACAAACCCCTTCAGCCTAGGATGCCGGCCAATGCTCCTAAGACTTCATCTCGGGGTATACCTCCGGTTGCTCCAGCTGCTCCTGCTCCCGCTCGGACCCATTCTTCAGCTCCTAGCTCTAGCACGGCTCCTCGTCCGGATAGAGCCCGTGGTCGTGGTGCTAGCACGAAGAGCAAGAGCGCTCTCTTCAAGATGCTTAAGGGTCTCTTCGGCATGTGCCGGCGGATTGATGCCAAGGTGGACGAGTCTTAAACGGGATAATGAGGTGATAAAGGCAAGGCGGAAGATTATTCTTGATCATCTTCGGATCACTTCTCCTAGAGTTCCCTCTCCGAGCCCGCACCTGCTCCTCCTCCAGTTGAGTATCCTTGGGACTCATTCACCCCGGATGAGTCTCTCTACTTTGGCTACTTTCCACCACCACCTTTCTCTTCGAGTCCCGCTTTCACCACAGCTCCCACCGGCCCTAGCACCGGTACCTCCACTCACACTCGGTTTCACTATGAGGAGGATGAGCCCGTGGCAGCAGCTTCGAGGAAGAAGAAGAAGAAGAAGAAGAGGAAGAGGTCGAGGATCCCAAAGGCAAGGGCCTCGCTGTGGAAGAAGAAGAAGAAGAAGATGACGACGACGACGACGAGGATTGGGGCGATGATGAGTAGACCTCCCCTCCTCCTTTTTGGTGTTTTGATGCCAAAGGGGAGAAGTAAAATTCCCGAGTGTCCGTTGTGAGTAGAGCAAGTGAGAGTTGCTCTTGTATCTTGTTTTACTTTATGGACATGTTGCTTCATTTGAGTTGTAATCGTGGTGAACTATGTGGTGTGTTTTTTATTTGTAATAACTCGTTTTAATTATTTATGTGATAAACTATGCTCTATGAATGATGGATGGTGTAATGTTATTTGTTAATTTCTAGTTGCATTTGTGTGATTCACATGACATATGCATTGTTGTTGTTCTTTCTTATTATATGCCTTGTAAGTAAAATGCATGGATTTAGGGGGAGCTCTCTTGTTTTCTCTCAAATATGTGCTTTTGGTTTTAAAATGACCAAATATTGAATTCAACTCATGCACACATTTAGGGGGAGCTCTCTTCTAGTCGCTCTCTTATTCAAGCTCTTTTTACATTTAATTGTGAATTTTAGTTGTATTGTCATCAATCACCAAAAAGGGGAGATTGAAAGTGCATCTAGGCCCCTAATTATGGTTTTGAGTGATTGACGTCAATACAATTAAAAAGGACTAATATTCTAAATGAGCTTGTGCGCAGTGCATATCTAAAATTCAATTGAGAGCAAAGAAACACAAAAAGGAAGTGGCCATAATCTCTCATACGTGCAAGTTTTGATAAATGGATCACTCATGCTCAAGATCAAGCTTTGAAGCCTTTTATTTATTTATGTCTTGAGTATAGGAAACACCGTACTATCAAGAGGGACACACAAGTGTGAGGTGTGAAAAATGAAAGTGCTCAAAACTTATTCCAAACACAAAATATCATTTGGAGTCGGACATATCCGACTCACTCGGATATTGGACTCGGACTCCGGAGAGCTGGCCAAAGAAATTCCACATATACTCGGACATATCCGACTCGGTCGGACAGAGAGTCGGACTCCGAGAGCGAAACCCAACTTCTTGAAACCCTAGGAGTCGGACAATCCGACTCGGTCGGATATATCCGACTCCACGGGAGTACTCGGACATATCCGAGTTATGTCGGATTTAAGACTCGGACTCCGGAGCGAAATCCATTCTTTCGAAACCCTAGCAGTCGGATTTATCCTACTCACTCGGATATATCCGAGTCGGATCCGAGCCAACGGCTCTTTTGAGTGCCCGGCTATAAAAGTGGACCTCGTCCACTTTTGGCCGGTTGGCACTCCCCACATTCTCAAAAATACTCCCCAACTCACTCAAGCTCTCCTCTTCTTCAAGTTTGATTCCCCACTCCAATCCTTGGTGGATTTGTGAGAAGATTGAGGAGAAAATCGTTGAGCTTCATCTCCATCTCAAGAGCACTTGATTTCTTCCATCGCCGATACTTGGTGTGTTTGTTACTCTTGGGGATTCATCCCCTAGACGGTTAGGCGTTACCCGGCGAGCTCCCAAGCTTGTGGTTGAGACTCGGGTCGTTTGTATTGCCCCTCCCTTCGTGGAGCTTTGATTTAGTGGATTTAAACCGGCCTTTGTGGCGGTTTGACGAGGTTTAGGGTTGAGAGCAACCCGGTCCTTGGTGGACTCCTCAACGGAGACGTAGGCTTCTTGGTGGAGCTGAACTTCGGTGAAAAATCGTGTGTCTTTGTGTCTCCCCTTTATTTCTTGCAAATTGATGTGCTATAGCTCTAGGGTGTTCTTGCTTAAATTCCTAGATTTACTTGCATAGGTGGCTTGCTTGTTTGTCTTCTTGTAGCCCTAGCTTTCTAGTGTTGCTTGCTGCTTTCTTGTTGCTTTATTTCCACGGATTTGTCCATCTTGACTCCCGTTCCCCTTTCCGCACGAGGAGTCGGATTTGTCCTACTCTAGTCGGATATTAGTCCATAGTCGGACTTATCCTACTATAGTCGGACATTTAAGTCGGACAAATCTTTCCTGCGTATTTAATTTGTTAAATTAAGTGATTTTCAGGATTATCGCCTATTCACCCCCCTCTAGGCGACTTTCAATATTGAACCGAGTAGAACTACTTTGCCTATGATGTTATCGGTGCTATCTAGCATTATCTCGAGCACAACTACTTTGCCAATGATGTTATGTGTTCTGTCTAGCATGATCCGAGCATAACTACTTTGCCATTGATTTTATCTCGTTCTATCTACCATTATCCGAGCACAAGTCCATTGCCTATGATATCATGATTTATTGTCCCATAATCTGAGTACAAGTCCATTGCCTATGATGTCATGATTTATTGTACCATAATCCGAGCACAGTGCCATAGCCTCGTGATGTTTTATTACTAATCTCACACTTGTTACTTTTAGGATTCCAATTATGAAATGGTATGTTGTTCACTCGGCCGCAAGCCTGGAGTTTATTCCAACTGGAAAGATTGTCATGCTCAGGTCAATGGTTTCACCGGTGCTTGCTACGAAAGCTTCAAGACAGAGCTACAAGCTGCTCGTGCTTTCAAGCAGGAGCACAATGATCTTCCATCAGATTGCAAATCACTTAAAGGCAAGCAAGGACTTATCTCATGGAAGGATATTATTATAGTTGTTCAATTTATCATCATTCTAGTTCTGATTAGCAAGATTGTGTAGTTATTTTCTGTAAAATCAGAACTTGTTGCTGCTGTTTTGTACCAAGAACTTAAAACCCAGGTGGTAACCTCACCATTCCTAGTATGCAAGGTATTCAAACTTTATTACATGCAGCCTACCAAACAACTGATTGTGTATCTCTTGTGCAAGTTGTATGTGTTGTGCAGTCAACCAATCACTTGCTCTACTCATCCAGTATCACCAAGTGCAGCTAACCAAACAAACCCATATTGCATCTGTGTGGCCTGTCTCAGCTGAGCCTGCATGCTACATGTGAGCCAGGCTCTCTTGAGAAGGCAACCAATCAGGCCCAAAAGGCCGCCCCGGCCACACGGCGAGCGGCCACTGTGCTGATCCTCCTCCCTTTTGCCTGATTGATTGCTCTGCTCCGCGTGGTGCCATAAAGCAGAAGCCGAAACGCTTCTCCCCTGTCCTCCCCTCGGCCGCAACGCCGAAAACCCCAAGCCCCTCCGCCGCCGCCGCCGCCGCGCGTAGGGTTTCAGCCCCATCTCTCCGGTGATCGCCGCGGCGCCGCAGGTACGCCCCGCCGCCCCCGTCGTTCCGCCGCCCGTCCGCGTGTGCGCGGGGAATTGCCCTGCATTTTCCTCTGCTTCGTGTCCGACCCCGCTCGCTCCTCTTGCGCCGCCGCGCGGCCGGCCGCGCCCCAGTAGGCGGTGGGAGAGAAAAAAAAAGATGCTTTTTGGGGGTGGGGGTTTGTGCATTCCGACTGCGGGCGAGGGTTTCCGGAGGCCGTGGCCCTTGCCGCGGCGGCGACCGGTTTTGCCATTTCGAGCTTGAGGGAGCGATAGGGGACAGGCAGGGGTTTCCCCTATTTTTGTGCTGTAGCATGAAAAAAATTGTTTTTTAAATATATATCCTTTTTTTATTGGAGCTAGTCCGTTGTTTGCGCAGTTGCGCGTGGGGCCAGGGTGTAGAGTCCGTTGCCGTCACCGCTGCAACTAGCGGTTTCGAGTTTCCATGTGGCCTCCGGAGTCGGGAGGCTGGGTGTTTTACCCTGTTCTTGAGCTTGTGCCACCTCATGGTTCCTCTGTGGATTTAATTTGTGCTGGTACTGCGGCATTTTGTTAGGGGATTTATTAAGGGATTGCGATGGTTTGCCCTGATCACGGTTGCGATGTTAGGGGATTAGTGCAGAACGGGTCCCACTTTTGATTTCTGTCTCCATACAAGTGAATTTTGGGATGATTGGGTTGTGACATGTGGTGTGATGGGCCTTCCTGCCCCAGATCAGGTATAGAAAATGACTAGTACAGAGTGGAGGCAGGGGTTTATGGTTGGTTTTGCTGATGTTTCACGCGATTGATGCGTGGGTAAGGTGCTCGGTTAGGTGAATTGCTCTGAAATGTATGTTTGATATGCTGTTGCGTTTCAGAAAAAAAAATTTACATAGTGCTATTGTGCGTGTGCTGTTGAAAAAATAGCTAGTGATTTTTGTTTCAATGCTGAATGGCATGTGTGGAGCCTTGTACATGTTTTGCTGGCTTATCTTCTAATCTGAAAGTTATATTTTGGTATGATGAATCTGCTGACATGCTCCCATTTTTTTGCTGTAAAGGAAAGAACTCTGTTGGCAGGAGGCAGCTGCCTGTTGTCTAACAATGGAAGAACTGCCAGCAGATAGTAAGCAGTCTCCTGATGAAGCTGATATGGAGATGATGAATTACCTGAATTTGGATGGGGGTGGAGAGGAAGAATTCCACAAAGAGGAGGGTGCAAAAGGGGAGCAATGGCTTTCTGCCGATGTCGATGGGAAGCAGTCTCCTATGAGTGTGTCACAGGAAAAGGAGGATGCAAAACGGAATCAACATCCTTCAGAGGATGCTGTTGGAGACCAGTCTCTTATGGATGTGTCCCGCAGAAAGGAGGATGCAAAAGGGGAGCGACAGCCTTCTCCGGAGGCTGATGGCGAACAGTCTCCAATGGATGTACCTCAGAAGAAGGATTTAAAACGGAAGGAACCTCCTTCGGAGAATGCTGATGGAGAACAGTCTCCAATGGATGTATCCTGCAGAAAGGAGGATGCAAAAGGGGAGCGACAGCCTTCTCCGGAGGCTGATGGTGAGCAGTCTCCAAGGGATGTATGTCACCAGGACGATGCAAAAGGGGTGCGACAGCCTATTGTGGATGCTGATGAAGAGCAGTCTGATATGGATATTGACTTGAAAGGAATACCATCTGTGGCTGTGCAAGATGAAGGGAAAGGAAAAACTTCTTCAGACCTACTGACATGTGTCCCGATTGACTTTGAAATTGAAAATCTGGAGAAGTTTTGCAAAGAGGCATCAAGATCATTTTTCAGTGAAACTGGGCTAGTTAGTCATCAGATTAATTCATACAATGATTTTATCTCACATGGACTCCAAGAGCTTGTTGATCCTCTAGGGGAAATTTCAGTAGGGCCTGATTATAACCCTCAAAATAAAGCAGGTGCTTGGAAACATGCCACCGTCAAGTTCGGCAGAGTTGAGCTAGGTGTGCCAGAGTTCCTTGTTGAGCACGGCGACCTTGATGAGGAAACCCTCAAATTAAAGCCTAAACATGCTCGCCTCCAGAAGATGACTTATGCTTCTAGGATGAAAGTAGAAATGACTGTTGAGGTTAGGATGCTCCTATTTACCATGTTCATATTACATTTTGATTAAAAATAGTAATTGGAAAATGTCCTGTACTAGATAGAATCGATCTGCACTTTATAGAAAAGAAAGAAACATTGAAGTCTATGGAAAAGTGAAGAATTAAATAAAATTAAAATGTTTTTATTTTTCATAGCTTTTATAGATGTTTGTAGAATTATTTTAAAAATCCAGAATTTCATTGTTTTTTCTAAAGTTTACATGTAGCATGGGCTTTAGCATCACTAAGATCCTTCTGAGCTGATGTTTTCCTTCTACGTTTGATGGCACACCACCAATAACCATGGAATCATGTTTCCTCTCTCACTGAACCTGAAGATGTTGCGTAGAATTGTAGACTCTTAACGTTAACTATTGCAAGATTTGCATTCTGCTAGTAATATTCTCTCTATGGAGCATTAGATTTTATAATTGTCCTCTCATCTGTAATCAATCGTTACAGACTTACAGTGATGTTTGTACCATTAAAACATCATTTAATATTATACAATCTAATCAATCAGCTGTTGTCCTGACTTCATCAGGTTTATTCACTCGAACAAAGTGATAAAGCGAAGACTGGCAAGGATACACATGTCTATAAAAGAAACATATTAAAGGAGACTAAACAGGTCAACATTGGATTGTTACCTGTCATGGTGAAGTCGAATTTGTGCTGGTTGCATAGGCTTGAGGAAAGTGAATGCCAGTTTGATCATGGTGGCTACTTTTTGATCAAAGGAACAGAAAAGGTATTACCTAACATGTACTATGATAGTCACTGAATTCTATTCCCCAAGATCGTTTCATTACTTATTTTATGCTGCTCAGTTAATCTATTCTACCGTCATTGCATTATTATAGAATTAAAACTATCCAGAGGAGAGTATAATTGTATAAAAATATATTTGGAACAATGAAGCAACATCCATTACGGACAACTCTATAGTCTATACAGTAGAGCTATGCAATGGCACTAAAATTTTGTAGTATGTTGCCCACCATTCCTCAGTAGTAGATATTTTTGAGAACTGAAGATCTGGAGTTCAAGACATTGCTGATGCAGTTTTCGCAAACTTAATTGTGGCCTACTTTGAACCCAGTCTGTTGGGTTGAGGGAGCTAGGTGTGACAGAAGTGCAGAATATTACTTGTACAGACTTAAGGGATTTGGAGGGAAGTAAGAGATAGGTGGGTGAAGACAGGCACTGTCATACACAGGATTTGAAACATATTAAGTGAACTCATTTTTAGTTTCCCAAAAGTTCAGTTTTATAAATATCTGGCATTGCCAGATTGTGCTGGTCTATTTTGTTTTTTGAATTCTATGGTGGATTTGGTGCCGAATTTTATAGGTTCACTTAATTTTATGCATGCATTATTTTGCGGATGAATTTCTTGAAACATTAACATGATGAATTCTTAAGATTGTCAACACTAAAAAAATGTTATCCTTTGTTGAGTCAAAAAAATTTGTATCATGTCTGTGTGATTTATATCTCTTTTTCATTTGTCGTTACAACTCTGTAGGTATTCATCGCTGAAGAGCAAAAATGCTCATCCAGGATTTGGGTCACAGACCGCCCCAGCTGGGAAGCATATTACTTTTTTCCTATGTTCAGACGGAGAACAATCCGTGTCAAACTTGTTCAGTCTAAAAGTAGTGAAAGCCGCAAAGTCATCAGCCTATCATTCCTGGGTGCGATAATGCCGATTTGGATTGTGTTTTTTGCACTAGGTGTATCTTCAGATAAGGAAGCTTTTGAAATGATTGATATACAAGATTGTGATTCTTCTATGGTCAACATAATATCAGCAACAGTGAAAGAATCCCATGACCAGTGTGAAGGCTTCCGTACACCAGGTAGAGCCAACCAATTTGTTGCCGACCTGATCAAGAAAACAAAGTTTCCACCTAAAGAATCGTTTGATGAGTATATTCGTAAAGATATGTTTCCCGATATACCTGGGAGTAGAAGCAAAGCACTTTTCTTGGGTTACATGGTCAAATGTCTGCTAATGGCTTACTCTGGCAATCGTAAATGTGATAATAAAGATGATTTCCGTAACAAGAGGCTAGATCTTGCCTGCCAGTTGCTTCAGAGAGAACTCTGGGGGCATCTTAAGCATGCAGAGAAACGCATGGTCAAGATCATGCAGAGAGATTTGAGTGCTGATGGCAACTTGAAAGATCTTAGGTGTTATATAGATGCATCAATTGTTACCAATGGTTTGAGCCGGGCCTTCTCCACTGGTTTATGGAGGCATCCTTATAACCAAGGAAAGTGCTCAGGGATTGTTGCAACCCTTCGGAGAGCAAATTCACTTCAAATGATGTCTGACCTGAGGAAGACACGGCAGTGGGTTTCGTATTCTGGAATAACTGGCGATGCTAGATATCCGTAAGTTTTCCTTTACCTTTCTACACAACATGATGTTGACTTTCTCTCTTCATTTGTGTGCTATCTATTTTCTGTTTTCCCTTTTCAATGTCCTTGTATGAACTTGAAGAAATTCTCTTGCAGGAATCCATCATACTGGGGAAAGTTATGTTTCTTGTCCACCCCGGATGGAGAAAAATGTGGATTTGTGAAGAACTTAGCTGTTACTGCTATGGTTAGCTCTTTGGTGAGGGAACCATTGATTGATACGTTTGTTTCTCTTGGAATGAAGAAATTGGACGAAATTCCTGTGCATGAGTTTTGTGGGAAAGACAAGATATTCTTGAATGGAAACTTGCTTGGAGTGTGTGCTGACCCAGGCGAATTCGTTATGCGTTTAAGGAACATGAGGCGCAGCATGCAAATTGATTCACAGGTTTGCTTCCATTTAGATCCTGCTAAACTGACAAATATTTACCGATGATGAGGTTTAATTCATGACATTTAAATACTCTCTTAAACTGTTGTGCATATTCCACCGTCCATTTAGATCCTGCAAGATTAGTACTAGATTTGCAGAATCTGACTGATAAATTTTCTATTGGGTATTTGGGTATAGTTATGGCAATGGCTACAAATGCGATTGAGTGGTAGTCAGCCTTTATCAGTGTGGCCCTTGCCCTTCCAAAGCGTTGATTGTTCACGTGATGCAATGGCTATACAGCTGAGGTGTACAACTTGGTTGTGTGTACAGTATTTGTTCATAGTTCTGCTCATGCGCTTTCTATGGTGATTCTGAATTTTCCAAATAAACATGGCGACATGCCCTATAATGCTATTCTTAATTATGTTACAGAAAGGAGAAGAAAATGTACACATTTTGAGAACAAATACTTTATTATCATCTTGTGGTCTATCTTTGAGACCTTTCTAATCTTCTCTTGCTCATTAGTTTTAGTCCTACCCCTTGTGGGCTGTTTTTAGCGTAATTGAATCACCGGTTACAGAATAATGCATGGTCGCAGACACATCCTAGGCCTCCAGTTGACATATCCTGCAGAGCCGGCCTTTAGGACCTTTTCTCAGTACTGCACGCGATAATATTCTCTATGCAAAGAAAACCTAGGGGGGTGGGGGTCTATTTTTTATGTTTTACCCACCAATGCTGATCTTTTTTTTGCTGAACTTCTCTTGTGTTATGCTTCAATGCATTAGTAAGTGTACGTTACAGAAAGATAGTTCTAATATGGTTTTTCTTTCTTATTTTAACTTTTGTAGGTTGAAATCAAAAGGGACAAGCACAATAAAGAAGTTCGTGTATTTTGTGATGCAGGGAGAATTCTAAGACCACTTCTTATAGTTGAAAATCTTAGAAGGATCACGAAACCGAAGGGTAGATTATATTCCTTCCAGGAACTAATGAATCAAAATATAATTGAGTTGATAGGTGTTGAAGAAGAGGAGGATATCCAATGTGCTTCTGGAATCAGGCATCTCTTTTTAGGGAACAAAGATGAGGGGTCTTTTGGCTATACTCATTGTGAACTTGACCCTTCTTTCTTGTTAGGGCTGAGCTGCAGTATCATTCCCTTTGCCAACCATAATTCTGCTCGAAGGGTTCTGATGCAATCTGAAAAATTGTCACAGCAGGCTATTGGATACTCCCCTACAAATTCTCACTCTAGACTTGATGCCCTTTCACATCAACTCTATTATCCACAGAGACCCCTGTTCAAAACTGTGGTAGCTGACTGTCTTGGACGGGAAGATCATGGCTTTGCAAGAAAAGATGACTTTACTAGACCAGAATACTTTAATGGCCAAAACGCAATCGTCTCTGTCAGCGTTCATCAGGGATTTAACCAAGAAGATTCACTAGTATTGAACAGGGCCTCTTTAGATCGTGGTTTGTTTCGTACACTACATTTCAAGAATTATAAAGCACAGGTTGAAAATAAGGAGATCACTAAACGACTCAAACACAGGGAGAAAATTGATTTTGGGAAAACGCAAAGCAAGAAAGGACGGGTTGACAGTCTGGACAGTGATGGTTTACCATACATTGGAGCAAGTCTTCAAAGTGGTGACATTGTTATCGGGAAAGTTACTCAATCTGGTGATGATCATAGTGAGAGACTAAAGCATACTGAGAAAGGAATGGTGGAGAAGGTAGTTCTTTCAGCTAACCATGATGGGGTGAATACTGCAAATGTTACTCTAAGACAGGTGAATAATATAACTCTTAGTCCTTGCAAAACTATTCTGCACTTTATGATTACCATACAGCATGCAATTTCTAGTAATTTGATGGGTAACTGTAATGTAGTACTAGAGGTACTTGGCAAAGTAGTCATTTTGTCTTTTTATGTACCCACTCTGAAATTTAATAACTGGTCTGACAACCTGTTGTCTTTCCCATATTGGTTGCACCTTGTTCTCTTGGGCTTTCCTTTCCATTTGTTATAGCAACACATCCATAAGATTTAGGATCATGCAGTTAGGCATCAGTGGCAGACCCAGAAATTTTGTAGAGCCCAGGCAACATCACAACAGATAACAAGTACACAAAACATATCAATCACTATCATAAGCATATGTCATAACCAAGATAGTTTTGGAACTAAACACCATTCAGTACATTAAAAAATAGTGATTTGATAAAAAGACAGAAGCTAAGAGTTATGGCACAACAATGGCAGGGACAGATAAGTTTATTAATCATTGTATTTTACATTAGGCAAATTGCACCCATCTGCACGTTGCATCACGCTCCACCACTGTAAGGAGCCCAAGCAGGCACCCAGGCTCCTGAAGCCTTGTGTCCGCCAATGTTAGGCATCAACAGAAAGCTAATATATTGCTGTATGTTTACTTTATGCACTACAGTAAGGCGCTTTTTAAAATTTTATTGATCCATGTTGCCTCTCACTGTTAATTTAAGCACTGTATGGCATAATTTTTATGTTAGGACCATCGATCAAAAGTGTTAATTTATGCACAGTGTTTTGCCTTTAAAACAATCAGCAAACTTATGTTTTGCCTATTGCTCTTTCCTGGCATTGTATTGTTGTTCATTGTGAATGGAATTGTATATACTGGGAGTTTGCCCATCCTCCATCATGGTTTTAGGATGTGATAGAGCACTACCAATTCTTCTGATTATTAAGTGATCCGAGATTACATCAGCCCCAGTAGTAGTGTTATTTTTTCTTAATTTTTATCTGTACCATTAATGCCATGCTCATGCCATTAGCATGCATCATGCGCCATAAAGTTTGTTGTATATTTCTTTTGTAGTAATTAAATTAACAATTCTTGCAGTCCCGCCGACCATGCGTTGGGGACAAGTTTGCCAGCATGCATGGACAGAAAGGAGTGATTGGCCTTTTGGATTCTCAGGAGAACTTCCCATTTACTAGCCAAGGGATAGTTCCAGACATCGTGATAAATCCACATGGCTTCCCAACTCGTCAAACTCCTGGTCAGTTGCTTGAAGCTGCTCTGGGAAAGGGAATTGCCCTTGGTGGGGCATCCAGATACGCCACACCATTCACCACTCCATCCCTCGATGTAATCACCGAACAATTGCACAGGTAAGTTCTTAATTGATGGATTGTTTTTAGCAAATTTATGATTTATGTCCGCGAGCATGTGGTTTGACAGTGTACCCATAACATATTGCCTGTATGGCATCTCCATGTAAAGGATCTTTTGTGGTTTTTTTTTGGCAGCATTTCAAGACTGTCATGCAGATTTTTTCATGCTTTCTGCTTCCCTGCCTCGTTTCAGGGCCGGATTCTCAAGGTGGGGTGGTGAGAGCGTTCTGAATGGCCAGACTGGTGAGCGTATGCGGACCCTCGTCTTCATGGGTCCAACCTTCTACCAGCGCCTTACCCACATGGCTGAGGACAAGGTGAAGTTCCGGAACACAGGACCGGTGCACCCGCTCACACGGCAGCCAGTGGAGGACAAGAAGCGGTTCGGTGGTGTCAAGTTTGGGGAGATGGAGCGTGACTGCATGCTCGCCCATGGTGCTGCTGCCAACCTTCACGAGCGGCTGTTCATGCTCAGTGACTTCTCTAAGATGCACATTTGCCAGTCGTGTGAGCGGGTGGCGAACGTGATCGAGAGGAAAATGGAACGTGGGAAGAAGCTGCACGGCCCCTACTGCCTCTTCTGCCGGTCCGCTGAGAACATCGTCCGGATCAACGTGCCTTACGGTGCCAAGCTACTGTACCAGGAGCTCTTCAGCATGGGGATCTGCCTCAAGTTCGAGACCGAGATCTGCTAGAAGGCCATCAGTATCTCTCAAAAACTTGGCTACATAGACAATCTCGTTGCCTGGCATTATTTATTTTTTGAAGGATTCGAATGAACCTGATTCTGATTTCTGAGGATGTTCTACCCCCTCGTGGGTAAACTTGACTGGCATGAACCTGATTCGCAGGAAATAATGGGATGAGAGCTTAACTTAGGTCGTGTCAATTACAGACTTCTATTGGAACCCATGACTATTGATTCGGGTACGATTTTTCAGTATTTTTGGGATCAGATTCAGTACTCTGGGTGATTTATATGATCTAGGGGAATAATATTATGTTGTGAAATGGTATTAGACGTTCTATATTTTATGGGTTTTGAGCTGGCAACCTTATTTTGTGATGTAATGATGTGCTTCAAGAAATTGTTTACTGAGCCTCAAAGTGTGAATGATCAGGAAGGTGCCTGAAGAAAAGTTTATCTGATTTTCAAGCTGCAAAGGTCATGTTTTGTTTCATGCTTTCAACGAGTATTGTTAAAAATATGCTATTTTCACTAATTCTGATTTCGGCGTGACCATTTATGTTAAAAGCAAATCATTGGATAAAACCATACTAGTGAAAGTGAATTTGGCACAATTCTTCAACAATTTGTGAAAAGTGGTGCATTGGGATAATATTCCTCGATCTAAAAAATTATTAGGAACAAATTGGGAACATGCACCCGCTAGCTAATGACTATTATTATCTCTCGCGTGAGCTTCCAGCCTTCCATCGTTCCCAGAACTCCGACTCAAAAATAAAAAGGTTCCCAGAACTCAACTTGAACTATCTTCATCTCCTTGCAAGATATTAGTATGCATTATAACTTTGCATCTCGTGTTTCACTACCACATATTCATATGGTGCACAATTTTGTGGCCAGATATATAATCCCAAAAATGTTCACATAATACAACGAAATGTTTTATTAATAATATTTTGCATACATTTTTCTATTATTAAGAAAATATCATATGCAATTAAACAATGAAAATAACAGCGTAAACATACATTAATATAGATCAATTTTCCAACTACTACCATTCAAAATTTGAGCTTTATACTCAGAGTATTCATGAAGAGAAAAAAAAGTACAAATTGCGGGGGGAAGCCCGAGCCTCTCTCCCAGGGAGGCGGCAGGCTGAACTCTAGCCGCCGCCGGCGACCTCCAGCCCCCTCCCGCCCCACCGCGCGCCATGCCGCCGCCAGAGCTGGTCGCCGGCCAACAAGCCGCGCACGATCGCGAGAACGGCGGCGGCAGGGTTTCTCTCCACCGTGCACGGCGCGCTCCCCGATCCGACCTCGACCCGCACTCCCCTTCACCGGATCCGGAGCAGGTGTGCCCGGATCCACATGGAGGGCGGCCCCGCGCAGGCGTCCAAGCCGGCGTCTCTGCGTACCCGAGCGGCGGCGACATGGTGCCGGCTTCCCCCTTCGTCCCTCAAACTTCAACCTCGTCGGCGCCTCCACGAGCTACGGCCACAGTCCTGCCGGCCAGATCGAGGGTCCTCCTCACCGGATTTGGTCGGTTTGCACAGGACTGCGGCACCGAGGCATGGCGGCGTGGATCGACGAATAGGGCTGCCACTACCTCGGCCGCGTGCGTGTCGCGACGGCGGCTCTGGGCTATAGTCGCGATGGCAGTTAGCGACGTCGTGGTAATGGTGAGCCTCGCCAGTTGGCAGGATGCCCCACCTCGGGTAGTCGAGCTCCACGGCGAGACAAGCTCGGTCAGCGGCAATGCATGGTGAGGATCTCTCAGGTGGTCAATTTCGAGTGGTAGGGTGCTGTCCGTACCAGGCTGAACAATGGCCACCTCCGACACATTGGTCGTGCGTGTGGTATGCAAGGTTTTGATAACTGTTTGAACCGTGAGAACTGCCCGGGGCCGGTCCACCGGTTAACCGGATAACCGGAAAACCGGCCGGTTAGTCGGACAAAATTTAATTTTTGGTCGCCACGGTCGCAGAACCGTCCGGTTAACCGGCCGGATTGCACAGAGTGCGAAAATGCAATAAAATTTAGAAAAATAGCACAAAACGTAGCGAAAAAAATTGCATTCACTTTCCTAGAATATTAAAGACAATATTAGGCACAAATTCACAATGTATCCACTTCACATGACATAGCACAACCATATTATGCAATACAAGTCCAAATAGAGTTGTCCAAGCAATATTTGCAACATAAATTCATTTTGAGTCACTACCGGTCGGACATCGGTTAACCGGCCGGTTTTACCGGTTAACCGTCCGGTTATCACGGTTAACCGAGCGGTTACCCTTTAATTCTATTCCTAATTACTATGCTAATAACTCTCCTTTATGCATGGGAATTATTTAACCTTTAATTTGATTTCTAAGTACCATGCTAATAACTCCACTTATGGAATGCAAAACCTGAAACCATAATTAAATGGAAGGAGGGAATAAATATGTATTTTCACCGAGATGTCATATTTATACACATTAAAATTTGCATGCATGCATGGAAACATGCACCAACCTTGTGCATGCGCTAATTACTCTCCTGAACACAAGGGATGAGTGGCCTCCTGCATGCCAATAATTTGTTTTCTAATTGTGCGTGGTGGAAAAATATAAGGAGACAATTTTCTTTTTTCTTTCCTATTTTTCTTCATTTTCCTTCCATTATTTTTCGTTTCATTTCTTTCCTTAATCAAAACCGCTTCTTTTCATTTCGTTTTTTCACCATAAACCATCACTTTTTCTCTAGTTTTTTTAGGAAATTTATATACAAAATTTCTCAAATTTTGAAAATTTTCAAATTTGAACCGGGGTTAACCGACCAACCGGTGTAACCGGACCGGACCGGTTTGCCGGTTAACCCCGGTTATTTCAACCATGGTGGTATGGCGGATTCAGCGATCGTGGTGGTTGTACCGCTAACTGCCTCCTGTTGGGGGGACTGAGCGTGGTTTGTGATAAGCAAGCCAAAATTTCGGGAGTAATGTCCAACGAAAGTGCTGCACGCGAAGTGAGGGGAGGTGCTACACCTTCGAATGTCCAACACTCGAGTTGATTGCCATTCTCTAGGGCTCGTCGTCATCAAACTTTCGACGCTCTGTGTTTTCTTTGTGCGTCTCTATCCTTCTCACCTAGCAACTTGACCTGTAGTTGAGCCTTTTGTCGTCTTTCACTATGGTTTGGCAGACGGTTGCTTCCAACATCTCTGTTTCGTCGTCGAACTCCTTGTTGATGGGCCACCAAATCATATGCCATGGGCGTTCACGCTTGCTAGTTCTCACTCCTTTGTGGTTCCTCCCCGCAAAGGGCGTAGGATATGGTGGCTCATGGAGACCGGATGTTCTCAAAGTGCTTCTATCAGCTTCAAGGGAGGTCAGTGCTATCCAGATGACGGTGGTTGGAGCGTCTCCCTCACCATTAGTCCCCATCTTGTTGGGCGGCTCTCTCATCCTTCAAGGATTCCTCCTCTGCTGGACAGTGGAGGGTGACAACAGAGCGGCACAATCACGACGGTGCAATGGTTACTGTGGTGACGACAAACATGTTGTCCGACGGTGGCGTCTTGTCGACGACTAGTGATCTTCGTCAACTTGTCTTCAAATTACGGCTAGGCTGCTAGGAGTTAGAGTGTTAATGTTCACGGTGTCCTCTGTTTTCTTCCTTCACCTGGTGTCTGTTGCCTCCTCTTGTTTGAGTTTATTGTGTTTTGAGCTGGCTGTTGTAAATTGTATCTGAGCCATTTGGGGCTACCCATTTGATAGAAAATGGAATATCAGGTGGGAAGAGAATTCTCTTCCCCTGTTTACATTCAAAAAAAAACAAATTGCATATACATGCATAATAGTAATAGACAAAGTGAATCATTGGAGAGAGTATAACATACACTATGTTCTTGTAGAAAAAATGTGAACCTAACTCTCTCTATGCACGAGGCGTGTGACTTCGTTCGCTCGTAACAAATACTTTCCTTTCTAATCCCCTGTATTTATCCTCCAAAACATCTCTCTCTCTCTCTCTCTCTCTCTCTCTCTCTCTCTCCCACACACACACACACCCCATTGGTAGGATGACGTTGACTTTGGGTCTCACCAACGTTAATGTTCACTTGATCTTCCAAGATATCTTGCACTCGATTAGTCATTGTTTGATTTGTAGGAATGGCTCCAGAGCCCAATTGGTAGAATGGCGCTGACTTTGGGTCTCACCAACATTAATGTCCACTTGATCTTCCAAGATATCTTGCACTCGATTAGTCATTGTTTAATTTGTAGGAGTGGCTCATCCAAGGTAAGGTATTCTACTCCTTGCAAAAAAAAAAAAGGTAAGGTATTCTACATGTTATTTAAATGTTGCAAAACTTTTCGTGTTTCTAGACCCAGTATTCTGGGTGTTAATATTACAATCTTCTCTATTGGACTATTTCTCGTACTGATAAATCCAAGTCCGATCCTCTTTATTTTTAGATATGGGTTTTATTTGAATAATTCATCCTCGTAATTTTGTTTGTGCTGCAGTATCAAATTTTAACTTTGTTGCAATCATATTTATTTATGTTCCACAAGCCAGATAGTTCTTGAACTCCTGTAAGAAAATGCACATTTTTCTATATCTTTTTGGTTGCCTGAAATTCTTTCAATTATTGCAAAAATGTTTGGCATATTACTGTTTACTAATATTGCCATCTCACAAAATAGTTCCTTTTTTCCAGCAACATAGGACTTGGTGATAGTTCTTTACTCACGAGTTTGATTTTTATCGGTACTACAGTGTTTTAATTTCATACATGCTCTGCAAATATAGGTATTTTGTAAATATCGTGGCACAATCTTGGTCGGCGCTCGATAGGAGGTTGTCATGCGACATACTGACCCCCAAATAGTATAACTAGGACCTTTCTTTTTTCTTTGTAGATACATTGCACGATTGATGTACCGTGCTGGTTTGTAAAGCTCAATAATGATGAATTAAGTTTAGAGATTTATTATACAACCAAGCAATGGTGTCGTTTGAAAAACTAGTGTTTATTGTTCTTTGTCCTTCCTATAATGCCATATATCAGCATAATAAATCCCAATGATTTTTCTCAGCAGTATAGATCCAACGAGATGCTGGTGCTTTAAAACGATTTACTTAGGCGCTGAGGTGGATGACAGCCACGTTCGCAATGCGCGTCCACGTGAATCGGTTTTACAGATCATTTCAAGCCAGTTTGTAACCAGAATAATGTCATCGGCGCTGGACGTTTGAATGCTTTTTGAGCTGTGGCGTTTCTCTCCGCCCCAACCGAGTTGATAAGTTTCCCAGAGAACCCACTAATTAAATACTTGTTTAATGATCCTTCTCATAATCCAACTCATATGTTTTCCTTTCCCCCCCCCAGGTCCTCCGATTTGGGTATATTTAACCTCCCCCATTTTCCCATGAAACTATAGAGTAATAGAGAGCACACGTGCTGGTTAGCCACACGTGCGGACGTGGGCCCGTGCGTCGACTTCGCGTCCGGCAATGGGGTGCTCCAGCTCGAGGGAGGCGCTCGGAGGCGCTCCGGCGGAGCGGCGGACGCAGGAGCTGCGCTCGCGCTCCCTGCCGGCGGCGCTGAGCTCCCTCGGCATGTGCCGCCGCCGCACCGACGGCGTGCTGCACGCCTTCGTCAAGCTGTCGTCCGCCGGGAACGCGGTGAAGGGGCGCGCCGCCAGTGGCCCTGCCGTGGCTGAGCAAGCGCTTCCCGGCGGCGAGAACTCCGCACCCGCGACTTCGCCGTGGCCGGCGCCCGACCTTGCCTCCGCGGTCTTGCCCGGCCTCCGGCAGATCGTGGAGGACTACCCGCTGCCGTCGTCTCACCCGTCGCTCCTCTACCCGGAGCACGATCGCCCCGTGCCGGCGGCGGCGGCGGTGGAGCCGACCTGCGTCGACGTCGACGTCGTTAGCCCGGTCGAGCCGCCGCCGGCGCGCGACATCCCCGAGGTCGTCGTCGCCACCGGCACCGTCCGCGCGCGCGTGGACGAGCTCCAGCAGCAGATGGAGAAGAAGAAGAAGAAGGAGGAGGACAGGTCCGGCCCCGACGGCGACGAGGACGTTGACTCGTCAACGGCGAGGAGTAGCAACAGCAGGGTGGTGGTCTACTTCACGAGCCTCCGCGGCGTGCGCCGCACGTTCGAGGACGGCCGCGCGGTGCGCGCCATCCTGCGCTGCTACGGCGTGCGCGTCGACGAGCGCGACGTGTCCATGCACGCCGGCTTCAAGGCCGAGCTGCGCGACCTGCTCCGCCTCCTCGGCGGCGGCGGCGGCGGCGACCACTTCCACTCCCCCAGGTGGGCGCCCTCGCGCTGCCGCGCGTGTTCCTCGTCCGCGCCCACGGCGGCGGCGGGCGCCAGCTCAGCGACATGGGCGGCGCGGAGGAGCTGCGCGCTCTGCACGAGGCCGGCGAGCTCGCGCGCGCGCTGGCCGGGTGCGAGCCCGGCGGCGCGGCGTGCGCGGCGTGCGGCGACGCGCGGTTCGCGGTGTGCGAGGCGTGCCGCGGGAGCTGCAAGCTGTTCGTCGGCGGCGAGGGGTGCCGCATCGCCGGGGGCTTCCAGCTGTGCCCGGACTGCAACGAGAACGGGCTCGTCCGCTGCCCCGTCTGCTGCTACTGATACTCATAGATTGCAGTGTTGTAATCGACAGGGAAGGTCGTCCTCGTAGATTCACTGTGTTTCTTCATCTTAAGCTGTGTCCGAGATAGCCTTTGGTTGACTTGAGAGGTTGTAGTGTGCGAGGGAGATCGATCAAACTTAAAACTAGCTTTGTTTCTTTTCATTTCAGAAGATGATGTAATCCGGTTTGATGAGTTGATGTAGCTCGATCGTGGGAGATCCAACTTTAGTTGCGAATGAAAAATACTCAAATAAGAAGGTACTTCAGAAGAATAATTTGTTCATATTGCCTCAGGTTTATTTCAGTTAACCTCGTGTATGTCGTTTCAATGTCTCGACTGTCATTTGGAAAAATTCAACCCATGGCTTAAAAATGAAGCTCATCCATATATCCGCCCCGTGTCATGGTTGCTGCAAAGGAATATGTGCTATATATATTTGACCTACAAAAAACCAAGTGCTCTTTTACAATAAACTACAACTGCGTCGTCTGTGTTGCACTTCTGGTGTCATTCAAACACAATGGTAATCCTCTTACATCCATGCATTGGTTCTCATGTGTTGTCTCATGATGTATATATGCATCTAGTATACAAAAACATTAAACCTTTTTCATTATCTAAGAAAATGTAATGGTTCTCTTGCCGTTGGTATGGAAAACCAACTAAATGATCATTATCTGGCATGTATATATATTAGAACAAAAAATACCATATCTATATAACTGTATTCACTTGTGTGTGATGAAAATCAATTCTAATGACATTTTCATGGGAAAAATTTAGACGGAAAATCATGTACTTTTGTGTACTGTATTAAAAATCAACACTAACAAACTATTATCTAGCAAATCATTGTGAACCTATTAACGGGAGTATTACAACGAAAAGTCCTATATCTGCATGGGCGGCCTTTCAATTTTGTGTATTACAAATCAGCACTAACAAGCTGTTAACTTGCAAATCACTGCAAAAAATCATGTATCCATATATAACGGTCTTCACATGTGCGTACTGAAAATTAATGTCAACAACCTCTTATCCAGTAGATAAAGAAAAACTAGTACCCATACAATGATCTTAACTTTTGCGTGTTAAAAATCAATTACAATGAGCTCTTATCTGGTAATTCACTGCAAAAAAATCCTATATCCATATATAACGGTCTCCATATGTGCGTACTGAAAAATCAATGCTAACAAGCTCTTATCAAGTAGATAAAGGATAAATAATATCCATACAATGACCTTGTCTTTTGCGTATTAAAATAAATTACAACGAGCTCTTATCTGGCAAATCAATGCGAAAAATCATATATCCATATATAACGGTCTCCATATGTGCGTACCGAAAATCAATGCTAACAAGCTCTTATCTAGTAGATAAACTGGCAAAGGATAAACTAGTGACCTTAACTTTTGCGTATTAAAATCAATCACCACGAGCTCTTATCTGGCATATCCAGCGGGAAGTCCTACATCTACTGGAAAGCGAAGCAAACTAACGACCTCTTATCTGGCGTATCGAGGAAGTCCTACATCTACCAGAAAGCGAAGCAAACTAACGACCTCTCATCTAGCATATCCAACGGGAAGTCCTACATTTACCGGAAAGCAAAGCAAACTAACAACCTCTTATCTGGCATATCTAGCGGGAAGTCCTACATCTACTGGAAAGGGAAGCAAACTAACGACCTCTTATCTGGCATATTAGGATTGTATTTGTGCAATAGACATAATTTTTGCATAATAAAAATCAATGCTAGCAAGCCCTTATCTAGCATATTACCGCATAAAAATCTCTTATCCATACAACCATCCTCATCTGGCGGATCACGGTGATAAACAGCTTATACATATGTAGGCTCTCGCATCACAAGTAATGACAATAAAATGTCACAAAGCGATTATCTGCGCAATTATGATGGAACATCCTCTATCCAAGTAATTCATGTTGTGCGTATTGAAAATCATGGACTTTTGTCAGTTTTCCGTGACACTTGACAATTTTTTCTTGTGTGTAGTTATATCAGATTTTAAGAACTCATCACACCGAGGGCTCACGCAAGCCTTCATTTGTTCATCTGAGATCAAAATGGGATCGCACCACCTCTGTTCGAAACGATCTCGTAACACTGTTTGCGTTTGGTAAAAATTCGACCGTTTCTGCCCGCGGTTTTTGGAATTTGGACTACCAAGCCGAGTCCAATAGTGGGCCGAAATCGTAAGCCTTAACTAGCTGGGCCAGGCCAAGTCGCAGGAGCGGGCCATGACGGAGCATCAGTCTGTGTTGCAGCAAGAGTGATTTGGCGTGGTGTGCTGAGGAGCTGCAGCTCAGGTCGCCGCCGCTGTCCTGTCCCGACCCGACCCGGCCTCTGCCTCTGCCTCTGCCTCTCCTCCTCCCCTGCTCTGCTAGGGTTCCTTCGTGCTATCCGCACTTGAAGATTCGCGAAACCCAGCCCGCGGCGATGGCCACCGTCCAACCCGGCTCACCCGGCCCCACCGCCACTCCCCTCCTCCGCCGGCGCCGGAGGAGCGGCACGGCGACGCCCCCGACCCGCCCGCCGGCGACGGAGACGCCGCCGCCGCCGCCCCGGCTGGTGCGGGCGGGGAGATCGCAGCGCTCGACGAGCAGCTCGCTGTCGTTGCCGGCGGCGAGCAGAAGAAGCCGGCCGCCGGCGCCGGCGCCGGCAGAGCAGGCGGGAAGCTGGTGGCGGAGGCCATGCGCAAGTACTCCGCGCCGCGGTCGTCGCGGTTCCACGGCGTCACGAGGTGCGTATCGGCGGCGGGCGGCTGCTCCGTTGGAATTGACCTTCCCTCCCTTAGCTCTGCTTTTGTTTGATTTGGGTGCTCGCTGCTGCTCTGTGACAGGTTGAAGTGGAGCGGCAAGTACGAGGCGCACCTCTGGGACAACACCAGCCAGGTCGAAGGCCGCAAGCGCAAGGGCAAGCATGGTACGCGTGCATCACCAAGCATCTCAATTCGATTCGTTGCATAAAAAAACCAGCTGCTTGTGGCCAAAACATTAAAACTGTTGTTCTTAGTAAGGTAGCTGCTTATACAATCATATTAAACTTGCATAAATCTGAATTACAGTAGTAAGGTGCAAAACAATCACTTAACAAGATGAATCTAGTGTTTAAAGATGCACAGATTCTACCCATTGTATGTATTATATGGCATCATCCCCTTTCCTGATACCTTTGAACTGATCTCAACTAATTGTTCTGCACGGAATCTGATTTCTGCATCTGGCTGCTATTCTCCTCTGCAGTGTACTTAGGTAAGTGGTGTCATTCACGGAAGGAGCTCATGTGGAACATAAGAAAAGCACATGTTTAACTTCTTTTATGGCATATCCAGGCAGCTATGTTACTGAAGAACAGGCTGCAAAGGCACATGATCTTGCAGCCCTTAAATATTGGGGAATAGGTCCAAACACCAAACTGAACTTCAATGTAAGAATTGCATGTTGTTTAGTGCTTTCTTGAATTCTTAGGAATGGGAGCTAGTGTGTTTTGTTCCAGAATTAATAGATGGTTTTAATTTCCTTGGTTTCCAAAAGGTTTCTGATTACCAGAAAGAAATGGAGATTATGAAGACCATGTCTCAAGATGAATTTGTGGCCTACATAAGGCGGTCAGTGATAAAATTGAAACATTTTTACGTGGCACCTATATACTGTAATTTTATTAACCGTTATGTATTTATAATTATAGGCAAAGCAGTTGTTTCTCAAGAGGCACTTCATCATATAGAGGTGTAACGAGGTACTGCTCTCTGCTTTGCTAAAACTGAGTTAATAATCATTGGGTTTGCTCTCTGCTTTCCATGATATACTATATGATTTAGGAACTCTGATGTAGCTACCATGTTTTTGCAACTTGCTTTAATGACTTTTGACTGCAGGAGAAAAGATGGTAAATGGCAAGCACGAATTGGTAGGATTGGGGAGAGTAGAGACACCAAAGACATTTACCTTGGGACATTTGGTGAGTTATGTTTGGTTATTAGTCACACTGATCATCTGGGACTTACGTTTTCTTTTTTTTTTTCTTTTGGGCATTTATCTGTTGCCTATTGATATTAATATTGTTTTGTGGTTTGCAGAAACTGAAGAAGAAGCAGCAGAAGCTTATGACATTGCAGCAATTGAGCTTCGTGGTGTACATGCTGTTACCAACTTTGATATTTCAAACTACTGTGAAGATGGTTTGACAAAATTAGAAGGCTCGTCAGAGGTAACCAAGCTAGAAGGTCCGTCAGAGGCTATGAAGCTTACCGGACGATAAATACTAGGATAGTAACATGTAAATTTGTTTTTCTTATCATTTCCTTCTTTCGGTGTTTGCTTTCTGGTTTTTCTTTCACCTTAATTATCTTTTTGTTTCTTGCTGTCAAGCCGGTATTTACTGCCAACAGATGTATGCCATGTGGTTTGTTGTAACCTAGATTCGGAATATATGCCTTACTAACATCAGATGTCACTTGCTGTAGTTAAAATGTCATGGCAAGTTGGATGGTTGCTTTAACTCCATCCTCAGTTGTGAATTTCTCCGCACCATTGTCATCATGGTCATGTCATGATCGATGACACTTGAGTACATGTTGCTCTCCGTAGGTGTTTACTTGTGATGGATATTTGTACTTTTGAATGTGGAACTTTCATATCTTCAGTAATGGAAGCCAAATAGTACTGATCCAGATAGAATTATTGGCTTTTAAGCTAAAGTTGTGTTGGATGAGTAAGTTTATTTCTTCCTTTCTTAATGAAGAATCGTGCTGCTACAACTTTAGTATGAATAACTACCGTGGATGATGATTTGGAACTTGGAAGAGAGCTCGTCATATAATTAATTAATAACAAAGCTGGTCCGTGAATCAGAGGTTGTGATTTATGGAGATTGTTCAATAGATAGCAGCATAGTTAGACAACCGATTCCCATTTTCATTGCTGTACGCAATATTCACTTATCAACTTATCTTACAGTTCGTCGCTAACTTGCAGTTATTATTTTCATCCAATACCATCAGAGCAACATGTTGTTCTCTATTGGAGAACTCTGGAATGCGATGTATGATTCACACAAGATATCTCAAGTTGTCCTAGAGGTTCATATTTTGGGAAGCATATCCAGTTATAATCATTGGATTTGAGCTAATGTTATGAGAGCAGTTTGTAGTTTAGTTAGTTTGCAACGGAAACAATGATAAATTACAAGTGAAAAATAACACGTCTCTGCAACTATATAACTGTCAAACTCTACTGAAAATTATCAGTGCGTTGTATACAACCAAAATAATGCACCCCATTTTTACATCAACATACACTTATATGTATCGTCAACACCTTGGAACTTTCAGTCTCCAAAAGAATAATAAGCTTC
Organism: Chloris gayana; assembly: GCA_031894775.1. Classification (NCBI taxonomy): domain Eukaryota; kingdom Viridiplantae; phylum Streptophyta; class Magnoliopsida; order Poales; family Poaceae; genus Chloris; species Chloris gayana. Next base: position 173,527 of record JAUNZO010005181.1, read on the forward strand.
ATGACAGGTGAAAGTGTTTGATGTTTTTTGCAAGTCGTGTATGATGGCCAGTTATGTAGTCTTTCGGTGCACTGTATAATGCTCCAGTGTCGCTATCCTAATAATTTTCCAATCTCATGGCCTTCCCTTTATGATCTTATACTTTCATGGCTACCTTTGCAGCTAAGGTGGAGCCTCCATACTTTCATCTTTCCATTCAGTGCTAGTGCAAGAACATCATACTCTTCGACATACCATAGCTCTGATACTGTTGCCTGAAATAACGTGAGAGGTAACCAATTCAGCTACATTTACATTTCAAGGTGATTTTGCAATGAAGTGTTACATCGACAGAAATAGCTGAATAAGTGGAACAAGAAGTCTACCTGGAAGCCATGAATCTTCCCATTAACTTGAGCAACCAGCTCATGGAAAAACTTGAGATGATCAAAGGATGATGCACTTTGCTGCAAGAGGACACAGCAAATATAATGCCACATAAGATTAACTAAATTAAATAATATGCCAAAGACACTTACAAAGACTTAGCAGTAACAAATGCACTGAAGTTTTTTCTTCTTTTTTTACAGAACCGTGTAAATGATGTTGTTTGACTCTCAAAGTCAGGTCAAATGTAGGTCAGTGTTGCAATTCAGTAGGTGAAACTATGAGTGCCTTATCAGCTTTGTATAACTGCTAAGCGATTAATACGGTGCCTAATATTGTTAGCTGAAGACAGTATAGTAGTTCATGCATCCAGAATAGAAACAAAATGTTGAAAATGTGTTTTACAAAACAACCGACAGAACCTCATTCCTCAGTCATCACGATTATTACAGGGCTGAATTTGGGAATCTATCAGTTCAACAGTTTCAATGCAGACAATTTCTGTTGGTACTCAAAATGGAATCAAACAGAGGAAACAAGGTTTGGTTCAAAATAGGCTACCTCTTTTTTGAGCTTAGGATGTCCGAGAATTCGTGCAAAGGAGGTGTGAAGCAGAACAGGGTCATACTGCAACAAATAAAAAAAAAGTTAGGTGGCCAGTATACTAAAATTGTACAGATAAAATATTACTATCTCACAGTAACCAATATTTCTGTATTATACCACTAGATTAAATCCTGAACTCCAAACTTAAGGTTACTGAAATAAATTTAAAAAGAAAATGGTATCCACTCCATCAAGATAATCTATCCCTTGAGAGAATGGAGATGGAGATTTGGATAATATATAAATCAAAATTAGGCAAGTTGCTCGTACCAGTTGCTTTTGAGGTGCTCGTGGGAGAGCTTCTTTCAATCTTGAACGGATTTCAGCAGGATCGGTTCCAGATTCAACCTAAATAGTCAAAAAAAAGTAGAGCATAATCCAGTCTGAACATGCCAGAGTGAATGATATGCAAAGCAAAGACTACCAGAATTTGACACCAATGAACAAAACAGAGATGTCCAAGGTTTCAATTTGCAGATAACAGGGTACTATAAAGATCCAAACCTGCCACAAGCCAAGAAGCACACCAGTTGATGTCAAAACGACTCGATCCAATGCAATTCTAAGTGGGCAAGCAGTCTCTGTAACTCTTTTCACTGCCTCCACTTCAGCTTCAATCTCAAGGGCATATATAGGCAAGTCAGAAAAAAGTTTACTCATGGCCAAAGAAATCATTATCAGAGGGCACATTCACCTCACTCTCTGTTGCTATGATGGGCTCCAAGTGATGGGACGCATGAAACATACTGAAGTGGTACATGCTCGTATTTTGAAACCATATTGCTGGCAAAAGAAGGGAAAAAGTAATCAACATTACATTCCTCAATAGCTTTATGTAGTAGGGAAAAATGTAAAAAGATCATTCTGGAACACTAGGCAACTTGACTGATCATTTCTATTAGGCAGCAGTAAGAAATATTCAAGAATATACCAGCTCGAGAAAACAGCACAAAGTTCACGCAATCGAAAGCACTGAATGAATTTTGTATAACCATGTGTTTTGGGGATACCATAGGAAACTTTACCTTGATCAAAATAAGGAAGAAATACTTCCTGCACAGCCTTCCTGCAAGCACAAAACGTACATACTCAATAAAGTATGGTCTTAGCTTCACTTCCAAGGAACATTACTTTATTGCGCCTAACAAATCCCAGAATGGAAATATATTTGAGCAAAGACTCGTCACTCACGATATGACAGCGGCGAACTCCGGTTTGAGGTAGAGGACATTAGCGCGCACCGGCGGGTCGGCAGCCTGGTGAGCAGCATCAAGCCACATTTCAGCGATGCCATCACAATAATGTCAGTAGCATGTCAAGGCGGAAGGAGAAGACCGGCACCTTGAGCTTAGGCACGACGGCGCCGTCGGCGAGGTCGAAGAGGTCTGAGAGCGAGAGTGACTGCGACGTCTCGCCGCCCTTGAGGAACACCGCGCCACGCTCGTCGAGGTCCCGCGCCATCTTCGCATACAGCTCCGCGCGCCTGGCCGGTACGGAGGCGCCGCCGCCTGAGGGAACCCAAGAATAAAAAAGGGGCAAGATTTTACGACTTGACGGGAAGACCTGATGAATCAATTGAGTCGGGGAAGAGAGGTTTAGGAGGATTACGAGGGAGGAATCCATGCGCGGCCAGCGAAGGAGGACGATTAGGAGGAGCGCAGCAGCCGGGAGAAACCAGACGGCGGTGGCCGGAGATCTGGGGCGGCCGGACCAACTCGGAGGCCGCGTGGCCATGTAGCAGGAGCTTCGGGAAAGAACTCGTCGATGTAGCGCTGTGTGGCGAACTGTCAGTGTCTCAGTGCCCCCGCTAATCAAAACTGCTAATCAAAGTAATTACATTGTTCTGCGTTTTGTCACGTGTTGTTGGAATATATTTTAGTGGTCCTCCTAGCAGGTTAGACTCCTCCCACGATCAAAATCGATACTTGATGGTGCAATAGACAAAGGAATAAAATTTCTTAAATATATAATCAGATACTATACATCATCATCTACTATGGTTAAAAAATTAGTTTGTAACAGATAATCGTGTAAGGTGTGATAAAAAAAAGAGAAATTAATACTTGAATAGAGTTGTGAGTCTGAGACAAACATTACATGCTACTTTTTAAGATGAATTCTTTTTTATTGTAACTTGCAAAATTATTTTTCATTCAAAATTTTATATGATAATGCACTCTCCATTTATATTTTTGTCGTCAACTTTTTTTATAAGAACGAACACTTCGGTATTTTCTTTTTCTCTCTTCTACTTTAGTATTCAGAATGATATTGATGGATTGAAGTTTTGATGTGGAAATTCTCAGAGTTAAGTTATAAATATAATCAAATGATTATGTTACAACAGTGCCATGAAAAGTAGAAAATGATGATGTGGCCAACTATGAGTTATTCGTGGGTGGGTTGGAGAGATATTTTGCATAGTTAGGAATGAAAAAAAAGTAACAACAGTACATATAAACTCCGGCAACAAGAGTAAGGAGATGACAGATAACGATGAAAATAATATAAGCTCCGGTCACACTGTAGTCGTCATATGAAAGGATAATAATGCAGTTATGTAAAAAGGATGGTAAGATATCATATTAATTATGGATGGGATGGATAAGATATAGACATAGAGTAACCTATCTCTCTATATCGTATTTTATGAGTAGAGGTTTGCTAGTTTTTTTTAGTACTTAAATTTAATACTTGTGGATAAAAAGATGTTTTCCCTAGAGTATGAGTGACATTGGTGGATGTTTGGCAACAAAAAATGATACAACAAGATTACGTTTATCCTATAGTTATTGGTTACTCTAGGGAAAAAAACGCTATGCATTATTATGTTTTTTTTCTATTGTTATTGGTTACATGATTCATCAAAACTATAGTTACTAGTTTTAAGTTGGATCGAATTGAGATTGGAAATAGGGTCGATTAATCAATCTACTTCAGTTTGGTTAACTAAATCAAATGATTTTTGTTTACGAGAAAATGGAAGCCAAAATTATTTACAAATTATTAATAATTATATATTTTGGTTTTGTTAATTCCTTAATTTTTGGTCAATCACAAAAAAAACCCCCAAAGATTAGCTTGGATGCACACCCCTACCAGTTGCTCACGTCATTTGACATTGCCACGACGTCGCTTGCTCGTGTTATGCCCGCTCCTTGCCCCGGCGATCGTCGGCACTTGCCATGTCGCCGCAATGCGGTCTCACGACATCGCCCTATCGTTGTCGGTGAGCAACCCACCAAATGACTCTGTCATACCGTACTTCCGATCGTAGATTACCTTTATAGTGACCGAGAGAGGAACAAGAAAGATCAACGGGAGAGACGAGACCGAAACACATAATGGTGACTGTCAAGGACTCGAATGTATACTACTGGTCAACTAGAAAAGAAAGAGCTACGTAGGTTACGTTAGATATGGTGGGTCGTGGTTCTTGTGTTTATGGACCAATCTATCGAAGTAAGAAGAGATCGGTTACCTAGATTATTTGGTTGACAACCACACCGATAATCGATAACCGAACAATAAGAAATTGAAAAATATACTGAAAATAGAATTTTAGATTAACCATAGTTTATAGTTAATTCGGTTCGATGTGATTTTCAATTTCATTGTTTACGCTTAACGCAGGTCTAGTTGGTAAGATGAAGTCACAACCTAGCAAAATTTTCAATTGTAGTGAGTATATTTTGTTGTGTTTTGATGACACTTAAAAAATAATGTATTGTATATACTTCCAATGTTTTTAAGACCCTCAATTATTATTATTAACCCTCAAATTATTATATATATTAATATTAATAATGGTAAAGCGAAGTATGAAACGAAAACAAAACGAGTTGGAATCCAAATAAACTCCAAAAATAGATCAGGCTCGACCTGTAGTTCTTTGGAGCTTTGAGCTTAAAAAAGGGTAACCAACCGATTGCAAAATCCCAACGAGAACATTCCGATCTCTTCCCCTCCTCGCACGCGACGAAACCCTAGCCATCTTCCGCCTCATCGCGCCGCGTTCCCCGCCACCTCGCCGGAACCCGGGGTCTCGCCGGAGACACGGCGGCGGTGGAAGATGAGCGGTGCCCCGAAGAAGCGCGGCACGAGGATCGAGCCGTTCCGGCACCGCGTGGAGACCGACCCCAAGTTCTTCGACAAGTCATGGCGGAAGCTGCACGACGCCATCCGGGAGATCTACAACCACAACGCCAGTGGTCTCTCCTTCGAGGAGCTCTACAGGTTAACATTGCGCGCGAGTTCCATCTCGAATTAGCTGCCCCTGTTCCGTTGGATTTCCGTACCCCTCATTAGGATCGTTTGTGATCGCGGATTGGAATTGAATAGCTGCGGTTGGCTGCGGTGCTTATTGTCGATCCTTAATTTTTGTGATTTATCACGATTTTGTTTTATGAATAATGTTTCTGGATGGACTAATCTTGATTGATTGTTTCAGTATTGTTCTAGTGCTTGTCCCCTACGCACAATTCGTCCTAATGAAATCGGGATCTTGTATTGATTCATGTTTGCTTAATATGTATTTACTGTAGTTCTTTTTTTGGGTATAAACCAGTTGCATGTGTTGTTAAAATTTCTGGGCTTATATTAGGGGCAATCAGTTTACCAGTGAGAACTGTCATCTATAGTTACATTAATTAGTTTTTGGTCAGTCACAATCCTCTAGTTTGTTACTAAATTTCCTATTTGTTACACATAAGTTGCATTGACCTGTGATTTCACGGCATCAAGGTGTTGGATAGTAGGCACTAGGAATTCACTCGATTGGGAAGAGACTCTACGGTGCCCTGCCCACTTAGGCGGCTGGCTCTTCTAGGCCTTGTGTTGACTGTTAAGAAGTTGAAACTGGAGTAGACTGAATAGGAGGCGCTTCTTTCTGCAAATTCCACCTTTGCCAGCCCAAATTACCCGTTACCACTGCTGCCCTCACCGTCACTATGGTCAGCCAGGGTTGCCTTCATTCAGTTCGCTTTGGTTCGGCTGACTGGTACGTATTTGTTATTGATTAGAGAATAGAGGAATGCTCTAATTAGCAATGGTAGAGAACCTTGCATAACTTACTTCCCAGTTCACTTCTAAAGTTTGACCATAAAGAACTGTATAACTTAATTCTGCAAATAATAAGATGATAAAGACGCTCATGTGTACGAGAGAATCTTGGAGAACCCGAGACCAGTGAGGCTTACTTTATGGCTTTGTTTTCCATCTCGGATACATTTTCACCATTCAATACCATACTTTATGACCTTGTTTTTAGCATGTTGCAGCCTTTGAATAGTAAAAAACTTGTAAGAAAACAACAAATGCATCATAGATTCCTAAATTTCTGCAAAATTATGATAATACTCTCTAATAAGAATATCTATAATTGGATTCTTGTTCCATGTTAGTTTTTTTACTTGTTTGCACGTATTGGTAGCTTGTGTCAAACTTGAGGCCTGAAGAAATTAGGCAAATATTAATACAAATTGTCCTGTTTAGTTATCTTTTTTTCTAAAGAAGCAATTTCTTTAGAGTCTTAGAACTTTTGTCTAGATATGACTAGTGCTAGATCAAAATTTGTTGCTGCAGCATACGGGCAACAGGGCTGACCTTTTAAAAAAGTTTTGCATTCTGGTTCATGCTTGTTGACGTGTACCTTGATTCAACATGTAACATCAGGAAGCACATTTATAATGTTCTATGAAAGAAATAAGGGCTGACCACTTGCTGTCTGTTCAGTTTACCTCCTTTCCATTTTTTTTTCTTCAAAAAATATATCCTTTCATGTTTACTGGTTGATTTAAAACCACTAGTCTTCTGATGGTTAATATTATATTTTACTTGTATTGTCAGGACTGCTTATAACATGGTGTTGCACAAACACGGTTCGAAGCTCTATGAGAAACTCACAGAAAACATGACTGAACATCTTGAAGAAATGCGCGTATCAATAGAGGCTGCTCAAGGTGGTCTGTTCTTGGAAGAGTTGCAGAGAAAGTGGGATGAACATAACAAGGCATTGACCATGATCAGAGACATCCTGATGTACATGGACAGGACTTATATTCCCACAAATAAAAAGACACCTGTGTTTGATCTTGGATTGGAGCTTTGGAGAGATACCATAGTTCGGTCTTCCATGATTCAGGGGAGGTTGCTGGACACACTTCTTGAACTCATACATAGAGAAAGGATGGGTGAGGTGATAAATAGGTCGTTGATGAGGAGCACAACTAAAATGTTGATGGATCTGGGATCTTCTGTTTATCAAGAGGATTTTGAAAGGCCATTTCTTGAAGTGTCTTCTAGTTTCTATAGTGGTGAGTCACAGCAGTTTATTGAGTGCTGTGCTTGTGGTGAGTATCTCAAGCAGGCGGAGAGGCGGCTTACTGAAGAATCGGAGCGTGTTGCACAGTACTTGGATACAAAAACCAGTGAGAAAATAACTGCTGTTGTGGTGAAAGAGATGCTAGCAAATCATATGCAGAGGCTGATTCTTATGGAGAACTCGGGACTTGTGAATATGCTTGTTGAGGATAGGTTTGAAGACCTGACGAGGATGTACCATTTGTTTGGCCATGTTCCTGAGGGGCACCCAACAATTAGATCTGTGATGGCTTCTCACATCAAGGAAACTGGAAAAAGTTTGGTAACTGATCCAGAGAGACTAAAGGACCCAGTTGATTTTATCCAGCGACTTCTTAATGAGAAGGATAAGTACGACAACATCATTAACGTCTCATTTACCAATGACAAGAGCTTCTTAAATGCTCTCAATTCCTCCTTTGAGCACTTTATCAACTTAAACAACAGATCCCCTGAGTTCATATCATTGTTTGTTGATGACAAACTGCGGAAAGGGGTGAAAGAGGCCAATGAGGAGGACCTTGAGACAGTCCTGGACAAAGTGATGATGCTATTTAGATACTTGCAAGAAAAGGATCTATTTGAGAAGTATTACAAACAACACTTGGCAAAGCGTCTTCTTTCTGGGAAGGCTGCTTCCGATGATTCTGAAAGAAGTATGCTTGTGAAGCTCAAGACAGAGTGTGGATACCAGTTTACTTCAAAATTGGAGGGCATGTTCAATGATTTGAAGACATCTCAGGATACCACACAGAATTTTTACGCGTCTAGCTCTTCTGATGCAGCAGATGCTCCCACCATATCTGTTCAGATACTCACCACTGGGTCATGGCCAACACAAACTTGCAGTACCTGCAACCTCCCCCTGAAATATTACCAGTCTCTGAGAGATTTCGGGCTTTTTACCTTGGTACCCACAATGGCAGGAGGCTGACATGGCAAACAAACATGGGGACAGCTGACATTAAAGCAACGTTTGGAAATGGCAGCAAGCATGAACTGAATGTATCTACCTACCAGATGTGTGTTCTTATGTTGTTTAACTCAGCAGATGCCTTGACATATCGTGAGATTGAGCAGGCCACTGCAATACCAGCTGCGGACCTGAAACGATGCCTTCAGTCTCTTGCTCTTGTTAAGGGTAAGCAGGTTCTGCGGAAGGAGCCCATGAGTAGGGACATTGCTGACGATGACAGCTTCTGTGTCAATGATAAGTTCACTAGCAAGTTGTTCAAGGTGAAGATTGGCACTGTGGTGGCACAGAAGGAGACAGACCCTGAAAAGCTGGAGACACGCCAAAGAGTTGAGGAAGACAGGAAACCACAGATTGAGGCCGCCATCGTGAGAATCATGAAGTCAAGGCGAGTACTAGATCACAACAGCATAATGACGGAGGTGACTAAGCAGTTGCAGCCCCGTTTCCTGCCGAACCCTGTTGTGATAAAGAAGAGGATCGAGTCCCTGATAGAGCGTGAGTTCCTGGAGAGGGACAAGACGGACAGGAAGCTGTACCGCTACCTCGCATAGGTTTCGTCCCATCCGAATTTATTTTACGTTATCCATATAATCAGACCTTGATCCATGTACTTATCTGTCCAAGAGGAAAATGGGTCTGCATCCCGTGCACTTTTAGTTTGATTTATTTTTGCCGCGTTATCCAGGTAGCTACTAACTTTTATATATCGTTTACATATCAATGATAGATAAATCTTGTTGGCCGTTCCAGTTGTTGCTTCAGAATGATGGCCCTCTGATCCTTACCTGACCGACCTTTTTATGTGGTTTGTTGGATGGTTCGCGCATGGTGCCTGATCATGTAGCTTGTATCACATCCGAGATGCTAATTCATGCTGATGTTGTCCAAATGTCCATGGTCAGCGATGTATATAACTTCTGGAAGTGTTAGGTCAGTGTTGCACATAGAATCTGTTACTTTGCTTTGTCATGTATTGTGATTATTGAACCGGTTGCTTAATCGCCAGTGATGTTCATGATGTGATAACTCACCCGTATATCACTATCCACTTTTCATTTTTGTGTTGCGATGATCACAGTGATGAACTGATGTGGCAACACAAGCAAAATTTAAGCCCCACTTCCTGAACAGATGGCGCTCTCCTGTGTACTGTCCCGTGAAGCGGTCGTTTTCAGTTTCTCCTGAACCATCGCGACACCACGCGGCCGCGCCGGGATCGACCCAATCATGCAATGCTCACGTGTAGGCTCCAACACGACAATGATATAATCGATCGAGAAGCTGACAACCGCTTCGAGAAAGTCGATCCGGTCGGTTGAGGTGACCATGGCGGGTCAGGGGCAGCGTCTGAACGTGGTGCCGACGGTGACGACGCTGGGCATGGTGAAGGCGCGGCTCACCGGCGCCAGCCGCGGCCACGCGCTGCTCAAGAAGAAGTCCGACGCGCTGACGGTGCAGTTCCGCGCCATCCTGAAGCGCATCGTGTCCACCAAGGAGGCCATGGGCGACACCATGCGCGCCGCCTCGCTCTCGCTCGCCGAGGCGCTCTACGTCGCCGGCGCGCCGCTGCGCCATGTCGTGCAGCAGTCCGTCGGCGGCGCCGCGCGCCTGCGCGTGCGCTCGCAGCAGGACAACGTCGCCGGCGTCAAGATCCCGCGCTTCGAGCACTTCCTCGCCGGCGACGCCGCGACGTCGTCCACGTCGCTCGCGGGGCTCGCCGCCGGCGGGCAGCAGGTGGCGGCGTGCCGCGCGGCGTACATGCGCGCCGTCGAGGCGCTGGTGGAGCTGGCGTCGCTGCAGACGTCGTTCCTGACGCTGGACGCGGCCATCAAGGTGACCAACCGCCGCGTGAACGCGCTGGAGAACGTGGTGCTGCCCAAGCTGGAGAACACCATCACCTACATCAAGGGCGAGCTCGACGAGCAGGAGAGGGAGGAGTTCTTCAGGCTCAAGAAGATCCAGGCGTTAAAGCAGCGCGACCTTGAGCTGCAGATGGAGTCCGCCAAGCGGTACGCCGAGGAGAAGGTCGCCGGCGAGGTCGCGCTCCAGCGAGGGGTATCCATGGACACGGCCACCAACATGCTGGACAACGGCGACAGGGATGAGGATATCATCTTCTGATTCCCGATCCTCCCCCAGCCAGATGTGTGTGTTTTCGCATGTGTCTCATCAGTTTCGTTTCAGTTACTGGCACCAGAATGGACCTCAACAATACTCTATACATGGTAATTTCCGAATAATTATTGCTTGCAAATACGATATGTGCTCTACTTCCCGTGAGGGACACAAGCTCACACCTGGATCCAGAACAATCATGAGCTTATTTTGTGACAGAAGATAAAAAGAAAAAGAAGGGATTCTGATGTAACATGCCAAATCTAAGGTCATTGCGGATCTGTAGTTAGAATCCGGTCCCGTATATCAGAAAATGTCTTCACGTCCTCACCCCACAGCCTACAACATAATGGTGAACAGAGAGAACGACATGCAACAATCAGATATGGATGATCCGTCGTGGAAACACAATATCTTCACACGGAACGGGAAAAGACTGCATACCAGCACTCAAGTCCAATAGCATTAGCACCCCCCTTGTCAGCTGTTTCATCATCTCCTACATGTACTGCCTTGCTTTCTTCCACACCAATTTGATCTGCCAAGCAGAAAACAAAATCTTAGTTTCATCTGAAGAAACACATGAATTAAACCTTGCTGGAGCTTCTAGTCTGGAAGGGTGAGCGTAACTGCAAGAACTTAAGCACTGTTGCACATCAAGAATCGTGGTTGCTCAAAGGAAAAATCTGTTTCACAAACTAAACTCTTAAGATATACCTAAAGCTATTTTGAAGATCTCTGGAGCAGGTTTCTCAAATCCAACCTCTGAAGATACCACAATGGCATCAAACCTGCAGAGACCGAGATATGTTAACAATAGTATGAAGCAAAGACCAGAAAATACTTAAGACAGCACAACTCATCAGTACTTACATATCAGAGACATTGAGGTCCTTAAGTAATTTCCGTAGCCGTGTATCAAAGTTAGACACAACAGCTAGCTTAACTGAAATTGGGACATTCTACAATGAGCAACTTGTAAAAATAAAATAGATACAAATAAGGGATCAACTGAAAGTGTGAAATTGAATTGCAGTAAGCCACTGGAGAAATGGATAGCAAAAACTGAAAACAGGGGAAGATTCAAGGGCTTGTCACCTCCAGCTTCTTTCAGTTCATGTAGAGTTGTGTCTGCTCCATCAGGCAAATGCCAAGCATCTCCATGAGCATAATGCTAAAAATATTAGATTCATTAGCCACATGGTATAGGTAAGACACGAACATTCAGCACATGGATCCTGTAATGTTTTCCACTTTCCTCCACCACTAAGTAGTTAATCGAGAAATATTTACACTTCTAAAATAATTGATCATATCTCTTGGTTGAATCAAGTAACAAGACACCACCAAGTATACCACTTTAAGAACAATGTACTTTGGAGCTAATTAATTTTTATTGCCTTGGTACTGTTTCCAGGCAAAATGTCTAGAACACTATTTGTTGCTGCAAAGCTTGAATTATGGATTCGCACAAGACCAAGAACACAATGATGTTACCTGATACACTTCTTCGAAATAATCATCGTCAGTGCAACCAGTCGCTTCTGCTACCACAATTCTCCAAAATGGCCGCCCATCACCCTACAATTACAGTCAAAACTCACATATCAATTTATCATCACCAGCTGATGAACTCAACTCCAATCGAAAACTTGAACATGAAATTCTTGGAAATATGTCATTTTGACATTACCAAGAAGCTATTGATTTTTGTTGACATCATTTTCTTGGTTTCGACAAAAAAATGTCGAAGTCACTTCTTCTCAATATCAAAATAACAAAAAATCTCGAAATTCTTTTAGCGTCCTGTCTGTTACCTGGTACCTGAGCGTCTTCGGCCATGGTGCAGCGAAAGCTCGCTTGAACCCCTCCATGATGCTCTTCTCAGGCTTCGTCACACCTGTCGAAGGACGAAACGTTAGGAACGGGAAACAACCACAAGACCATCACGCCATGTGTTCGATGAAATGTCCGAGAGGCAGAGGCAAGGGCGACAAAGGTGGTGTGATCCAAACCGTATCGGCGGCCGATGGAGGCGTATGTCTCGGCGACCGGCCGCGCCACCTGCAGCAGCGTGCCACCGGCGTCGAGCAGCAGCCCGCCGTACGCCGGCGGCCGATGGGCCCCGCTCCCGGCAGCAGCGCTGAGACACCGACGCATGCCGGAGCGACGGACGGCGGAGCGGAGCACGGCCACGGGTGACGCCGGAGTCCGCCAGATAAAGGGACAGCGCGCCGCCGCCGCGGGCGGCATCTCCGAGAGGCGTCCGCCGGCGAGGAGAGAACGAATACGAGGGACCCGAGACGGCGCGAATCTCAAAGCGCGCGAGAGATGGAGACACGCACGCTCGAAGAAAAGTTTAGGGGCATTTTGGTCAGATCGAAGCAGCGAAACACTAGGCTCGAGAGGACAAGGGAGTTTCTCGACCAAACCCTAAACCCTCCTCGTCTTTCGCTGCAGCAGCCGGCGGGGGCAGCTCACCTCGCACGGCAGCACCTCCCGGTGCGCTCACTCAAGCCTTGCGGCGGTGCGCCGGTTAGCCGCCACGGCCTCTCTCTCTCAACCGCCGCGCATACCAGCCGGCAGGAACGCGGCCCGTCTACAGGTTATTTTGACTTGTCGATTGCCTGTTGATTACTTGTTGATGCTAGAGATTGAATGCATAGCTTTGTGTTCTGTTTCTGTTTGTGCAATTTAGACGCTTGTTGTTAATTTGGTCCAAATCACTCAGTTAAGACGCGATTCTGATGTGTTTATTAATTTTTTATTCATTGTTAATACAGTTTAGATTGAATCGAAGGAAGGGAGCTAAACTCAGGGAAGAATGTCGGCAAAGTGGCGGTCACAGCAGCACCGGCACCGGTACACCTACACCTCAGTTGTGTTCCCCAGGCACTACCTTGAGGCGCTAGCTCTTGTGCCGAGTGAGGTCGCCTCATCCAATTTCTTCGTCCAGTTGAACAGTTTGATCTCCCTGACCTCCACTTACTCACAAGTTGTCGCGGTCAAGGACCTTGCCTCAGCATATGTGCAGTTCCTTTCTTCTCCTGGGACCCCTGACGATGCGGTGCTTGCTGCCACGAGGTTTTACCTGGAGATCCTCTTCTTTGAGAACTCCCTCCCTCTCCACCGTACCCTCATATCCGTGCTTGCCAAGTGCAAGAAATTCTTCCCAGTGATCAGCGGGTGCTTTGCTTCACTCTGCGAGGAGTATGGTGGCTCAGCTAGCAAGGCAAAGAAGAGATTTATGGTATCTCGTGCAGCTTTGTCTCTGATTGGGTACCCAAAGATGGGATTTTTGGATGAGGCAGTGGAGAGGTGTGCAGAGATAATGGCACTGGATGTGATTGATGGGCTTGATGGTGTGACTAGGGACATAGGTGATGGGTCCCGTCCATCTCCAGTTGTGATGGAGCAGTGTCAGGAGGCCATGTCTTGCATGTATTACTTGCTGCAGCGCTACCCGGCTAAGTTTACTGGCCTTGATGAGGCATCCAATGTCTTCAAGAGGGCAGTTAGGACGATACTCGCTGTTCTCAAGTCTTCTGCCTTTTCGAGGGATTGTCTGGTGGCCTCTGGGGTGAGCTTCTGTGCTGCACTGCAGGTCTTCATGAGTCCTGAGGATATATGCCGATTTATTTCTCAAGGTCTATTTAATATCTGTGCTAATCATGAAGATGGAAAAGATCTGTCTCGGTATGATGTGCTTTCTGATTTTGATCTGTATGAAGCAATCAGAGATCTTTCAGTTTTGAGTAGACTTTGTTTGTTAAGAGGGATTTTGACATCTATTCCAAGGACAATACTGAACATGCATCAGCTTCAACCCGATGGATCCTTATGGACTGTATTATATGATGGGATCTTACCTGAGCTTTGTGAGCACTGTGAGAACCCGATTGATAGTCATTTTAATTTCCATGCTCTCACAGTGACCCAAATATGTCTGCAGCAGATAAAAACTTCTGTTTTAGCTGATATCATTGATTTCTCTGGAGATCATAAGCCTTTCTCAGAAGATGTGACCAATCGCATACTGAGAATCATATGGAGCAACCTGGAAGATCCTTTGAGTCAAACGGTAAAACAGGTTCATTTGATCTTTGATCTTCTATTAGATATTGAATTATGTATTCCATCAGAAAACAAAGAACAAAACAACAAATGGTTTCTGTGCAATATTGCAAATGATTTACTTCGCTTGGGTCCTCGATGTAAAGGAAGATATATCCCTTTAGCTTCTTTGACAAGACGTATGGGTGCTAAATCTATTCTAAGATTGAAACCAAGCCTTCTTTCAGAAACAGCTTATGCCTACACAGATGATGATATTTGTTGTGCTGCTACAACATTTTTAAAGTGCTTGCTGGAGACTTTAAGAGATGAATGTTGGAGTGATGATGGTGTCGAGCAAGGTTACAATTCCTTTAGAGCTTTATGCTTGCCTCCTTTGATGCGGGGACTTGTATCTGGAAATTCAAAACTACGTTCTAATTTAAATACTTATGCTCTACCTGCTCTAATTGAAATCGACGCAGACAGCATATTTGCAATGCTTGGATTCATCTCCATTGGCCCAACTGCAAAGGAAACCAACGTAGATGTCGTACTGAAAAATGACCAGCGTATAGCTGCACTTGTTTCCTTGCTTAAGGTCTCTCGAAATCTTGCTCTTGTGGAAGGGGATATTGATTTGGGTTCTGATACATTGTCACAGTCTCAGCAGGATGATAATAAGGGTTCTGCAGTTATATCTGTTCGAGGGATTAATGTTACAGTGCCTGTTAATTGGTTTGCTTTGGCACTAACACACAGTGATGAAAGTATCCGTATCGATGCTGCTGAATCTCTCTTTCTAAATCCGAAAACATCAAGTCTTCCATCCTCCTTGGAACTGAGCTTGCTTAAAGAAGCAGTCCCATTGAATATGCGTTGCAGCTCGACTGCATTTCAAATGAGATGGACCAGTTTATTTAGAAAGTTTTTTGCCAGGGTACGTACGGCACTTGACAGACAGGTAAAGCAGGGCTCATGGATTCCTTCTTTAACCTCTAGTGTTAAAGGACCTGATTCTGTTGATACTGCTAATGCTGCTATCATCCAGAGGGCTGAAGATCTCTTCCAATTCATGAAGTGGCTGAGCTCCTTCCTGTTTAATTCTTGTTATCCCTCTGGTCCATATGAAAGGAAAACAATTGCAATGGAACTTATTCTTACACTGCTAGATGTATGGCCTCTTTGCCTCCCTGAAGGGAAGAATGATCTTTATCCTTATAATGGCAGCATAACATTGCCAGATTCAACAATTTCATTTGTAGGATCTATTGTTGATAGTTGGGACAGACTAAGAGAAAATTCTTTTCGTATTCTGCTGCAATTTCCAACACCACTCCCTGGAATTTCCTTGAGTCCATCTATAAATGATGTTATACGGTGGGCAAAAAAACTTGTGCTAAGCCCACGTGTCCGGGAAAGTGATGCTGGTGCATTAACCTTCCGTCTTATATTTAGGAAATATGTTTTGGAGCTTGGATGTATCCTTATGTTTTCTAAAGAAAGTGATTGCCTTGAATGTTACACATCTCGGAATGGGGATACTGAAGTTGCTACCATTCAAAACCCTGTTGCACAGTATATTTCATCACTCATTCAGTGGCTCTGTACTGTTGTTGAAGAGGGTGAGAGGGATCTTTCTGAAGCATGTAAGAAAAGCTTTGTTCATGGAGTTCTTCTTACCATTCGTTATACATTCGATGAGCTGGATTGGAACTCTGAAGTGGTACAATCATGTATTTCTGAAATGAGGTGCCTGGTAGAAAAGCTTCTTCAACTCATTGTGCGTATTACTTCGCTGGCACTGTGGGTGGTTTCATCTGATGCATGGTACATACCTTATGATATGGATGACGTGATTGATGATGCTCCCTTCCTCTCAGATATAGATGAGGGCCAACCTAATACTTCAGAAATTGAAGCGACTGTAAAACCAGAGAATAATGCCAAACCAGCCGAACATGTTGTTATGGTTGGTTGCTGGCTTGCTATGAAGGAGGTATTGAATTGGTTGCCCTTTTCCCTGAAATAAACTGTATGCTTTTCAGGAGCTTTTATTTTTTATTGCTGTTTTCTTGATAAATTAAGCAGCCATGCAGAGTCCACCATTTATGATGTACTATAATTGCAGTTTGAGTATGTTATAAGCAGTAACTTGTTGCTAGGTTCTATAAAACGTGTTCTGGCCACTGAAAAGTTGTATTTTTTTCCTTCATCTTTAGGGCGTAGTTTTTAATGGTTCATTATTTTGTCCAGGAAATATTGGTCCTGAGATGTTACATGCTTTATCTTCGTTTTGCATTATTGCGGCAAAGAAATGTTCTTTACAGGTTGTGTTTAAACATCTTTCTTAGGATTTAACCCTGGTGTTTCACATTTCAGGTTAGTCTACTTTTTGGAACTATCATTCGGAAAATTCCGTTGCCTGGATGTTCTCACTCAAATTCATCTAGGAACAGCTTGACTGACAATAATGAGGAGACAAACACGTCTGCAGAAATTCTTGATGTAGAGCAGTTAGAGACAATGGGTGAACATTTTTTGCAAGTTCTTCTTAAAATGAAGCACAATGGCGCAATAGATAAAACAAGGGCTGGGCTTACTGCTCTTTGCAATCGTCTTCTTTGCTCAAATGATTCGAGGTATGTTTAGTACTCAGAGGCCAGTCATTGAACGTCTCTACCCAAAAGAATGGAACTTTATGCACACATAACCTGGTGCTACAGTTATTTTTTCCACACAATGTCTTTATATGAATAATTAACCAATTTGTGAAAACTCAATCCCTGTGGAACATCAGGAAACAACACGCTCCATATTGTTTGTAGGTTTCATCCTTGAGCTCATGTGATGCCTATAAACTTCATTCAGAACTGTTGAATAAAGAACGTGGATTTGGCGCCCTCAACATCCTCACCGTTAGCTCCCCAGTTTGTAATTCGTACATAACTGAATCAAACGTCACCCCCAGCACCGTCTCCCCCTCCTATCCAGCAAGCAGCAACATGGTGTGGAAGCAATCGATGGCCTCGTCGTGGCGCCTCTCCTTGACGCACCCGTCCATGAGCGCTGTCCGGGACACCTTATCCAGGACAGGCATTCTATTGAACACCTTGAATGCGTCGGCCACGAGGTCACTCCGCATGATACCTGGTATCATGGCGTTGTAGATGACGATGGATTGAACGGGCATGGTGTCAAACAGCTGGAGGGCGAGGTGCGGGACACGAGGTAGAATACAGGTGGAGAGGAAGAGGTGAGAGGGGAGGTAGAAGCACGCGAGGCAGGTGGAGAGGATCAGGCGGAGGGGAGGGAGAGCGCGAGAGGGAGCAGCTCCACGCTGCAATGCAGGCAGTCTTCCGTGGCTCGGAGGGAGAGCTCGAGAGGGAAGGCAGTCCGCCATGGCTGCCGATAGAGAGAGAAAGAAAGGAGCAATCATGTGATCCTGTCCGGTCGATGGAGTGAGGGAGAGACGTGCTGCTGGCCTGCTGGGGCCCCATGGGTGAAAGAGTATTTTTTCGGGGGAGATGGAGCTGCTCATGGCATCAGCAGGGCGCGCGCCCACTTGGGCGCAGAACAATTATCGTCGAATAAAACCTTCTTGCCTGAACAGTAGATGTTTGAGCTGTTAAGAATGCCTTGTTGTAGTGAAGGAATCAATGTCTCAAAATTTTGTACCTTGTGATTTTTACGATTCTTGATTTGTGTATATGTAGAATAAAAAACATTTAGCTAAACCAAATATAAAGTCGGGTATTATGTGGCATGCAACATTTATTGAGGATCTTTCTTTGTTATTTACAGACTTTGCAAAATGACAGAATCATGGATGGAGCTACTGATGGATAGGACAGTTGCTAAAGGGCAGACTGTGGATGATTTGCTAAGGAGGAGTGCAGGAATTCCTGCTGCTTTTATTGCTCTGTTCCTAGCAGAGCCAGAAGGAACGCCAAAGAAGCTGCTTCCAAGGGCATTAGAATGGTTGATAGAATTTGCTAAAACATCCTTGGCTAATTTTCAGAAAGATAACAATCAGAAATCTGAAGTAATGAAAGATGATCTTGAAGAACTATGTGAGTCAAAGTCAGGAACTGCTGTTAGCGTACATGGTAATGGGAATTTATCAAAAATCCGAGATGAGGGTGTTGTTCCCACAGTGCATGTGTTCAACGTGCTTAGAGCTGCCTTTAATGATGCAAATTTGGCCACTGATACTTCTGGTTTCAGTGCTGAGGCAACAATAGTTGCAGTACATGCCTTTTCATCTCCCTATTGGGAAGTACGCAATGCAGCTTGCCTTGCATATACTGCATTGGTTCGTCGCATGGTTGGGTTTCTTAATGTGCAGAATCGTGAGTCAGCACGACGCTCATTAACTGGCCTTGAATTCTTCCACAGGCAAGTTCATAATATTATAATATGATATATGTTTCACATAGGGTTTCTGTTGCCATTTGAATGTTATATTGTGTTGCACCCTTTTTTGTAAAAGATATGATTTTTTATGTTGCAAGTATCAATGCATTACCATTTTCTAGTTCAGCATTTCAATCTTTTTTACATAATATACGAGTAAATCAATAAAAAAAGAGTTGGGCACTGTTTTAAAGTCAGTTATTACTTATGTTGATATCTTATAATTTTCTTTATTTGTCGTGATTCATCTGTATTTTAAGTAACCAGAGTAACTGGGACCATGCAATTAGGTGAAGCCAACTGTTTAATTAAAAATCATCCTTAATTTTCTTGTGTAGGTACCCAGCACTTCATCCTTTCCTTATTAGTGAGCTGAAAGTCGCAACAGAACTGTTAGCTGATGGACATTCCAGTAATTTGGAGTCACACATTGCAAAAGCCATACACCCTAGCCTCTGTCCTATTCTCATTCTTCTATCAAGACTTAAGCCTTCACCTATAAGCTCTGGAACTGATGATTGCTTAGACCCTTTTTTGCTTATGCCTTTCATCCAGAGATGTGCTACTCAGAGCAATTACCGAGTTCGTGTCCTTGCATCAAGGGCATTGATTGGTTTGGTATCTAATGAGAGACTGCAGCATGTTGTTAGTGATATACTGCATAATTTGCCTCATGGAAATGATGAAGTGATGGCACACAGTGTGCATTGTTCTGGTCCTCCTATCTCAGCTAACATGGGAAATGGAAATGCAAATTTGTATCGTAAGCCGGTTTCATTCAATTCAATCCATGGCCTTTTGCTTCAACTGTCTTCTCTTTTGGATAACAACTTCAGATGTCTGACAGACAATATCAAGAAAGATCAGATTCTTGGTCAACTGATTGAGGTTCTCTCAAGATGTTCCTGGCTTGGCAGCATCAAATTGTGCCCATGCCCTGTCGTAAGCACATCTTACTTGCGAGTTCTGGATCTCATGCTTGATGTTGCAAGGGCAGGCGCAAGTAAACATACTGAAGTCATCCAGGCACTGCTGTTAGAGTTGAGTTCTCAGTGCTTGAATGCTACAACAACCTGGTACGCATTCCATGATCCAGCCCGGACTGAACTTCAGCAACAAGCAACTGCATCATTTTTCAGCTGTGTTGGTTTTTCCAAGAAAAATGATGAACCTTCCGAGGAAGATGTTCAGTTACAAATACTTGGTCAACGAACTTCATTTATGTCAGAGATGTCGAGGGAGGAGATCACCCTCCCTGAAGTACATAAGGAGATTATGTCATGTCTCGCAGATCCTGCATATGATGTTAGGATTACCGTGCTTAAGAGGATTCTTCAACTCACAAAATCAATGATACATGGTGATAGCAAAAACGTTTTGCATCAATGGGCACAAGCAAATCTGCAGCCTGTTTTAATGGAACGCTTATTTGTGGAAGAACACCCTAAGTGTCTTTATTATAATCTAAAGATAATCTTTTCATGGAATTTGGAATGTCCATTCAATAAGGAGGAAGATTCCATAACATTTTTGTCCTTCTGGGACCGATTAGTTCATTTGAACAGCACCATGTCACATGCAAAAACCAAGGAAATAATTTTATGCTGCATGGGTTTGTGCATGAAAAGGTTTGCTAAATCAATTAGGAATGATGTTTTAGCGGATGGGCTTAAGGCCACTGACATCTCTGCATACTTTGATGAAGGAAACAGATTGTCTGATGCCATGCTTAAAGCAAACTTCTTTGTCAGTCTTGTTAAAAATCATAGTGAACCATCACAAACTGTGAATGCTCGAAGAGCTGCTGCTGAGGCAATGATTGCTTCGGGTCTGCTTGAAGAAGCAAGCTTTGTAGCTTCATTTGTTTCCAACATGTACATCCCTTCAGAGTGCGATGAAGGCCATATAAAAAAGAAATGCATGGAAGCTAGTGCTTTTGAATTTATCAGCATATATACAAGTAAGATACTCTATTTATGGTTTATTTGTATTCAGTTGCTGGAGGATGAGGATGCATATCTGAGAGAGAAACTTGCGAAGAATGTTCAGGAAGTAATAGCAAAGGGTTCAGCTCATACCTTTTGTGATGATTCTACACCACTGCAGGTTGATAGAGTTATTGAATTGAGCTTTGAGTATCTAACCTCTTTGTTTGGCCACTGGCTGAAATACATTGATTATTTGTTAAGTATAGTCCTGGACACTGGTAACACTTTGAACTCCCGTGGAGATTTAGTCCGGCAGATTTTTGACAAAGAAATCGACAATCACCATGAAGAGAAGCTGTTAATATCTCAAATCTGCTGTTCCAATATTCAGCAGCTTTTGCAGTCCAATTGTCAGATGGAAACTGGAGGAAAAACTGAATCGTTCCTGCAGAAGTGGAGGGAGAGATTTTTGGAGCAGCTCACATCACTGACTAGTGGCTATCTTGAAAAAGAGGGGCAAACAGATTGGATTGGCGGTATAGGTAACCATAAGGATGTGTTCATATCTGTCTATGCAAATCTGCTAGGCTTATTTGCACTCACACAATCAGGCTCTCTGGAACAACTAGGTGACAACGGTGCTACTTATTTGCGAGAATTTTCTGATCTTGATGGTTTTATCACACCATTCCTCAAGAACCCATTGATATGTAACATTTATCTTCTGGTTAAAGTATCACATGACAAGTTCAACTCCCCCACTAAGCTCAGGGACCAAGTGGATTGTTCAGCACCAAGTTTTGACCCATATTTTCTTATCAGATGATTTTTTTCTCATGTACAACTAATCCTTCATTGTTATTCCTCTATTGTAAGACTAAACATTAATTCTTTACATAGGTTTATCACTCGACAGAAGTTATACTTGATACCCCCTGATTCATTGTACCGTATTATAATTTACGCATAAAGTTTTGCAGTCACTTTATCCAAGCTTCTATTTAGAATTCTATTTCGAAGTTTGAATCCTTGGAGGTGCAAAAGACTCTCTCTCTCTCTCTCTCAAAATTGAAACGATGAATCATAATCTACATACAAGAGCTTGCAGCAAAACATGTTTTCCTTTCTTTAATGTGAAAAATGACTGTTACAAATATTGATAATCCTGCTATGAATCTATGATACAGCTGTCTTCTTCCTTTGCCGCATGGTTACACCCTTGAGGTACAGCTTCAAGTGTTAATACCAAAGAGAGATTCTTTCCCAGGACAAGTAAAACACAGCTTGTAGACAGGAGAAACATCTTTTGCAAAACCCCCATGAGTTCTGGAGTTACACAAGCCTTGCAGAGGGAAAACAGTTTCTAGAACTTGGATTTGCTGTTCTGGATTTGCCTGACTGTACTTGTACCAGCAGGTTTGGTGATAGTGATTGTTGAATTTGGTCTATGAATTGTTGTTGTTCTCATTGGCTTTCCATTAAGGGAACTCGTCCTTATTGGTTGAGATGACCTATACCATTACATGTCAAATTATAAGTTTTTTCCTAGGAAAAAAATATAAGATCTTTCATAAGTGAAATGGTGTTTCTGAAACGATCAATTACACCAGGATAGAGATAGTGATCAAACAAACCTTGCAAGAGTGTTCTTTTGGATTGAAGCTTGCAACCTTGCTCGACTGTGAGAAAAGAATTAGATATTGTCATCGATCACTCTTTTCATTTTAAGAAGTTAATAGTTCTATGAGTAGCAATTACCTGTCAACCTCCATCCTTGCCTTTTTCAGTATAGGGCTCTTGTAGTTGGAATTGGATAGGTAGCTAGGTCCACCTCCTGTAAAGACATGGCTCTAAGATAATGTACCGGAAAGAATAGAGTTGCAGCAGAAAAAGAGACAGGAAATAACCTCCAAAGAAACTCCTTTTGCTGCTTGGTGGTACCTTTGTACACAATTTAATTTGTTTGCTTTGTTTCTCTGCATTAAACAGGAGGAAAAAGAGATTAGTACTGAGCTATATATTGATTAGAATTCTAATAGACCGTACTAAGTTCCTATATGCAACTTGTGTATCACAGGGCAGATTGTGGATAACTCCCTCTTCTAAATGCAAGGTATCTAAGCTAACTGGACTGAAGCTATGTTTTTCCCATCATCCAGGATATGATTATGATGTATCCTTTTGAGGGGGAAAAGCAGCAAATCAACTCACTAGATTAGATAGTGGGCTAACTACAAAAAGTAGAAGATTATCTAGCGAAATTCAGACTCGGTTGAGTTAGTCAAGTTATATGCACAATCACTATGGTCAAGCTTTACATTACGTTGTGCAGAGCTTTGCAAATACATACAAGTCTTGTCTTGACTCAATAAGAAGAACATCTGCTTACCAGCTTTCTCTGCCTGAAACTTCTTTGTGAATCTCTCGAGCATCATATCTTCTTTTTCCTTTTGCTTCTCTGTTTTTACCTACAAATTAGAGGTTCTTAGTACTGCAGGACAAAGGCAATTTACTCTAAATACAAAAACCAGCTTCCAAGCTTTACCCAATTTTCTTTTCCTTAACCAGAGTTCTGGTCAAATTGTATTGTTCAACTTTAAACCTCTTTTGTCCCAGTTTATACCGACTATGTGCAACTTCTGAACAAAAGAGCAAAGAAAGAATTGTGCGCTTACCCTGAAGAGCTCCTTCCATGTGAAACGCTTGTTGGGGCATTTCTTAATTTTCGAGATGACATCGTTCGTATGGTCCTCACCAAATTGCCGTTGATAGAACCGCTTCCACAGAGGATCAGTGACGGAGGTCAGGTCCATCTGTTCCAGCAAGCCACAGGATGATGCTCGAATCAAATATCTAACCTCCGGGAAAGAGCTGGCAACAAGGAAAAGAGAAAAAAATTCAATAGCATTGCGCCATGGCCTACCTCGGTACGGCTCTCGATACGGGTCAGCTGCTCCTGCGTGCAGTGCGGCAGGATGCGCTTGAGAAGCTCCATCTCAACGCCATCGACGCTGCCAACGTACCGGAGGTTGTCGATGACCGTCCGGAGGCAGAGCTCCACCAGGCTCAGAGGCTTCCTCCCAAATTCCATCCTCCTCTGCAACAACGAACGGCTTCTGATTATTACCCGTGCAATCTCAATTATCGTTCTTTCTATCTGGAAATTACTCGCACCCCCGGCAAGATGAAGAATTGGATCCACCGAACCTAATCGAACAGAACCGGAGGCAACACGCCGAAGAAGCCAATCTAACTGAACCTGGGCTACGGATGAATCTATTAAATTACCGGTATCGACCGCGCAGCAAAAGAAATCCCCTACGACGAAGAAAGACTCGGATTTGATTCCTCGCTGATGTTTGTCGATAGATCAGAGATCTTCAATAACAGAGCGTACGAACCCGTGAAACAATCCATCGAGGCATGAGTAAGATCTCTTACCTACGAAAGAAGCCGATTCCGACTCCGGCCTGATGCCTCCCCGCCGCTCCAATCCGAGTGCGAGATGATTGGGACGGCGACGGCGAGGAGGAAGAAAGCAGTTCGTTGATACGGGTTCGCGTGACGTGGTTCGGTTCGCTGTGCAGCGGAGGTGCGCGTGGGATGGGCCTTGGGCCGGCAGGATCCAATCCGGATCGAAAGGCCCAGCGCGTGGCGTCGTTGCCATTGCGGGTTGTTGCGTCATAGGCTCATAGCCATTACAACTTACAACGTGTTGAGTGGTAAGTTTTTTTAAGCCAAAAAAGATTCATATTAATATATGTATCTTAATACAACATATAACAAGCTCTTTGAAATACAAAGATATTACAACCAAATTCACCCAATATATAGTTCTAAATCTTAACTCTAAACCTATATGACGATTCATATGGATAAAGGCACATACAAACACTCAACTAACAGATTAAGAACATGTGTCCAAAGAATGACGATCAACATTCTTGTAGGTAGAATTGAGAATAATCTTCTTTCTTGTGTTTTCCTTATTCATTCTTCTACTGTCAAAGAAGAAGAAAGAATGAAATCTGATCTTACTAGTCCTTTGTCGCGGTCAGATCTAATCACAACAACATGGAGAAAGGACCAGAGAAAATTATTCCACGACAATGACATCATCCTCATCTTGATGTCATCGTCCATAAAACCTAATTCTCCATGTCTTGATGCGAAGAAATTTGTTGGCTTTTCGACCTAAACCTTGAGGCTGAAAGAGAGCTCAAACATGTAACTATGAACCTCTATTGCCTCAGTTATTGCTACTCTAAGCCTCATAACCCAATATGGCTCTTAAGCCAGTGACCATAAATTATGAAATTATAAAGCGACAATAACACAATAGGAGATGCGTCAGTGTAGCTTTGAATTACTATGTATCATATACGGCTCAAATTCAAGAGTAAACGACTCAAATTCAAGAGTGAACTGAAAATTCCTAGAGGATCTGGATTTGGATGATGCACGTTGTCCTATCATGTTGCGAGACACTGCGGCGGCGAGAGGTAGCTGTTGTCAGGGGTGGCCGAGATACAATCCAACAGTTCCTCCAGGAGTTTCGACATTCTGGGTTCATTCGTCCATTGAAATATGGTGTTGTTCAACAAGAAGCAAGCAGCTAGAGAGCTCACGGCTTCACAACTGAGGCGCCGACACTCCTGCAATTACCAGGTGACCACCATGGTTCCATAGGTGAAGAGACAAACATACCACCGGTGATTTCAAAGACGTGTTGAAGCCAAACTCAATGAAGCACGAGTGAAGCTGAATCAGATGATATAAGCATGCTAAGATTTTTTCTAAAGCCTCATCATTCTTGCTAAGGTTAGAATGATCGTCTCCCAATGCCTCCGAAACCCATTCAGTACACAAAGGAAAGATAAGAGGTGGAGATAAATGGAACCAAGCACTAAAACGCTAAGCAACTGAAATTGCGCTACTCTACATCTTGATAGCAGCCTTATATACATCCCAACCTTCCAAACAATTTTATATACCTATGGTCCATATGATAAATGCAAGTAATGATGATGGACCATTTGCATCTGCAACTTGCACGTGCTAATTATTTCAAGAAGCTGAGAACTGAAACTCGTGCACTTTATAAAAGAAAAAAGGGGGTAAAGGCGCAATAACACTACTAGAAAAGAAAGCAAGGCCGAAGGTTTTATAAAATGCCTGACGAACCCTCGGAAACATTGTGTGATGACTGACGGTAGGGATGTTGCCGAAAGTTTTAAGGTTCCCGATCGGCAAATGTTACCAATGGCCGACGGGGTCAAACTAATCCCGACCATTTGATCCGAAGGTTTTATAAAATGAAATTGATCTTGGACAGAACACATTCTGCAGTACTAATTTTTCTAGAGCCATAAAATACACTCTTCACATTACAAAATACTACCGTTTGATGAGTTTTATTAGGAAAAGGACACTTGTTGCATTGGTCATGATCTTGGTAGAACGCATTTTGCAGGGCACTTTTACTCTGCCATTTAGTTAGAACCAGTCATCTTTTCCATATCCGCAAAAGATAAGTTCTCTACCACATGGCTAGCTAGCGTTTTGGTAATCGGTGTACATTTCTGCAATCCTATAATAACACTTTTTTTTTCCAAACTTCAATCCTTTTCTGGTTACTGTTCTGCAATATATGACATGTCGGAAGATGCATTATTTTTTAATTTGAATTATTATATAGAGTTACTTTTTTGTAAGGGGCCGGTTTTCTCTTCTTCTTAATACAAAGATGTCAGCTCTCCTGTGTATTCGAGAAAAAAAAGTTATTTTTTCTATTGCTACTAAATGCCTTCCTTTGCTAGGCAAGGCTAGAGTACTAGAGTAGTTCTTGTTGAGGATCCAAGCGCAGTGGCCAGGTTAAATTCAAAAGCTAGAATATCTCGTATTGGTGGTGGTGCGTGTCAGATTAATTGCCACTCAACCAACACACGATCCCAAGATACCTGGCTAAACGCTGTGGCGTGGGAGCGTGGAGATAGCTGCGCGTCGTCTCGTTGCAGGAGTGCTGCATGCGCGAGGTTGTTGTAGTGAGGTACGAGTCAGTTGCGTGAGACGCGCGTTGGGCGAGCACGGCGCGCGATCCGAGTGAGGGCTCGTTCGGTAGCCCAGGAATGAGCCCCGGAACGGCCCAATCCTGCCGGTTCCAAACGGCCCGTCGCGAAGCCAGCCCGCGAATAAAGTGGTCGTTCGGTTAGGCCCGACCCGGCAGCAAAACAGGACCGGAATGTTTTTTCCTTCTCTCCGAGGCCCGGAAGATATCCCGACCTCCGACCCAGTGGATAGAATCCTCCCGACTCTCTCTCTCTCTCCCTCGATCGGACCCTCGCGTTCTTCTCGACTCGACCTCGCCAAACCCTAGCGGCGCACGGTGGCGGCTGGAGGCTGCTGCTCGAGCGGACGCGCGGCATCGGCAGGAGGCGGCGGATCGAGCGGGCGCGCGACGGCGGCACGAGGAGGCGTCGGATCGAGCGAGCGCACGGCGGCGGAACGAGGCGGCACGACCTTCAAGAACGGGAGCAGCAGCGACACGACCGGGAGTACGGCGACAACGGCGACGACATTCTCTTCCCCTGCAACCTCTACGTTCCGCGCCCGCTTCTCGCCGGTAAGCCTCGTCTTCCTCCTCCTTCCCCCTCTCTTTCTTGCAGCGATAAGGTTCTTGCTCTTCACGCCGCTGCTCTTCTTCTCCGTCGAGTTCGCGAGCAGCAAGACCATCCTGGGTTCAATCCTAATTTCGCACTTTCCTTAGCCTTGCCTGGTTCGTATAGATTGATAGCGGTCCACTAGTGTTGGTGGATTAAACTCCGATGGCAGGGTTGCATCTGAGGGAACCGCAGTGCCTTGCTTCTTTGTTTCAGCAAAAAAGCAAAGTTTGGTCATGATGTAGCTTAGTTTGAGCTAGCAATTTGCACTTTAGATATTGTTTATTCTGCAGAACTGTAGCATGTTGTGTCCGGCAAAGTAAGATCAATCAATCAAACAAAAGGCTACTGATCCTCTTGTTATTATCGACGACGAGAGTGAGCGTAGCTGTTCCCGTGGATTACTGAATAGAGCGGGTCTGGGTGTTATGTGTTGTTTCAGGTACTAGAAAGGGACATGTGGGTTTCAATATGATCTTGTGGTCTCTGTGTCATAGATCATTAGGATGCAGGAATTAAGATTGCCTCAGATTATGAAATTCATTTGCTGCCATGCAATACCTTGTGAAAGTGGAGACAACCCTGGCATTAATTTTGTCACAAAACTCAAATTTCGTGTTACAGATGTTCTGTTCGATTATGCAGATAGCTTTGTATCCCATGGTCCTTTCCTGACAAGTTCAAGTTTTAACAGTTTCAAGATTGATTTGACGATTTCCAACTGTTCTTCTAAAACTGTGCAACATCTTGCAGTGTTGCGTACTTACACCACTGTTAGGCATCAGAATTTAGCTTTTTGGTGTTCAGTGAATGATGGTCTTCAAGCATACTAGTATATAAAACCTCCATTCTATTTTCTTGACATTCATTTGATGAAATTTGTGCGAACCGACATCAAGATGAAAAGAATGGTTGGTGGTAATTTTGTATTGTATTGGTGACCTTGATTAGGACCCCTATGTTTCAGCTTATGAAAAAAATGTGGAACACTGTTTTTTTTATTGACAACTATGGTTTGCATGTGTGCCTTGTTCTTGCTGGTAGGAATGTAACTAAAACAATAAATTTATGCGTGCATGTAGTAAGTAATCACTGTGTCCGAGTTGTCTTCAGAGTTCAGAAGGAAAAGAAGCCTGAGTGCCCTGTTTCGATGTGTGTCCTGGTAGCATGCTTATGCTTATTTGTTACTAATTACAAGAATGAACAATTACTGATTATTAGCATCTGATTAGGCACTCAATAGCGGACAACTTTCTTATGCTGATTTTTATTGTGAAGTTTTCAGAGAGATAACTGAACTGGTAATACTCTGAACGGTTTGTAGGGCCTAGTTTGCAGTTTGCACTCAAGACTTACATGACAGATCACTGAAATTGAGTTTAACCAAGTCTTTTTTTTTTTTGACCTTGCAGATATCTCCACCACCAGTTCGAATTGGGGAGGACGAGCCACCTCCTTCGTGGACGCCAGTAGCAACTCCTTTTGGTATGTATGATGATATAGATATTTTTATATGTTTATTACTTTTACCTGAAAGCACTTTTACCTGAAAATACTTGTATGCTTTGAGCTGAAAATATTTGTGCCTAAAAATACTTCCATGCTTCTAACAAATACTTGTATCCTTCTGAAAACAAGTGCAGGTGACCTTGATTAGTGCTTCAAGATGCTGATGTACAAGTGCAGGTGGTTGAAAGAAGGAATGATGCTCCTCCACAAGACAAAAGAGCTGCTCCTGGATCAAGGAAGAAGGAAGAAAAGGATGCAAAAAGGCCAAGAAGGGGCGCGATTATTGAAGGTATGATGGGAGAGTTCCTGGAAATTAAGAAGAAGCAGCTTGAGGTGGAAGAGAAACATCTTGCAAAGGAAAAAGAAGCTCCTCAGCCTGCAGATTGCTCAATCAGGAATTGCATTTCCATTCTCAACAAAATGGAAGTGACAACAAATGAGAAAGCAGAGGCGTATGGTGTCTTCAAGACTGCAGAAAATAGAGAGATCTTTGTCTCTGCTTATAAAGAAGACAAGGAATCTGCACTGATTTGGCTAAGGAAAGAAATGGCTTAGAAGGTACATACAATACACTTTGTTGCCTTTGTTCAGACTATACCTGTTATTTATCTACACCTGTCTAGTTTCTGCAGTCTATGTGCACTATGCTTCCCTTTATGTGCTGTCTGATGAAATTCTTAGCTTGTTCAGTTGAGTCGAACACACAACATTCTGAAACTGTGCAAAAGTGTTGTTACGTAACGTGCTATTCAATTTCTGTTTATACTTGACTGAAGTGTAATGGTTGCTTGGAATGTTTAACCTGACTGCACAAGAACCAGGTGTTGTTCAATGTGTAAATACTAGAATCAATCAGTAGGAATCAGCATCAAGAGAGACGTATATGCATTTGCATTGCAGTCATGGTATCTGCTCTCTTTGTAGTTCAATTTGCAGCTTCTACTGTCAGTAATGCATTTTCAAATTCTGTTATCAGCAATGTTCTTGTACTGTGTAGACCGAAAACATAGGCTTCGTTATGTCCTCTTGTCTTACTAAAACTTCTGTTATCAGCAATGATCTTGCAGTATCTACTCTCTTTGTATGTTCCTGTGCTAGTAAGTAAACATGATCACAAAGTCGTTATACTTCTATCTATTACAGCCTATGTTAATTGCTGGATACTAGTTGTTTATGCGAAAAAATTCATTATGTGCTAAGTCATTCTCACTCTTGTAATGACTCCTAGGTCCATGGTCACTACATAGAAGATGTTGGTGTGAAGATTGAAAGGTGGACTGTTGGAGATGAGGTCCTGTGACATGAGCGATGTCAATTCATCTAGATTTACGTTCTTGTTTGATTTGAACATGTAATGTGAGGAGCTGAAAGGCACAGTGATTGCAACAGCTACTACTCTATTTCATATTCTAGTTTGTATGTGCGACAGTTCTTGCAATGGTGCAATGGTGCACTGTGGACAAAAAATGATTGGTGATTGCTGGAAAAATTGATGCAGGTTGGTTATGCTGCTCTGTAAATTGTGGTGCATCAGTTGCTGAAAGAGAGTTTTTTAGTTACATGTGTACTGGTTTTGAGCTTGATAATTTTTTGTTGAAAGAGTTCTTGCTCATCTAAAATATGATCACTTGTCACAAAAAAGCCTGTGATTGCTATTATTTCCTGCCTGTTTTGTTTCCAGTGTAACCGAACAGTGTTTTGGATGGAATGGGTTGAATCCAGGAGAGGAGTTGGTAATCTTCCAGGTGATAGTCAAACAGGTGGATCACTTGATCCGGCCCAGGAAGGGAAGCAGCCTTGTTTCTCTTCCTGGGCTACCGAACGAGGCCTGACCGAGTCGAACGGATCGGCGCGAGGAGTCCGGGTGATGGGGGAGAGCTCCCTATATCAACACAAGTGCGCTCCGTTTCCTTTTGCCAAATCCAGTGATTGATCAACAAAAATCCCAAGCCCGACGAGTTGGAGCGCCGCCCACTTGGCTCCGTATGGCCGCGTCACCTGCTCTTCATCCGTGCTCAGCCCCAGCGACGACGCGCCGTCACTGCTCGCACCGTACGTCATTGCGCTGCAATATATCGTCGCCTCTGCCCGGCCGGATTTCCTTGGGCATCATCGACGTAGCGCCTGTCGCCTCCCGATCTGAAGCCACCGCCATTAGCCGCCCCAAGACAGGTAATGAAGCACTTGCAACAGCTTGTTTCTTGCAAAAGGATAACTGTTAATTATCCTTTGCCTCGCGTTATTTGCCTTTGATAATTCCTGTGACCTGTAGTAAAACCTTACTGATGATTGTTTCTTGCAAACTTCAGCTGTGATTTACCTCTGTAGTAAAACCTTACTGATTGTTTCTTGCAAACTTCAGTTAATAATGAAGGTTAGATAGTTTGGCAGTGTGTCCATATGTTCCCCAAATTTGAGAACTTTGAGCTGCGAATAATGCAGTCCAGAGGATGGCTCGACAATTGCAACGTGTAGGGAATTCTGGATACCGTTTGTTCATCTGGAAAAATTGAGTTACAGTTTATTTCAGCTGATGCGCTTTTAACTGAAGGTCTGATTCTTGTGAATGCACTTTTTGTTTCCTTTTCTTTTCGAGGAAAAAAACTGTCTGCTTTCATATAATGCATGGGAACCTGTGGTTGACCTGTTAGGTAATACGTATTTATCTATTTTGGTGGATTAATAAAATTCATAGGACGGAGGTGGGCAGGAGACAGCTTGCAAGTTATTTTGTGATGAGGAACAAGTAAACTGCTGATCACATTTCTGCATGCGTCTACTTTGTGCAAAATAGCTTTATGGTTCTAGGCTCTGGCATTGACTAACCCATGTGGATCCAATACTTCGACGTTGCAGAGTAGAGGCTTACCAGACTGCCTGCACAACCCCTACTATTGTAGAGAATCAAGAGTTAACCTTAATCTACCGCGAAATAAAAGAGCTAACCTTATTTCAAGTAATGAGAGACAAAAATTGATTATGAACAATATATAGGACCAGTAAAGCAAGATATGGCCAATGAATTACTTATGATTATAGAAAAAAAGGTAGCATGGAACTAGTACATCATAAGTTGCTCATGCTGATTCTATGTCTACTATCATAACAATTCATTCTCTTCTTAGACTCTAGGACCATACAAGCAGTTAGATTTGAAACAACCATCGTGTCATAACAATTCATTATTCTTGGAATTGAAGTAAGAGTTTGGATTGGGGATCTCCTCGATGCTCTATGCCTCCTCGAGGCTTTCTTCCCCTTCTTAGGAAACTAACCATGATCACTTCAGGCTTGCATTCCTTTCTCTCCTTCAGTTTAACTGCTTTCCCATGCTTGTCAGCTTCAACGACCACTGCCTTGTGACGTTTAGGAAGAGTAGTTCGGTCACTAATATGAGGATCCTCGCGATTCATCAGATTGCCAATGTCGCCAAGGGCTTTCATTTTGTGCGGTTGGCCAAGGGACTTTGGGCATTTGCTTCCTAATGAGCTTGGGTACATCGTTCCTTAAACTTTTGAAAGTTCATTAGTAAAGAAAATTTTAGCACAAAGTTTATGTCATGATCTTTCACAGTAAACTTCGTGCTAAAACTATCTTTACTAATGAACTTCCAAAATTTCAAGTATCAGATGCACCGAAGTTCACCAGGAAGTCAATGGCTAGAGTCCCTAAATCAACCTCACAAAGAGCCCTTGACGACATTAGCAATATGATAAATAGCAAGGATCCTCACATCAATGGCGGACCTCCTCTTGCTAAAGACCTTGAAGGGATCGAGTGGGTGTTGAAGTTGATAAGCATTGGGAAAGCAGCCAACTGAAGGAGAGCAACAAATCAAAGCCTTAAAAATTCATATTCCAAGGAGGAGAAGAAATCCTTAGGGAGGCATAGAGCGTCGAGCAGGGCCCCATTTCTTACTTCAATTCCGAAAACAAGGTATGACAATGTGATCTGACCAAATCGAATCATCTTAAAATAATTTTGAGGGGGTGTTGGGTTTCTTTCAAAGGTGAGTAACCTTTCTCTTGCCATTATGAGAATACATTAATTTCTTTTTTCTTTGCACAGCGTGCAGAAAGAGTTCTATCTAGGTTGTCATCTCCTAGTTCATTATTTAGCTCTACAAACATGACTCAGGATGAGATTGAGATAATCAAACTCCCCCATTTCCTCATCACTTTTTTCCCGTGTTGTTGTTTCATGCCAGATTTGGAGACAAATAATCCATCCACCTCTATGTTCTTGATAGAAATAATAGAATGCATGATGTCGTGCTTATTTCTACCCATGATCGCGCTCTGGAGACACAGTCTCCATGACAAGCGAAGACGCAAGGCTGAGGACAGAATTGTTAAGAGAAAAGTGATCCGTTGATCACTTGTATGTGACGCGCCCCACTATGGAGACACACCCCAGCACGCATTAACCGCTAAGCCTAAGCCTAATCTCGCCGGAGAAGAGAAGATGGCCGGATCTGAAAGGTGAGCGACAATGCCGATCTTGGCACTCACCACCTCTCTTTCTGAATTCTTGTTTAATAACACCTCGGAAGCACCGAAGTAAGTTTGCATTACTGCACAATTCTTTCTTTATTATTAGGGACGAGCTCCGATCCAAATTGCATTACTGCACAATGAATCCGACCCGTCAGAAGCACCAAATAAGTTTGTGTTCTGGTCCAACACACACAAAAGAAAATGTGTGTGAAAGTCAGGTATCCTAACCAAACAGACGACAATGGAACTGCGTGCAGTTGATATCTTCTAGATTATCATTGTCGCATGGTACTATCTGGCCGGTTTATGTTTGACACACTGCTCTCTACTACACACTCCCCTGTAGTCTAGTGCAACAAACACACAAAGCAGAGGAGAGAAGGAACACCACGACTCCAAGATGAGCTCCTGTGGTTGTACAAGCTGCAGTGCTTCAGAAGCAGAGAGGCCGACACGACGGGGTTCGCGAGCAGCAGCAAGGCGGCGGCGGCGACGAGCCAAAACGTAGCCGGCGACGCTGAACAGGGCAGGGCGTTGGTGTTTTGGTCTGAACACAAAATAAAAAAATTCTACAAAATATATTCCATTACCGGGATTTGAACCCGGGTCGCCTGGGTGAAAGCCAGGTATCCTAACCGGACTAGACGATAATGGAGTGATGAAATTCAATGTGTATACAATTTATTTAACAGATCTATCGTGTTGCAGCAAGCAGCTTCACTATCAATCACGTGTTACTTCTTTTTATAACATTTTCCTACGCCTAAGTCGCTTGAAAGGTTGGGACCTTTCAGTTGACAGGTGTCGTGTGCGGATAGGGGGCGCAGGGGCGTGTGACGTGGCTTGGGCGGACGCGGGCGTGGAGCGGGTTAACGGGTTTGAAATTTTTTATGTGATTTGATTTGATTTGATTTGGTTTGAAAAAAATTGTAGGGTTATGTGCCATTGTAAAATATATTTTACAATTATTATTGTGATGTATTTATATGAAAAAAGTATTTTGTCATTTGTTTGAACTATTTTCTCTTAACAGGTCTGAAAAAACAGAAAATCCAAATTCTAAAACCAAAATCCCGGTGACTAAAATCTCCCAACTTTCATTCGCTTGAAAACTAGCAACTCCCTTTTTATAATACCTATCTAAGGCTAGTCTCAATGGAAGTGTCATGAGCATTAAATTTGCTGACATGACATGAGAGAGAAGAGAGGAGTGTCATGGGATGAGAGATGAGTATCATCACCATGACCCTTCACTGGCACGGTTCTTAAGAATTTCTTTTTGATAACAGTATGATGACACTCTCCACTCGAGACTGGCCTAATTGTTGTAGCAACTTTGCACCTTAAACTAAACTTTAGTAATGAAGGAATTTATTATAGTCAGTACAAGATGGTTGTGGACAACTCTAAAACAAAAGTTTACCTACGCTACCATTTAAAATCATGCATAGAGAATCTATGCCCAAAGTCAATTCCTTAGTAGGTGAACCTTCTTGTTCTACTCGAGATTAAACTTTGAGCAATGTTCTTAAAAAGAAGAGTTTGAGCAATGGGCAAAAAATGGACCCTTATAAACAAGTAAAGTTGGGCGGTTTCATTAAAAAAGGAAGTAAAGTTGTGCGAGCCCGATTGTGAGTTGTGACCTTCAGAGCAGTACAGTGGGAGAGAAGTATGAAAATTCGTCAGAAGTACTGCTAGCTTATTCGATTTATTCAACATGATTTCGTACAATTTATGAAATAATACGTTGGATACGAAAAGATATAAGTGCGTGACGACTAGTTT
The DNA here is from genome assembly GCA_031894775.1 of Chloris gayana. NCBI lineage: Eukaryota > Viridiplantae > Streptophyta > Magnoliopsida > Poales > Poaceae > Chloris > Chloris gayana. Next base: position 208,796 of record JAUNZO010005181.1, read on the forward strand.
TACTTCAGATGACACCGCGCGATAAAATTCGAATTTTCAAGCCTAAAATGTGTCGCACTGCATAACGACAAGCAGTTATGCTTCCGGGTTGACCGAGCTGGCGGCGATGACTCCGAACGGTTTCACTAAACTTTAGTGGTATTCTCGTTGCATACAACATATACGTATTTAACACATTTATCCTGTCGCAACAGGCAGCTTCAGTATTAATCGCGTGTTACTTGTATGCGTTTTATAGGTATCTAATTGCTGTAGCAACTTTGCAGCTTAAACTAAACTTTAGAAATAAAGGAATTTGTTGTAGTCAGTACAAGATGGTTGTGGACTACTATAAAATGGTTTATAGTGAACCATACAAGTTTAAAATCATGCATAGGGAATCTATGGCAAAAGTCAATTCCTTTTGTAGTGAACCTGTCCTGGTGCTATTCGAGATTTGACTTTGATCAATGAGCAAAAGATGCACCCTTTTATAGCGAAGTAAAGTTGGGGAGAGAAGCATGCATGTAAGTTCGTGAAGCACTGCAAGATTATTTGATTTATTGAATTGAAGAAATATAAGTGCGTCAAAAATTTGGAATTTTCATCAAGCTTAAAAATGTGTCGCACTGCATAGCGACAAGCAGCTATGCTTCCGGGTTGACCGAGCGAAGCGCTTTGACCATGCTGAGCAGGTTCCGATGCGAGGACCCGCCGGCGCGCGCGGCCGCCTCCGCCTCCTCCTCCTCGCCACGCTCCGCCGCCTCTGGTTCTCCATGACCTCGTTCACGTGGCCGGCGACCTGGTCCCTCCGGACCTCGGCATCCAGCCTCCGGCCCACGCCCCACACCTCGCAGGCGTACTTGCCGATGGTGAGCTGGTCGGCGAAGCCGGGCCAGCACACCATGGGCACGCCGGCGGCGAGCGCCTCGCACGTGGAGTTCCAGCCGTTGTGCGTGAGGAAGCAGCCGACGGCGCGGTGCCGCAGCACGCGCGCCTGCGGGCACCACGCGGCGACGCGGCCTCTCCGGGCCGTCTCCGCGAGGAACGCCGGCGGGAGAAGGGAGGAGGCCGGCCTGGAGCCCTGGACGACGAGGTCGTCGCGGACGGCCCACAGGAAGGGCCGGCCCGTGGCCGCGAGGCCCCACGCGAACTCGGCCAGCTGGGCCGCCGTGAGCACCGTGAGGCTGCCGAAGTTGGCGTACACGACGGACCCCGCGGCCTGCGCGTCCAGCCAGGCCAGGCAGCCCGCGTCCGGCCTCCACAGGCTCAGCTGCATGGTGACGTCATCGTCGTCGAGCAGGGAGCCGAGTGGGCCCAGCGTGTAGATGCGCGGGTACTCGGCCGCCAGCGCGGCGAGCACGTGGGGCTCCAGGGCGTCCATGGTGTTGAGCACGAGCGCCCCGGCCTTGGCGCAGTTGTTTGCCTCCGTGTCGTTGAACCAGAGCTCGAAGTCGATGGGGTCCGTCGTGCGCACGAAGCTCGACACGTCGCCCAGGGCTGATCGCCGGCACGCCGGGGATCCAGTCGATCACCGTCGTGTCCAGGTACCCGTCGCTCAGGCAGCTCGCGTCTGCAAATTAATTAATTGTATTTGGTTTTTATTAATTATTCATTCATAATGTGATTTTTCGAAATTCGAATTTGGAGTTAACCTTTGAGCGGGAGGTAGCCTCTCTCCCTGAGCTGCCGGAGCCGCATGTGGGTCATGAGCGACGCCGCGCTGCCGCCCCACAGCACCATGCTCGGCACGCCGAGCTCGCGCGCCACGTCCAGCGCGAAGCTCATCAGCGCCGTGGGCAGCACGCACGTCACCGGCGGCGTGTCGCCGCCGCCGCTGCGGAGATGGGTGATGAGGTCGCGGAGTGGGCCGGCGCACAGGTGGGCGGTGGCCTTGGACAGGCCGGCGTCGTAGTCCTGCGCGGCCCGGTCCGCGTCGAGCAGGCCGTCGGGGATGGTCTCGATCCGCAGCCCGTCGTCGCCGCGCGCGCAGGCGCCGCCGGCGTCGCGCACGCGGCGGAGGTTGTGCTCCGTGACGACGAAGGTGATGAACACGCCGTGGCGGCGCAGGAGCTGGGCCAGCTGCAGCGCGGGGTTCATGTTGCCGGACCCAGGGTACGGCACCACCACGGCGTGCGGCCGCGGAGCACTCGCCGCCATTATCCTTGGCTTCTCTCTCCTCTCTCTTGCTCACTCGGCTACTGCGGACGAGTGTCCTTCTCGTGCTAGATCGATCGAGTTTAAAAAGCAAGGCGCCGTCCATGGATCGGAGGAGCAGGCTGGTGGTCCCCACTCCCCAGGGCGAGTCGCGAGTCGCGACGCATCCGGGCTACGGCATCGTCCGCACGGGAGAGCGTTGATGCGACCGCGAGATGCTGTGCCATAGGCTGCACTCGATTAACAAAATGTGCACTTGCAGTTTATGAAATGTTTGGTGCTTCACTCTAGGAAAAGTTGCACTAAAATCGTGCTTTTTAAAAAACCGAAAGGGAATATATTAATATGACCAGCAAGCAGGGTATCAAATCACGGCGGCAAGTATCTGAAGGTACTGGAACAAGTGTAATCAGTGGTTGCAATTGGAGTTTGCTGAGCAATAACCAATCCAAAGACCAATGTATAATAGTCTCAAGGAAACATGATTCACAATTTTGCTGCACCAGGAGGCAGCAGGTTCCACCACAAGAGCCTTAGGGTGCGCTAAGTTTGCAACGTACCACGAGTAGTGCACTGAAAAACTGTAACATGGCACAGTTAGGCCTTGTATCTGAACCACAACATTCAATACTTACGTAAAAGTTTGGATGCCATTTCCTTGGACATCTTTATTATACATTTGCAAAGTAAAATTCAGAACGCCATATATAGTAGTGCAATATATATATATCATGTCGGTAGTTTAGTCCTTTTTGTTCCTTGTTGCTAAGCCGGATTCATATTGGCATTGCCTCCACGTAGAGGGATTTTATTGCGTCTTTGATACTGTGGGACGAAGTGAACTTGTCAATATCCTTGTGGTACATATAATCACCACTCCTTGCAAAATTAATCACCACCCATGACACGGTTGCTGTTGGTTCTGTCCTTGCACCTGTAAGGTGATAGTGCAACATATCCTTCCATTGTTCTTCAATGAGTTCTCTTATCTTTCGGCGTGCCTCAGGCATTGTTGTTCCGTGCTCCTTCATGTAACACTGAACAGTGGAGACATTATGATGTCCTGTTTGCTCACGCTGAGGAAATCATTGTATATAAAAGACAACATTAGGTCCATATATAGTTTCAACCTTTTAAATATACCGGTACAAATAAATATAATATCTCAAAAAATAAATCATCTTAATTTTCTACCAGTTTGTCCATTATTCACGATCATTACTTAATTATGCAACATGTTTAGGATGTCTATTCAAATTCACACGGATAGATGTCCAACTCTAAGAGCAATTTTCCACACATATATATAAAAAGAAACATGACAATAACTGTGCATATGATAAAAATTGATGCAACACATCAACAAGTATAACCATCTGTGCTAATAATTTTACATTAAAAAGAAAGAATAAAAAATGAAATGGCTAAAATATATATACCTCTGTTGATGCGACATCGTCTGAGAGTCGTACAAATGTATCGAAAGACCTAATCAGTTGTGGATAAGACAAAAACCACTCAAACGTCTCCTTTGTCACTATTTTACCCATTCCCACCAATGATGCACATGCTATTGGAGACCCTCCACTGCTTCTCATTGAAAGTCCAAGATGTTCACTCAATGTTTTTGGCACGTAATTTTCATCACGCCATGTAAGTTCGTCAATGTATGCTTGTACTAGTTGCTTTAGCTGCATCAAAAATGTGAAAGGCTTCAAATAATCATGTTTTATAAGAATGGTATGATTGATCCAAGTATGATTTCTACTGACCACTTTTTTTAGATAAAATACACGGTAGCTCTTCTCTGATCCTAGTTCATCCTCAATTGAACGAAATGTCTTCAATAAATACAAGTAGAAATCCTTCAGATATTCTGGAAGCAAAGATGTCGCACATTCATCCCAGCTGCATCTTAGCAAAATTCCTCATTAACATAACAAACACACTCATGCTGGTATATTCAACAATTATAGATTAATTTTCCTTTACATTATTTCAATTATGGATACTTCTACAAAAATACAGTTATTTTTTACATATTGATATTTTCATGCACAATTATATTATTTGATACACAATGCAGAATTATAAAGGCACTGGATATTAAAAAAACTCGATCAACGAGGGGTAAGGCAGCCCCCGGAGCTATAAAGGCACTGGATTTAATATTGAAAAAAATTCCTAAATAAATGTATGAATCTGTTAGTGAGGGAGAGATGTAGACACCTAGAAATTGCTTCTGCAAGTTGGATGCTCTCTTCGGTGGTACCATATGTGTCTATGAAATCATCTAATACAGTAATAAAAGCCATCATCTTCAAAAGTAAACGTCGGGAATGAGAGTATTGAGGTTCGTGCAACGCTTGATTCATCCAGAAGTACATTTCCACAATCCTATCTCTAACAAAATTCAAGTTTGATTCGATGTTGAGCTCCTTCCACCACCTACCATATATAAAATAACAATCAATGGACATCATCACTGAAAATGTGTGGATCATACTAAGTTTAAAATTCTAAATTTAACAGATAACTTACGATGTGGCCTCTTTTAACTCCTCACAATAAAGAAGTTGCAAAAGGTTAAAGTTCAACTTGGCAAACTCCAATATTGCATTGTTTCGTTTGGCATCTTTTTCATAAATGGGGATATAACTTATCGTTTCCAATATTCTGACCTTCCGGAAAAGAGGTGTTTCAAGAGCAGAAGAAACTTCCTCTGCAAGTGGGCATTTATCCAAAAGTTTTAATCTACTCTCCAGGCACTTTCTAGTGAAAGAGATTGCCTCATCAAGCAATATCTCTTTATGTGTCCTCAGGTATGCTGCATTGTATAAGCTTAATAAGCTTCTAGTATCAGCGTCTACAAAATTCCCCGTTTCGTCTTTAAACTTTAGAAATACATCTGCATAGTTGATTTACAATCTGAACATTATATTAATTTTGAGAGAAATTTTACAATAAAAAGAAAATGAGTTGTACAAGAAATGAAAAGTAAGAACAATAAAAAGATTAGCCACAATATATCTTCAAAAAAAAAGTTACTTCAAGACTCAATGTCGAGCACAGAAAGGCCTCACCAGATGGCACGTTGTAGCCACTCTTTCGTAGAAGATAAAATCGGCAGGATACTTCATTTAGACTATTGTTATCATACTTAGAATTGTAAACAACATGCAACAGCTCACTGATCTCATCCTTATAGTGATAGTCCAGACTAAGTCGCTCCAACGTGATTATAAGGTCCACTGTCCGTGGCAAATCATTTGAGCTTTTGATTATCTTCATCACTTCTTCCCTTAGCACTCCAGCCCTTTCATGCATCTGAGCTTTCTGCAGTATGATTTGATAAGAAATTAAGAAATATATTTTCCCTACAGAATATGCCTATCAGTGTATTAGCTTCGCTCACATATTCATTATGATGGTCTTAAAATTATCTTGAAACTATCGTCTCTAGTAGCACTGGCCTGCATATGGCGCACTCCAACTGCAGTTTCCATCAGGGGCCACCAAATGCCACTCTATACTAAAAGGTTATGCGAAGTGACACATTTTATTGAACAGCTTTGGTGCGTGGTAAGGTGCAGCATATATTCTTAAATCTCGTGTAAGATGCAGCATATACTTACTTGTTTTACGCGACTCACTCTCTCTCTCTCTCTCTCTCTCCCTCTCTCTCTCTCTCTCTGTGTGTGTGTGTGTATTTTTCAATTTGATTCCAATGACCAAAGTAGAGCTGCACGCATACGGTTAGACATGGTGGTTATCATAAAAGCAACTCAAATGAAGGCCTTCATCCGTGCCTCTACTCTATTTTTTTTAGGGTTGAAGTGAAAATTAACTCAAGCAAGCCTCTACTCTATTTTTTTAGGGTTGAAGTGAAAACTCAACTCTATCAGTGTCCCTACTTAGACCCATATTTTGCATGTTCTTGCAAATTTCGCCCTTAAGCCCTCATTTTTGGGACCTCCAATCCACCCTCTCAAACGTGGATGCCATCACTAACTCTCTCTCTCTCTCTCCATTAACTTGCGAAAGGTGCGGGCTATGTTGATGCAGGCGGTGGCCGGTGCAGACAGGTTGCACCGCAGCATTGGTGGGGGTCAGCCAACAGATGCGTGGCCACAGAGCTGGCGAGTTGGGTGGCGGCGCAGGCAAGGGTCGACCTACCGCGGTCGGCGGCGGCGCAACTGCGTAGGGAGTAGAGGGGGTGGTCTGCCACCGCGGACAACAATATGATCCCCCGCCCCAGCGTCCTCCACGGCTAGGGCCCCTCGTTCCGACATCGAGTGACGGTGCATGGCGTTGTCCCGCGAGCACGTGCATGGGTTGCAGGCTCACCCCCACATCGACATCGTCCTCGATTCCCACCACTGCACCATTGTCCTACCCTCCCCATTCTTTTGAATCGATGCCGCGTCCGTGCCTCCAATCTAGCACCATGTCCGACATCCCACCTCTTTGGCATTGTCCGGACTCCTACTTCGTGGCCCGTGTCACCTTACCAAGTCCAACCACGGCCGACCTCCTGTACACACCGGGCTTCAACCAGTTGAATAGGAAGAAGAAGCAGGAAAAAGAGAAACTAACATGTGGGGCCCACAAATATAGGAGCTCTGGAATAAGCATTATTGCAAGAGTTGGATCGGTTTACCGGAGGTGTTAAATGTGAGACCTGACCCGGAAATGAGAAAGTGAGAGCCTGATTTTGCGTGCTGTGCTGGAGTTGCTCGATGGAGACATATTGTTAAGTTATTATGCACTAACCAGTTACATCCAAAAGCCTAAGCTAATAGGGAAAGATGTGCAATTCATTTATGGTTCAATGCTTCCCCTCACGTGTAGCTCTCTCGCGGGCGCAAAGGTGGAAATAGGAGTGGCGTAATAGAATATGTGGTTGCCATGACTTGAACCGAGGACCTGAATTCAAGACTTGTGGCTCGATAGCATGTTAAGTTACTATACACTAAACAGCTTGCACCCAACCACTTTAGCTGATGGGAAAAATTGGACAATATATTTATACTTTAGCACTCCCTCGCGTGAAAGGTCTCAAAGACCGCAAACATGGAAATAAGAGTAATAATACTCCGCCTTACGTGAAAAGCTGTCATAGACCACAAACGTGGAAAGTAGGAGTCGACGATAATTTATTTAATAAATTATGTCCGTCAGGATTTGAACTCGAAACCTCTCGCTTCCGATACCATGTTAAGTTATTATACACTAACGAGTTGAACACAAAAGGCTAAGCTGATAGGAAAAAATGTGCAATTCATTTATGGTTCACATTACTACAAAAACCCACTATAACGGCGAACGTTATTTTGACCACAGTGGCGATCTCTTGAGGCGTCCGCCCCTAAGATGAGGTACACGAAGCGTCCGCGACTACGTTTGCAAAATAGTCACGGCCACCAGGAGGCCGCGGATAATGGGCCACGGGACCACCACAAAGCTAGTAGCGGACCCTGTCAGGCCCACAACTAAGCCCACAGCTAAGGCCTATAGGCCATTTAGCCGCGGGCCCGACAGGTGCGGACCGCCGCTATGGACCGCACCCTCCTATAAAGAGGTGGGGGATCCAGCGCCGCGCCACCACTTATCTGCGCGTGTCGCACCGGCTCCACCTAGCGGCTAGGGTTAGGGTAGGGGTGCTGCCTTTCTCCTCCTCCTCCTCCGACCATGACCCGCCGGTGTTGGGGCTGCTCTCATAGCCATAAGCGGTCGTGGGGTCGGAGGGCACCGGTCCTCGCGAACGCCCCACCAAGCCGCCCCACTCCTCCGACGGCTCCTCGTAGCGGTGGCGCGGGTCGCCTCTCCTCCTCCTCCTCCTCCTCCTCCTCCGTCGCCTAGATTTGGTGGCGGCGGCTCGAAGGCGCTAGCGGCCGTCGTGGAGGGCTTCTTCGCGGCCACTCCGGCGGTCCTCCTCCTGCATCGATGGCTCCTTCCGCATCGGTGGCTCCTCCTCCTCCGGCACCAGTGGCGGCTCCTCCTCATCCCGCGGCCCCATCCTCGTGTGGCGGCTTGCGCGGCCTGAGGTGACGCGATGGGAGCATGCGACGGCGTACGGGATGGCAGACAAATAGGCGACGAGCGGCATCGGGGCGACGACGTCTAGGGCGGATCCCAGCCGGTGCTGGGCCCATCCTTCTTTTTTTAATAAATTAAGGGCGTCAGCTAGACCGCCACTGGCACCCCTATTAGGCTAAGTGGTAGGCGTGGCAGTCGCGGTCAATCGACCGCAACTAATTTGTAAGAAAACATTGACATGATCTCAGTGACATTTTAGGCGTTCGTCACTGAGACACTTTTTGATCCGCCGCAGTAGATAGCACTATTCTAGTAGTGTCAACATATATAAATACCTGTAGCAGCAGATCCTCGAAACAAATAATAATACCTGTGCCAAAGTTGGCGGCTTATAAGTAAGAAAAAATCGCCCCATAGAGTCGGATGGAAGGTCGAAGGTTTGTTCTTGTTCGTCATCTCCTCCGTGCGGGAGCCTTCAGCTGCGGCCATAATATCTGGGCAGCACCTCTCCGACCAGGATCCTTAAGGATGAGCACGGAGAAGATGATGCCTGAAGGGCCGGTTATATATGCTCGAGAAGCAACAATTTTCTCCAATGCTGTGTTCATCACCCTGTCACTTACGCTGACAGAAAAGCAACGCGAATGAGTCCTCCACTCACCTACTGCAAAAATGATCAAGGATGAGTTAAATAAATTAAAGGAACCATAAACTTTGGACGTTCCAAGATAACAAATTTAAAATTTGAATCAACCATACGTAAACTTTACGTATGTAAGCACGAGTTTTGACTGAACGAGTTGATACATACTTTTACTATATGAAGCCAACCAGAAAGTTCAATGCACATGCTCATATCCTTTTCGAAAGAAGGAGAAAAAATGGAGAAAGTTTACCGCAGAATTTAAAAGAAGGTAAATTAATGCCGGCTGTTGAAACAAGTTCCGTGCGTCCGGGTCGTTGCATACGTTGCCTGTGCGACCCCGCCCAGATTCGTTGCACGTGGGCATCGGACAGCAGCTGAGGAGGCTTGCTCCTAGTCCTAGCGCATGGCACCGGCTCCCAACTCCCAACAGGCTCCGGCTCTATTGGTTGGAGTGAGGAACTGCACGTGGAGGTGAGGCAGAACCAGAAAAAAAGGCAGAACCAGAAAAAAAAAAAAGGCAATCCACATTCTTGATCGGTCTGGCGCTCCTCCTCCCAGATGCAGCGACGATGGCATCTCCTCTCGTGTCGGTGTCTTCCTCCACTAGACGCAGCTGCTAAACGTGCGGGCGCCCTCCCTCTCTAGCTGCGGTCGTCCAAGATAGGGCTCGGAACATGGGTAACGAGTTGACGATTGCTGGCCGTCCTGATGCTTCCTCCTAGTCATGGACGGTGATGGATGGCTAGTTGTTTTTCTGAACTAAATTGTAACTTTTGAACACCGCAAAGTACATAAGGTGATTGGAAAAGAAGAGCTCAGTTCATATTGGGACAGGGAAGATCATATTGCTGTCATCAGTGGAGTCGAGCACGAGCAGCTCGTCGACGGGTGGCTCCATCCCCAGCTTGTTGCCGTTGAACATTGATATCAGAATAGATGCAGAGGGGAGCACTTCGCGAGCTGCAGGCAGATTGAGGAGCGGCAGGTGGTATCGTTGGCGGCGATGACCAACCGATCAGGAAATTTAGGGCCTGCAGTGGAATGAGAGCTGTGAGCCGAAGGAGCCATGGGTTCACCTTGGAGACGAGTCAAGCTTTGGGTAAGACAAATACTGTACGTAGAAGGTCGAACCGGTGTCACGACTGGGAAAAACAGCCGCATCTATTCCCACTCACGTTCGATTGCCCACGAACATCCACGAGCCCCCCATCCGGTCACGATCGCACAACCGTACGTAAGAGAATTTTATTCCGCAAAGTAGTAGTAGTCCTAGTGTTTCATTGTACGGTAAGACGGGTCCCTAAACTGTCTTCAGGTGTCTTGGAACCGTCCAATTGTTAGTTACGGAGAACGGGGTATGAGTTCTATAAAATAAAAGGAACAATTTTCTCAGTACTATTGCAATTTCTCTATGAAATGGACCTTATGCTGATCTCGCCTGTCAGTTCGTCCGCTGTGAAAGTCATCGTGCGCCGCCGCCGCTGCTGTCGCAGCGTCGCAATCGGACTTGCTACCTGGCTGCAAAGCAATGTTGGGCGTGGCACGGCATTGCTCTCATCCCCTCCGCTCGCTAGAAATCGTTGTTCCCGGTGGAGCATGCCCCCAAGTTGAAGGATGTTTTTGCAGAAGAGGAGAGAAGCAGCAAGAGGCTGGAGCGTTTCATCTCATCTACTACTCTATTTTAAAGTTGATGTCAAAATTGACTTAAGTTTTGTGTTACGTTTGACCTAAAATTATAAACTATATTACACAATTCTTAAGTGATAAAACAAACTCTAAAAAAATATACGATCAAATTTTTAATTTTTTTTGAATAAGATGAATAGTAAACAATTACAAAAAAAGCTAACAAGGGACATCAATTTTCAGAAGGGAGGGAGTATACACGTAATTGTGCTTCTTTCTTTATCTAGGCGTTCCTGGTGGGGCACCCCAATGACGCCTTCACCTGTCTCGAGGTTTGGCTTTGGCAACCTCCCCTATTTCACATAAGGGCCCCGGCTGACATGCAAATAACAGATGAGACGATACGGGCAATGTTGACCTTGGTACCAGCACGTTTATCCTAGTACAAATGTACATACTCACTTTGTTTTTAAGAGAAAGTCCAAATTACTTCCCTCAACCAAAGTCTAGATAACAATCTAACCTATTGTTTGGTTTAGTTTACCCACCAAAATAGTTTATTTAGTTCAGTTCACCTCTTAATTAAACTTATCTTTTTTATTTTTCCACGTAAAAGTGGAATATTGAGTTAAAATTTCATGAGGCTGTAGTTGGTATCACATTGCATGTCCAAAATTATATTTTGAATTTCTATCATTATTTTTCATACAATTTTGTATTACCATATCAATATACTATTAAATTTCATTATCTATCAAAATAATAATAATAAATCATGATGTATTTTTCTAACATGCGGTACAAAGTGTTCTAGCACCCTATAAAAGTTTACCTTAAGACTCCACTTATGTGTGAAGAAGCAAAAAACATAATTATGTTAGGGGTAAAATGAACCAAATTGCACTATTTTAGGGTTAAACTGAACCAAACAATAGTTTAGGGGTTATCCAGACTTTGGCTATACTTGAGAGGAGGAATTTAGACTTTCTCCTTGTTTTAAAATAGTATCATTACTGGACAACAAGAATTCTAATTTATAAATGATTTAAAATTATTATCAATAATAATTTAAAAAGAGCAAAATGCATGAATGGCCACTATATTTGTTAGCTTGTTTCAGTTTGGCCATTATACTTAGAAACGTGTAAATTATGGCCATTAAGATTAATCAATTGAGTCGATACGGTCATTAGCCCTTCGATAATACATATTCGAGCAATGTGGCATACATTTGGCTAGTGGCTCATGCTCCAATGTGGACAAAATGCACTCTTGGACAAATCTAACATTGACATCCAATTGTAATTTTTTTTTCATTTATCACCCGATGTCCTGATTCTCGAACGTATGAGGTGGTTGCTTCGCGAAACAACCACGTATTTCTATCACCTCCCCCTCTCTCTCTCTCTCTCTCTCTCTCTCTCTCTCTCTTCCACGTCATAAAAAAAATCTTTGTAGCAATCTCATACTATTGAATAATAGGATGGCAGCCGACAAACAATTTCTAATTTAGCCTAATATTATTAAATAAATTCAACTACAGGGAACAATTTATAAGATACATGCCATGTCATCCGTATATGTGTTTTTGGAAAACTAATGACCGTATTGACTCAGTTGAGCAACCTTAATAGCCACAATTTACATTTTTCTAAGTACGATGGTCACATTGAAACAAACCAACAAATATAATGGTCATTCATGCATTTTACTCATTTAAAAATAGAATAAGTATAGTCAATGCTATGGTGAGATGGCAGCAATTTTTTCTTTCGACCGGTTACAGCCATAGGAAGCTGCCTCGGTCGCTCTCGTGCTTTTGGATTGTTTTAAGAACAAGACGCACGTCAAGGTCGTCAGAAGCAATCAGAGGATTTTTTGTAATCCGATGGTGCCAAGTGGAAGGGCTAAGTCGTGACGAATCAGGGCTATGGCGTCATCTGCACGCAAGAGCTTTTAGATCATCCAGATGTTCTGCCATAGCCAAGCATTCTAGCAAGCTATATAGTTTATGATGAGTAGCCAAACTTTATTACTCCGACTTCTGAAATCGCATTAAACACTGGAAGGAAGTATACTACATGATTTGGGGAGCAGGTAATCACAGCGGCAGTTTTATGAAGAACTGAAACATGTGCCACAAACAGCTGGAGCTCTCCAACAACTAGTAAACTTATCAAGTAGTCTACGGTAGCTGCAATATCATTAAGAGAGGTAGTCGTTAATGTAAACACCAGGAAAGAGCGAGGTCTTGTATTTGAAACACAATTTGCACACAATTTATCATAAAAAGATAAGTCCATGAAAAATAACCTTACTTAAGAGCATTGCACACTATTTTATTGAATAACCGATCGAGTTCATTATACATTGCCAAAGTACGGCAATACATGGTTATTTACAATAGTATAATCTCTACTCCTTATTATTTCTCCCTTGGTCTTCTCTTTTCTCTTTTGGTGTCGCTTAGATCATTTGTTGTACGTAGTTTGTTTTATTACGCGGAATCCAAGCGGGACTCCAAGGCCGAGCGCCGCGCGAGACCCGTGGTGTCGTCCGGTCTGTTGTAATTCCTTAATAAAACACGTTTAGACCTTTGCCGAATAAATGAGATCTCAACACGATGCCAAGTGGGTGGTAGTTCAGATGTTGTCGCTCACGATTCGAGCAATGTCAAAGCATGTTATCGTAGGGGTCAAGCATACAAGTCCCAGAGATGATGGCGAACATAAGCGAGCAGTTTAGGATGAAGCTATCGCAAGAGGATGCGGTAAAAGTTTAATAAGCCATGTCTTCACTGTTTATGAAGGATTTGCTCAATGATTGAGAGTTTCCCTAGCCTAATATCACCATTCATTAATATCTATAGTTTCTTTTTTTTAAAAAAACGTAGCAAAGCACAGGCACTGTGCTAGTACTACAATATATCAGGTAGGTACTTGATTCAGTTTATTATATATTGCCGAAAATATAATACAAAGATTAATTGTTTGCACACAATATAATAGTACAATATATTTGGTAGGTAGTTGTTTCTTTATTGTTCCTTGTTGCAAGCTCGATTCATACTGGTATTGGCTCCATGTAGAGTGATTTTATTGTGTCTTTGTCAATATATTTGTGGTACATATAATCACCGGTCCTTGATAAATTAATCACCACCATGACACTACCATTGTTGGTCCTGTCCTTGCGACTGTAAGGTGATATTGTAACATATCCTTCCATTGTTCTTCAATGAGTTCTCTTATCTTTTGGCGTGCCACAAACATTGTTGTTCCGTGCTCCTTCATGTAACACTGGACAGTGGACACACTGTGGTCTCCTGTTTGCTCACGCTACATAAATCATTTTAAAGAAAAAAGAGACTAGGTCAAGGTTTGACCTTTTGAAATGTCACTACAAGTGCATTGCATATATAATAATCTTGATTTCCTGGTAGCCTTGTATTATGGATGATCATTACTTATGCAAGAGGAGTTTACAATACATCCTTGAGTTAACTGGTGACAATTCAATTATTAACTGGGGTGAATTCTTGTATATACCAAAAATAAAATAGCAATAATGGTGCATTGAGAAAAATGGTGCAACAAGTTTTCACAACATGCACAAACTTGTTTGCTAATAATCAAAATAGATAAAATATATACCTCTGTTGATGCAACATCATCTGACAGTCTTACGAATGTATCAAATGACCTAATAAGCGGCAGATAGGACAAAAACCACTCAAGTGTCTCCTTTGTTACTATTTTACCCATTCCGACCAATGAAGCACATGCCACTGGAGACCCTCCACTGGTTCTCATTGAAATCCAAGATGCTCACTCAATGTTTTGGGCACATAATTTTCATCACGCCATGTAAGTTCCTCAATATATGCTTGTACTAGTTGCTTCAGCTGCATCAAAATATAAAAGGCGTTGAAATCAAATTCCATAATAATGATGAAATTATTGATGTAATAATGGTTTCTCCTAGGAGTCATTTAGATAATTGTCTAATATGATTTATTTTTGCAATTATTTTTGTTAAATGAAATTTCTACACTTTCTTTTGGATATATAATTATTTGAAATTTTATACTACTTATGTTCTAAAATGTAAGCATTTATTGACTTTTTAGAGTTACATTTGACCGCTTGACTTATTCATTTTTTTTGTAAAAATATAAAACAAATACATTACATTTATAATATATCAAAAAATAAATCAAAATATAAAATGATAATCAATATTTGTATAAATGTTTTGAATAAGACGAACGATCAAATACGACTCTGAAAAGTAAACAAATGCTTATATTTCAAAAAGGAAGTAGTACCAACTATCATATTATATATATTGTGAATTGATTTTGTATCATCACTATAATGTTCGACTTAAAGGTTAATACCCATTTTGATGGTGGATAAGGTGGATAACTTTAACATGGACACTCTTCTTTAAGAGATAACATCCTGCACTCACCGTCTTTTTTAGATAAAACACACAATAGCTCTTCTCTCTTCCTAGTTCATCCTCAAATGAATGAAATGTCTTCAATAAATGTGAGTAGAAATCCATCATGTATTCATGAAGCATAAATGTTGCACATTCATCCCACCTGTATCTTAGCCAAAATCTTGTTAACATAATTCACATTCATGCTGGAATGTATTCAGAGATATAGGTTACCTTTTCCTTTCTCATTTCAACCATGGATACTTTTATAAACAATACAATCATTTTTAATTTCATGCATAATTTGATTTAAAATAGTGTGCATTTCGACATGATAAACTCAAAATATAAAAAATGAGGCACTTAACCTGAAAATTGCTTCTGCAAGTTGCAAGCTCTCTTTAGTGGTACCATATGTATCAATGAAATCATCTATTATCGTAATAAAAGCGATCATCTTTGTAATAAAACCTAGGTCCTGTTTTTTTAAAAAGTGGACCGATTTTGCAATGAAGTGGACCGGTTTTGCAAACTTGAAAAAAGTGAACCATTTTCAGAATTAGGTTCCAGAACATGATTTGTTGTGCAATTATCCCTTCATATTTTTGTTGGACTGTTTTGAGCATTAAACCGGTTATGAGCGTCTGAGGAATGCCAATGGCACCTTCACCTATCTCAGGGTTGGCATTCGGCGATGTCCCCTGTTTCTGCAACGTCCTGTGGACACATTAATCGCCGCAAGGGAGTACATTATTTTGAGCAACAAGCAGGGTACCAAATCACGGCAGCAATTTTTTGGAGAACTGAGACATGTGCATGCCATAGGTATAGTTGGAGCTCATCAAGGGTTAGGACAGGTATAATAAGGGTGAGTCAACCAACAAAAAGGCTTGCCAGGTCAGAGCAAACCTACTTGGAGGTGCAGTGGCGAAGTCAGGATCGAAATCTACCTATGGCGAACATACGACTACTAATTTATTAAAAATTCAAGAAAACCCCATAATTGTATACGATATAAAATGTTGATAAATAAATTAATGATTGATTGGACGTACTGTATAAATATTAAGCGCGGCGCGGTCGTGAAAGATCGATCCTCCGATTTTTCATGGCTTGAAAGTACTTCATGATTGTATCAGTATCAAGCCTTTTAAACATCTCCTTCTTCTCGATGTAGCATGTCATTCATTCATCATCCATCTTGTTGCGTAGAGCGGTCTTGATTTTTTATAATGAAATTCCTGACCTTTCAATTTTTTTCCCTTTCCTGCTGCCATCTGAAAATTGAGGTCGTTGGCGGTTTGTCGTTGCTGCTGCCACACCACCGTGATCTAGAGTAGAATTAGGCTCTGTTTGCAACTCATCGAGGCCGACGCCTAGCTGATTCGATTGCCCGTCCGACGCCATCGAGAGAGACGTCAACACTTCGTCACGGTGCCTGCTCGGCAGCTCGCCCGCTCGGTCATCTCAGCCGCCGCCGCCGCAGACAACTCCTTTTCTACCGCGTATTCTCCATAGCTAGTGTCGTCGATACTGCATCGATCAATCTTCCGAGAGACCGTGACTAGGTTGGGGCGTTGGGCCAAGGCAGCCGCCAAGCGCTAGCCAAGCCCATGTACCAGATCGCACAAGGTCCAGGCAGTTTCCGAGCCAGCAACCTCACGCACGATCCACAAACTCACGTTCATGTAGGTGTCACCTCTCACGATCGTTACTCGCGTCCTGCCATGCGGCCTTGCCCGTAACGCGTATGCGTATTCCAGGAGGTGTGAGAAATAAAGGGAGAGAAAGAAGTGGGTGCTTTGCCAGCCGCCGAGCAGAAGAGGGCTGATGCACATGGTTCAAGGAAAGCTATCAGTCTTCACGAATGGCTTATAAATATTAAGTAATCAATCTTTTAATCGGCTCACTTTAGCGCTAGCCAATTAGGGCCTCTCCATCAGTTGACTTCCAAGGTAACTTACGGTGCCACGTACCCCTGAATGTTTGGCAAAACGGTTCAGAACTAGAACAGTCCGGTAGAGAGCTACTGCAGTGACGCCGACCAATAACCAAGGGATGTGGAGTTCGCGCATCCTTTCTTCCTTTGCACAACACATGCACTGTCCCACTCGTGCTTTTTCCTTAGTGTGCAAGCGCTGCATTGTTTTTGCTGGTGTCTCCATGCACACACATCAAGTTTAGCTGAAGGAGTGTGTACGCCCTTATACCACCTGGCTGTGTTGAAGGCTCAATGTGACATATGGCCTTTGCATTCCGCCAGCAGCCAGCTAAACCATAAGCTCTGTTCTTAGTAAACTTATCCAGTGGTCAACGGTGCTTGCAATATCATTAAGAGATGAAGCCCATGGAACATCAGGGAAGGGCGGGGTCAAAAAAATTATTGTAAAAAGATTGCACATTATTTTCTTGAACACCGATCCAGTTCATTAAACATTGCCACAATACAATACTGCATGGATTATTTAGAATAATATTATACTAAATAAATCTAGTAGGTACTCGATTCAATAATTATCCACTTCGAAGAATACAATGCATGGATTCTTTATAAGAACATACTATACTAATACAATATATCGGGCAGGTAGATGATTCCTTATTGTTCATTGTTACAAGCTCAATTCATCAAAATAGCATTGGCTCAACATAGACTGATTTTATTGCATCCTTGATACCGTGGGATGAAGTAAATTTGTCAATACCCTTGTTGTACATATAATTGCCAGTTCTTGCGAAATTAATCACGGCCCATGATACGATTGCTGTTGGTTCTGTCCTTGCAACTGCAAGGTGGTACTGTAACATATCCTTCCATTGTTCTTCAATTAGTTCTCTTATCTTTTGGCGCGTCTCAGGCATTGTTGTTCCATGCTCCTTCATGTAACACTGGACAGTGGAGACAATGTGGTCTCCCGTTTGCTCACGCTGCAGAAATCATTTCAAGAAAAAATACACTAGGTCAAGTGCAATATGAGAAAAATGGTGCAACAAGTTTTTGCAACATGTACAAACTTCTTTGCTAATAATCAAAATAAATAAACTATATACCTCTGTTGATGCAACATCATCTGACAATCTTACAAATGTATCAAAAGACCTAATAAGAGGTGGATAGGACAAAAACCACTCAAGTGTCTCCTTTGTTACTATTTTACCCATTCCGACCAATGAAGCACATGCCACTGGATACCCTCCACTGCTTCTCATTGAAAGTCCAAGATGCTCACTCAATGTTTTGGGCACATAATTTTCATCACGCCATGTAAGTTCCTCAATGTATGCTTGTATTAGTTGCTCTAGCTGCATCAAAATGTAAAATATGTCAAAATGAAATTCCATAGTAACAATGCTATTATTGTTGTAATAATGGTTGCTCATAGTAGGCATTTAGAGAATTGTCTAATATAATTTTTCTGCAATTATTTTTGTTAAATGAAAATTCTATACTTTCTTTTAGATATATCTAATCATTTGAAATTTAATTTTATACTAACCAATATATGATATATATTGTGAATTGGTTTTATACCATCATTATAATGTTCAATTGAAATGACTTCAACACTAAAAGCTCTTTTGATTGTGCGTCTAAATAAGGTGGAAAACTTATATGCGGACATTCCCTTAAGAGATAACACCATGCACTCACCGTCTTTTTAAGATAAAACACACGATAACTCTTCTCTGTTCCTAGTTCGTCCTCAAATGAACGAAATGTCTTCAATAAATGCAAATATAAATCCTTCACGCATTCAGGAAGCAGAAATGTTGCACATTCATCCCACCTGCATCTTACTAGTAATCTTGTTAACATAATACACACTCATGCTGGAACATTTCCAAAATTTTGGTTGCCCTTTCTTTTTCATTTCAACCATGGATAGTTTGATAAACAATACAATCATTTTTAATTTCATGCATAATTATTTGACTCAAAATAGAGTGCTAAATTTACTTGCATTTCAACATCAATATACTTGATAAAATCAAAATATAAAAAGGAGGCATCTAACCTGAAAATTGCTTCCACAAGTTGCATGCTCTCTTTAGTGGTACCATATGTATCGATGAAATCATCTATTATTGTAATTAACGCGATCATCTTTGTAAGTATAATTCGGGAGTGAGAGTATTGAGGTTCATGAATTGCTCCATTCATCCAGAAGTACATCTCCACTATCCTATCTCTAACAAAACCCAAGTTTGATTCAATATTGAGCTCCTTCCACCACCTACCACATATAAAAAATAACAATGGCTATTGTTAGTGACAAAATATGTGAAGTCATACTAATTAAGTTTAAATTTTTGACTTTTGAATAAATAACTTACAATGTGGCCTCTTTTAACTCCTCACAATAAAGAAGTTGTAATAGGTTAAAGTTCAATTTGGCAAACTCCAATATTGATTCATTTCGTTTGGCCTCCTTTTCATAAATGGGAATATAATTTATTGTATCCAATATCCTGACCTTCCGGAAAAGAGGTATGTCAAGAGCCGAAGAGACTTCCTCTGCTAATGGTGATTCCAAATGTTGTAATCTAGCCTCGAGACATTTTCTTGTGAAAGAGATTGCCTCATCAAGCAATGTATCTTCATGTGTTCTCAGGTATGCCGCATTGTATAAGCTTAATAAGCTTCTAGTATCAGCATCAGCAAAATTCCCTTCTGTGTCTTTAAATTTCAGAAATACATCTGCATATATAGTTGATTGAAAATGAACATTACAATCAATTTCAAGAGAACTGGTGGGGCTCATCCCAACATCTCTAATTATTTCTCTACTAATATAAAAGGAAGTAATCTGGAAACAAAAAAAATGAGACAAGAAATCAAAACAAAACATGAAAAAATTTACAAAATGCTTGTAGTAACATTAAAAAAATAGAAGTACTAAATGTTCTGTTATCAATAAAATAAGGTCTCACCAGATGACACGTTGTAGCCATTGTTACGTAGAAGATAAAACCGGAGTGATACTTCATTTAGATCATTGCTATCATACTTAGAGCTGTAAACAACATGTAACAACTCGTTGATCTCATCCACGAAGTGATGGTCCAGACTAAGTCGCTGCAACGTGATTATAATGTCCACTATACATGAAGAATCATCTAAGTCTTTGATTATCTTCGTCACTTCTTCCCGTAGCACTCCAGCCCTTCCATGCATTTGAGCTTTCTGCGGTTCCATTGGATTTTGGCATGAGGAAATATTTTCCTTCAGAATATGTTTGTGATCTTCTCTCACATATTAACAATCGTAATAACGGTGATGAAACTCTTTACTCAAAACTGTCTTCACAAATATGTTACTCCCTATGTTCAATAAACTGATCATTTTTGCAATATTTAGAAGGTCTTTGAAATTAAACTTTTGTGATATTTTTTTTACTTTTCTAGTGTGAAACACATGTAAATAATATAGTTTTCCTTAAAGTCTCATTGAGTGTGCGTGTAGAGAGAAGCATAAAGACCATTTGTTACACATATATGTGGTGACATCTTGTATATGTGCTTCCTTTATTTGGTGACAGATAAATGATTTTTGGGTTGTGCACCTAACATGATTTTCTTTTTTTTACAGCTCATCCTCTTTTATTATTTTATTCCATTCGGAAGATCAAAGCTAAGTTGCAGGCACTAGTATAAGTATTTATTCATCAGGAGAAGGACGAGGAGTTAATATAATACCTGCGGTAGAGTTGGCGGCACGTAAGTAAGAAAGAAATCACCCCACAGAGACGGATGGAAGGTGGAAGGCTTCTTTGTCATCTCATCCAAATGGAATCCTTCATGACGATCCGCAGACACTGCCGCCATTGTATCCAACTGACACCTTGCTCACTCTTGTTTCAAGCTTCTTATTATGTGCTTTGAGATGCTTGAGAATGAGAAGAAGAGCTGGCTATTTATAAGCTCAGAAGTCGGGGCAGGGTCTGCTTAACCTGTCACTTGACAACACCCTACCATAAATGAGGCAATTAAGAATTTAAAGTAGATGCCACCTGAGAACGAATTCTGCTGCTCAAATATAAAGCGATAGACCTTTTCCAAGGAAGTCAAAATAAAGGGTCCGTAGACATTCATATCCAGTGCATGTTTTTACTGGATCTTTTTGACCTTGAGGCTGATTTGCTAGTCACCTTTTGGGAGGATGCGCGGCACTGATGCTGCAATGATCCAGTTTCACAACCGTTTTCATTCCTATTCCAGCCCACAGTACATCGGTGGAACTTCTGAGGCGATGCAGATTTTTTTGTTTCTCTTCTTGCACTAGCATGACGTTAGTTAGTTGAATCATGCTTAGCAGCCGCAACTGGGGCTGCTGTCACAAAGAAAAACTATATATAAAAGGAAGGAACGTTTGTTGCATATGACTAGTGATTTTGACAACCGATCTTGTCAATTAATACAGGCTGCTTTGCGGTTCACAGTTGACAGTCCACACCGCCTGCCGGCATATATACATTAACTTCTTGAATCATGGGGATGTAATGCATTGAATTTGTTCAATGATACTTGTGAGAAAAAATGCTTGCATTATGAATTATGTGCTCAGGTACACCCTCTCTAAAAATTAGCATGCATCTCGATGCGATCACATAATTAGTTGCAAACAACAATTATATTTAAAATTTTCAATTTCAGCGGTCCAAGTCAATGCCAGTCAAGCGATGCCCCATCGAGCCCACATTAGAAATATATCTCGTCTGCCATTCTGTACAAGAGAAGACAAAACTCTCCGATCTCCATGAGAGACAGGTCTCCAGTCACCAGTTGTTTATGCTTCGATCTTAGTGGGCATTCCATATGGGGCTGCTACCGCCCACCCTTCGCGGCAATGGCCCGCTGGCTGCAGCGCCCCAAGGTGAAAGAAGAAGCGCTTCCCCATGCGAGGTGAGTTCGACTGGGAAATGTCTATAGATAGGGCTTCGCAGGAAGTAAAAGATGAGTGAAAATAACTACCTTAATTAACTCTGTTATTGCTTTGGGTTCTACTCATGCAAGAAAGTTACTTATATCGTTCTAGATGAGCATGTGTATGATCTATTTTTTTTTATTAAAGTCAACATGTGAAAAATGTACTCATGCAAGACATATTGACTCAGTATTTTTTTATTTTACTCAACATATGTTCAAATATTGACTCAACTATTGCGTTTACTCAACATTTTTGCAAAAGTTGGTCCAGCATTTTTATTATACTTAACATTTTTCACATATTGGCTCAACATTTTTTATTTTACTCAACATTTTTAAAACTTTTGACTCAATATTTGTGTTCAATCAACATTTTTACAAACGTAGGTCTAACATTTCTTGTTTTACTTAATACTTTTACATGTTGACTCAATACTTTATTTGTGTTTAATGAACATTTTTTGCAAATGTTGGTTCAACATTTTCTTATTTTATTAATATTAGTCACATGCTGACTCAACATTTTTATTTTACTCAACCTATTACAAATGTTGATTCAACATTTCTATTTCACTTAACATTTTTCACATGTTGACTCACCAGTTTCACAGGTTAACATTTTTGCAAATGTTGACTCAACATTTGTGTTTAGCTAACACTTCTGCAAATATTGGTCCAATATTTCTTATCTGACTCAATATTTTTCACATGTTGACTCAGTTTTCTCTGTTGATCAAAATTTTCAACATTTTTACTCCGTCAACCTTCAGCAAACCTGTTTAGAAAATACTAATTACTTAAAATAGGAGCACTGAAGTAGATATTATTGATTAAAGAGATGGAGGGTTCAAATTCAAAACATCTGTTGGTAACATCATAGTAATCGGCGAAAATGGGTGAATACAAGCCTAAACTAAAATATCGGTGAAACTGATCAAATTTCAGCTAAAGAAATGTTCATTGTAACTCTTCATGATCGGTGGAAGAAGAAATGCGAGAGCAAATCAAAGAGATAAAGAAAGAGTGGCAGAGAAAATAAAGTAGCAGCCAATGAACAGAGCAAACTAGCTCGACCGCACATGAGCATCTCTATAGGTTTTGTTCGATCTTTCTTTACATATTCCCGGGATTACATGACTAGTGGAGTGGGAGGGAGTGAAAAATTTTGCATGGTTAAGAAGGGTAGAAGAAGAAACTGCCTGGAGCTATGTACACTATCACCTCGATTGACTGATGGATCATCACCTGTAGGGTTCCCAAGTGTTGGATTTAATGGGTAGTGACCCATATCTAAAATTCCAAAAGGCATATTCAAAACTTATAGAGCTGTGAATAGAAGGAGAGGGAGTGCTTCATTATGATGACAGTTTATTTCATCTCCTTGGACTTACCATTTGTGAGAGAGTGCTCCAGTGTCTTCTGGGAGATGCCATACATAAGAGCTTAAATTAGTTTATTTACGACTATATTGACTACTTCCCCATGGCTGTCCTCGTCGGTGGCTAAACTTTAGTCAAGAATTTTAACCATGGATCAAAACATGCACCTCCTAAACTTTAGTTGGCTCAACTTTAGGTGGCTAAACTTTAGCCAACTAGAGGATCCAAACACCCCTTAGTTTCAGTGGTCACCACTACAGGAAAATGGCCATTTGTCGAGTGCTAGATACACTCGACAAACCCTCTAAAACACTCGGCAAAGGGCCCTCGGCATAGCTTCTATCGGCAAAGGGCTCTTCGCCAAGTGCAACCGGTCGGGCACTCAGCAAAGTCTTTGCCCAGCGCCACGAGGGACACTCAGCAAACTTTTTCTCAAAAAAAAAAGAAAACAGGAGGCCTAGGTGTTGGTCCCACCACGTCCCGGTGCCGCGCCATGCCTGGAGCCCACCGCCGCCTTCCTGCAGCACGCCGCCGTGACCCCGCACCGCCTGTAGCCCTGGGGTCAACGCACCTAGGAGGCCGTCGCGGCCAGCAGCCGGTCCCGATCGTGCCGCCCCACCATGCTGACTCCGCACCGCCTCGCCTGCCAGCCCCGCTCCGGCTACCTCCGCCGCTGAGATCCACGCCGACCTGGGTTGTGCCTGCCGCCGCACCTCCTGCCATGGCCGCCGCCACACTCGTCGACGCGTTGCCCTGCCCGGAGGGAGCCGGAGAAGAGAGGGCGTGTCCAATCTGGTGGGAGAGAGAAGAGTACAGGAGAAAGAGAGATCCGAGGGAGGGGGGGTGGGGGGAGAGAGAGAAAATGAACCTATAGCGATCCGCTCGTTGGATCGTTGACGTGAGTCTTTGTGCCGAGTGTCCGGAAGAAACACTCGGCAAAGAAAAATTTTGGGTACTACAATTTTTAAAAATAGAAAATAAATTCGAAAATTAACCAAATTTTAACATGGCATAATTTATATGATCTATTACCTATACAAATTAATTTGAAGTCAAAATAAAACTCGTCGATCAATTTGACTCAAAATTTTAATCACTTGTTCTCAACTCTAACGCGCTTCTTTAGTGATTGTGCGTTTTGTATACAATATACGTGATAACTTTTGTCAAACATTCTTTACTTTTTGTTGTAGCTTCCACGTGTGATACCATCACATCATAACAAATCTCATATTTTTTGACATTATTTAATCTTTTTTATAATTTAAAAATCATTTACACATGTTAGCGGTCATATTTCTTACAAAAGATATGGAAAATTTCTTTATTTTTCATGGGTAAAGTCCTAATTTGGGCTAAATAATATTTTTTATACTCATTTTATTTTATTATTTGAATCACTTGTAGTTCAAATTTGACTTGATTCAAAAAATTGTTTGAAAGGTAACTAATTAACTAAATATAGCAAATAAATTTAAAAAAACTTTAAATTTTAAGCATGGAGTTACACATGTTATATGTGGTGAGTAGGAAAGGAATTTTTTTTACTTATTTGCCGAGTGCAAAAAACTACACTCGGCAAACTCGCTTGTTTGCCGAATGCAAAATAAAAAACCCAGCAAAGAACCCTCTAAAACACTCGACAAAGACGTTGTTTACCAAGTACCCGAAAAAATAATACTCGGCAAACAACTCAACACTCGGCATACTTGGATTTTCCCTTAGTGCCCGCCCCGCCACGCTGCATTTACAGCTGCTTCAGCCATGCTACCTTGCCGGCGGCGAAAGTCTGCGGCGCGGCGTGAGGCGGTTCTCCACACGTTTGCAATATGGTCAGTCAGAGTTCACGTCCAGAGTGCCGCAGACGTGGCATGGGGAATGGCGGCAGCCGCGATCCATGGCTCCAATGGTATCTCGCCGACGGGGAGACCGGATTGCCGGGCTACAAGCAGAAGCGGCGCACACGAGCTGCTCGATGCAATGGTTCGCTGATGGAACAAGGACAAGAGAGTCGATCAACGTGTGTTTTCAGTTTAAATTATTCAGTTACCAGTTGCTCTATGGGGTGTACACCCTTATTTTTTTGTAAATGGACTGCATAATAATAAGCATTAACATGATTTTTTTGTTAATCTTTAACAAAGAAAGAAATGTTATAAACACCTGCTCGTACAACGCCATCTAATTAAGCCTTTTAAGTGAAACAGCAAAAGGGTGATTAGTATCAACAATTTGGGGAACACGGAGCAGGCAGTCGCCACTTTATTATTCAAAATAGTAACTGAATATCGGTTACAGGTTGTAAATGGAATATATAATAGCTCGGAAAAGAGTGTTTTGGAGTTTAGACCAATGTTGGCTCCAAATAGAGTAATCCTATCATATCTTTGATGGTATGGGAGAAAGTGAATGCGTCTGTTTTCTTGTATATGTAGTCTGCGGTCCTTGCAAAATCAACCACTGTTCGAGCCACGACCTTTGGCTGCTCTGTTGTTGATGTGACGTAGGCTTTCATCATATCCTTCCATGATTCTTCAATTAACTCTTTCATCTCCTCACATGCTTCGTCCATTGTTGCTCCATGCTGCAACATGTAACACTGGACAGTAGACGCATAGTGGTCTCCTGTTTGCTCGCGCTACAACATGAACAAAAGTTGAAATAGCTAGATTCAGTTATTGTGTTGGAAAATAATAAATCACGGTGTATTGTAAATTGTAATCACGTCTACTTTTTGCGGCATGTAGCCTAATGGTTATAAGAGCCTCACATAGCACCTCAAGTCCTATGTGCCAGTGATCATGTCTTTCCTTAGTTAAGTACTTTTTAACTCTCAAGTTTAAGTTATTAAGCTACATCCTGCGGTATTTAGTGAAAAGATAATATTTGGTGATCAATAACTTCAATTTAACTGGAATGAAGTAGCCATCTATGCTAATAAGGTGCATAAATACACTCTAGGTTCCCACACTTGTGTAATGATACATAACGAGAAATACCTCTGTTGATGCAATATCATTGCAGAGTCGTGCAATTGTTGTGAAATGCTTCATAAGTTTCGGATATGTCAAAAGCCAGTCTAGAATTTCCTTTGTTATGATATCACCCATCCCAACAAATGAAGAAACTGCTACTTGAAAAGCCCCAACAGTTGTTCCTGAAAGTTCAAGATGTTCGTCTATTGTTTCTGGCACATATTGTTCATCGCGCCAACTTATCTCCTTAGTGTTTCCGCGGACCAATATCTTCAACTGCAATAAATGTACAAAAGTGTGAATTCCTGTTATATTTCACAAAATTGTGCAGCTGTACTGATTGTTGAACAAAAGGTCTGTATTGAATATCTTAAGATAAAAAAATACTTACCACTTCTTTAAGATAAAACACACGATATCTTTTGTTTGGTCCTAGTTCATCCTCAAGTGCATCAAACGTCTTCAGAAAGTACATGTAGAAACCCTTCATGTATTCTGGAAGTAGTTCTGCTGCGTTCTTCTCGCACCTGCATTTCTTGGTCTATTAAGAGCAGTTGATTGTTGACTAAGGAATGTCTTATTTTTCACATCAAAATTCGGAGCATAGTTTTCTCATATGTGGCTTAAATCGTGTGAGATAGGTGCCCTTGGAGCTCTCACCATGATAGATATTTCTCATATGCAGTTAATGGAAAAAATATATAACTTTAACATTATGGATTATCAGATTTCAAGGTAAACACTTGTACCTGTATATTGCCTCAGCGAGCTGCAAGCCCTCCTCTGTTGTGCTGTAGGTATCCATGATATCATCTAGTACGGTGATAAAGGCTGTCATCTTTGTGATAATCACACGTGAAAGAGAATGTTTTGGCTCCGAGCATGCTCCAGTCATCCAGAAATGCATTTCCACTAGTCTGTCTCGAATAAAACTAAAATTTGCTTCAACATTAAGTTCCTTCCACCATCTGTGATGATATAAATGTAAATATATTGTGTTATTGACAGAAATGAAGAGGACATCGAAATCCAGAGTTTGAATAATCTTACAGTGTGACGTTCTTTAACTCCTCACAATAAAGAAGTTGAAGAAGGTTGAAATTCAGTTTTGCAAGCTCTAATATGGTCTCATTTCGTGTAGTATCTCTTTCGTAAATTGGGATATAATTTCTAGTTTCCAGTATTCTAACCCTTCGAAAGAGAGGTGTTTGAAGGGCAAGTGATACTTCATCGGCTAGTGTGAATTCCAAAGAATCTAGTACAGCTTCAAGTTGACCTCTAGTAGATATAAGAACTTCATCAAGTACTGTTTCCCCATGCATCCTAAGGTATGCAGCGTTGTATAAATTCAATAGAGCTTTTATATCACCAGCAACAAAATTTCCTTCCCTATCTTTGAACTTTAGAAACACATCTGCAAAATAGTTGAAGAAAATGGAGAATATTAGCTGTATAGTTTCAAAAGAATACAAAAAAAAACACGAGGTGCTCGTTTTATTTACTTGTTTATGGTTTTAGACATGGGTTATCTATTGGGCATTTTCCTAAAAATAGTTTGACCTTACCAGATGTCACATCGTAGCCGTTTCTCCGTAGAAGATAAAACCGCAGTGAAACTAAATTCAGGTCTTTCCTGTCGTAATCAGAACAGTAAACAAGGTTCAACAGCTCATCAATCTCATTCTCATAGTGGTTATCAAGTCCCAGGCGTTGTAGCGTGATTATAAGATCTAATATTTTAGGTATCTCATTTTCTCTCTCCAGCATCTTCCTAACCTCTTCTTTCAACACTTCGGACCTTTCTGTCATGCAGACACGCTATAAAGTACAAACAAGCATTGGTTAGTTTTATCGATTAGAAATCTCACTGCACCTCTGTTCATTCTGATGTAGAAGTGTTACCTGTGGTGCTGTGGGCGGCTGGTATGTGAGAAAGAAATCACCCCACAGGCTCCGGTGGAAGGTCGAGGCGTTACGCAGGCCCTGAACATCATTGACAGAGCAAACTCTAGGTGTAGGCACCATCTTCTCGATCTCGGTTTTAGTTAGTTTTGCTATCGCTGATCTCTGATTTGGAACTAGATTTCCTGGTGGCTATCTCTGCACTATTGCACATGTACTTATAGAGGTGAGGCAGACCAGCAACGTCATCCTGGCCGGCAACTGTATACGTAAGAAGCATACAAGTCAAATGGTTTGCTTTCATGCATTTAGGCCGGACAAGGATGCCACTTGTGATGGGAGACAAACTGGACGAGAAGGAAACGGTTTCTTCTGTTTCAGTGTTCCGTAGTCTTTTTTTTATTCTTTGAGCGCACAACTTCAATCCACTCTACTATCTACTTTTCTTCGTATAGTATCTCACCTTCTTTCTTGGGTATGAATTCAAATTATGGTGCAGATGCTAATTAAAATGATTCTTGGGTTCTTTCTTTTTCCGTTTTTGGGGCACAGGTAGGTGAGTGAGTATTTTGCATTTTGGCAACAGCAAATACTTGCCTTGAAAAAATGAAGATAAAAAGGTGTTTCAATTATTAGCAATGTTTGTGGTACAAGTTTTACCACTGGTTTCTTTTAAGTTTTGGCCGTCAAAGGGAGAGCACAGACGATAAAACTTGTCACCATAAAATCCATGTGTGGATGGCCAATTTACACCTTCCAGAAGTTCCCAATAGATTGTGCTGTTTTGGTAAAAATCCAATTTTGTGTTCTTTAGAATTGTGTTTTTCATGTGTGGAAACATGTTGAGTTTGGTGGCAAATATAGACCAGGACATTTGACTGTAGCTCCAACTGAAGTAAACATCAAACAGGTGTACCTATCGGGTGTACTAGAATTTTTTGATTTCTTCATTTTTAGGAATTTCATGCATAGTCTACATGAGAACATGAGCACGACCACAAAATATATTGCACCTTTCCTAGTTGGTGTGTGTGTCATTTTGGGCTACTGTAAGTAAGTACCCAAGCTCCATCTCATGACTGAACCTAGAAATGACTAACTGTCCAAGGCCCACAATGCATACCAACGGGCAACGGCGGTAGTTCAAAAGTTCGCATGAATCAATCATGCAAAAACTGGCTTTAGCTGATAAGGATACAACCAGTTTTCTTTCTATGGCCATAGTGCCCGCCGCTGCAAAAACTTTGTGGCTGTTGGGCACCGAAATAAAATCTTGCCACTAGAAAATCTTCGTGAGGTCAACCACGTTGGCTCAATGTTTAATTAACTTAGTGGATGGTCAGGCCAACATATGTATCACTTGCATCCTCTTGACATATACGTTTTGTGCTCTATTCAAGTGCGCGGTCTACATGAAGAGCGCAACCACAAACATATACGATTTGGAACGTTGCACACGAGGACATCGTACGTAGCTATGGTGAAAATGACTCGGCACCTAGGCCCCTGCATAGGAGAGAGATCTCAGCATCTAGAGTGGTACTACAGGAATAAAGGCCACATGAATGATGCCAGTTGGAGAGAAATGGAACATGCTATTCAGATTGAGAAGTGGGAATTCAGCACTGTAGTTTTTGTTTGTCCAATTAATTTTTATTCTTTTAAATTCATTCCTCTGTGCACTATTCTTCATCTAATCAAGCACACCATCTCACTTAGGCTACTCTTAAAGGGGTGCCACTTCTAATAAATAATTGCCATATCGAAAGTTTTGATGCTATATAAATTTGTTGGTTATGAACACAGATATATGATGGGTTCATTTAAATGAAATTAGGTGTATACTCTCGAGACTTGAAACTCTATACAACTGACATTGAAAGATGGGAATTTGATTTCATCATTTAGCTAATAACTAATATAAAAGTAGAATTATATGTCATGGTCAATGATATTAAACATGAGGAAGTGTCAACACATATGAAGAAACAATATTGCTATAGATCCAACCTGATCATCTTACTCGTGTACAACTCAAGTCATTGTAGGAACCATACATCATCATTCAAAAACCTTAAACACCTAGCTCCTGCAGTTTATTAGAATCAGAACAACGTTGAGAGCATGGTTAGACCTACAATAATTCCCTTGAAGAAAATGGTAATGCTTTCTTTTACGTATGATCAAATGTCATGGCAATGCTTCTAGTAATGAATTTTTTTCTATTTTGGCCCTCTTGTGCCTAATATTCCGAAAATGACTGAACTAAATTTCCAGGATCTAGCCCTTTTGGTTACGCCAAATAACATGACGTGACGCCAAATAACACGTAGGAAAATAGGCTTGACATGTAAGGATTGGCCATGGTCATATGTGGTCATGCCAAAGCGTTTGACGTGACCATATTCATGTGTGACGTCTTGTTGTTTGGCGTGACCAAAAGGGCCAGATCTTGAAAATTTTGTTTGAGGATGGCCATTTTCGGAATTTAGAGAAGAAGGGGACAAAATAGAAAAAAAAGTTCTCCAGTAATAAGAATGATATCACCCCACACTCAGATGGAATATGGAATGCTTCTTGGTCGTCATCTCCTCAAGGCGGGAGCCTTTGGGATGATCTGCAGACGCTGGGGCCATTATAACCTAGTGCAACCGATACCTTGCGCACTCGCTCTCGTTTCAAGTTTCAAGATGGATATTGGATGAGAATAATGGAGAAGACGGAAGAAAGCGTCTGGTTATACTATGCTTGAGAGTACTACTGCTGTTTCAGTTCACAACGTCTGCCAGTAAAAAGGGGAAAAAACTGAACCAAGGGGGGATCTCATTTAAGCTTTTTAAACAGATACAGCACCGGGCCATTTCACCAGCGATAGCTTGCCCACCCTAATATGACCTTGAGAAAAGTCTCCTCTGCTGAAGAAACTCCAAACTAAACACTTCAGGTTTAGGAGGTTCGGACCTTTTTGCAATACAAGTAAAAACGTTGAGCTGAAATATGTTTTTTTTACTCTTGCGTGACCTTGAATTAGTCCAATCATCGAAGCATCAGAACACATATATAATTTTCGGAAACCAAAAAAGAAAGAAAGTTTCCTGCACATGAACATGGACATCTTCGAGCCACCTTAGTCTCAGCTTTGGCAAGCCGGTGGCGTTTCCAACTCTCACCAGATTCAGCGGCATACCATGTCTTTGAGTTCTGCCCAACGTCCTACAAACATACAAACTGTTGAACTATAAGTGAATTGCACATCTTTATCCATCTGCTTAGACTTTTAGGTGCAACAGTTTCACATGGTATTAGATTTAGAGGTCTTTGAGTTCAAGTCCTGGCGACCGCATATTCCTACATCGCTGTTATTTTCACGTTTGCGTCCACGAAAGCTGCACGTGAGGGGGAATGTTGAACCATATATGAATTGCACACCTTTCCCATCAGCTTAGCCTTTTGGTTGCAACTGATTAATACATAATAACTTAACACAGACACATGCTGATTTTACAAAGAACATGCTGCTACAACCAGAAGCGCGCATGCTGCTAGCTGACACAACAAACACCAGAGGAGCCTCTCGACCGTGGTTTGAAATTCTTCTATTAATCTAGGAATTTCTTTTTGTGAGACACTCTCAAAACGTGATTTAGTCTAGAAGACATAACAAATTGGTTTCTGTCTGGGAAACACCGTGAATTGATGATTTTGTTTAGCAGACATCACCTAGTGCCTCCGAGACAAATTGGTAAATTTGCGAATTTGTGTGGCAAACACTAGGCGGTGCCTGCTACACAAAATCACAACGGTGTTTGCCAGGCAAAAATCAATTTTACGGTGTCTTGTAGGCTAAATCACGTTTTGAGAGTGTCCCATGAAAAAAAAACCATTAATCTATTATGAATTATACTAAGAAAAAAGGGTTATTAATCCCTGCTCGTACAAAGCCAATTAGACTTTCTAAGAGCATCTCCAAGAGAGGCCCAAAAACTCTCGCTAAATCAAATAATAGGGATTTAGTCTAACAACTCATCTCCAACAGTCTCTCAAAACTACCTCTACATTTAGTTCTCCCCTAAAATCTCCATACTTGTTGCTAGAAACAGGGGGAATCAGGATCCTCAATCCTTCTATTTGCAAGATAATTAATGTTGTTGTGGCCCCAAATGCTGATGTGGCCCAATCAAAAGTATGTTGGACTATTTTTTAGGCGTGACTGTTGGAGGAGGGAAGAAAAATTACCCCTAACAATTTTTTAGATGCTAACAAAAACATGTTTTAGGGGTCAATTTTTCGGTGAGATTTTGGAGATGCTCTAAGTTACACGAAGAGAATTACTTTTGGGAAAGAGATAGAGTATTGACGAAAGTATGGGAGCTAGCTTTCAGATTGCTTTGGGAATTCTCTTATTACCTGTTTCATTCATAGGTTGCAGAGCGGACACAATAGTGGTCCGGTCCGTTATTGTCACAGATGTCATTTGCAGCCCCTTATGAAATGTGCAGTTGTCTCTTATGTTTTAAGAGAGAATCGTCAGGGACCCTGCCATTCTTTTGAAATGTGGTTTCAGTGCTCTATATTTGTAGCACGATTTGCATGAACAGCAGAGTAGAACCACAAACCTGTGCGCCAAGTTGCACTTCTCTTTTCGTGGTGAAAGCGACCGAGAGTAGCTTGGCGCACATGCAGCAGATAGTGGCACTATAGCTGAACATTCGGGCCGCGCGGAGCGGCCCGGCACAGCCCGCTCCACGGCATGGCCTGGCTAGGCACGCCGAGCGGACTGGGCTGTGCCTAAGCGTGCCTCAGGCCTGGTGACCAGCCAGTGGCACAACCCACAATGGCCTGAGCCATGCCGTGTCAACCCATTTGACGACCCGTTTGACCCGATGGACCGACAAGCACAATGGCCCGGTGGCCCGGCGGCGCGAGAAGGACAAACCGGCCTGCTACGCGGCGTGCAGGGAGGAGAGAGCTGCCTAGCGGCATGATAAGGAGTAGAGAGCTGGTCGGCGCCGCGTGGAGGAGCTGACATGAGGTGTGTAGCACGGGGAGGAAGCATGTGGGGACTGGGACATGTGTGGGACAGGTTGGAGAGGCCCATTAGGCTTAAATTTTCGTGGTTTGGAAGAATACACCGGGCCTTTCGGGCCTTATATTTTTTGGGTTGTGCTCTGGGTCGTGCTGCGAGCTTGGTGGTATATATATAGCTGTCCAACGGGCCGTGACATTTTCTTGACGGGCCGGCACGGCTCGCCTCCCTCACTAGGTCGTGCCGTGCCGGCACGACGGGCTTGCGGCGAGGCCCCAGCACAGCACGGCGCAGTTGCTTTGACACAGACCGAGCCGTGCTATCGTCTCGGTGGGCCTATCGTGTCGACCTGGCCCGAAAGCACAGCTGCGGCACCTTCCTCGCCAGCATCGGCTCCATCTTCGCAGAGAGCAGGGAGGGAAGCGTGGCGATGCCGGCGCCATGCGGAGCGAGAGGAGGCACGGTCGAGGTAGTTGCGCGATTGAGTGGGGAACAGGGGAGGGTAGCGAATAAGAAGAAGGCCGCCAGCGACCCGATGGGTGGGGAAGAGGGGAGGGCGGCAGCGCGTTGGGGTGGGGAAGAGGGGAGGGCAGCGACGAGACCTCGAGCCTGGATGATGGCTTACGAACTAGGTGGATTGGAGGTGTTGCTTGCCGCTTGCCTGCTAGGTTAGGCTTTAGCCTTGGGCCGGTCGGGCAGGCTGCCTCTACTTGTTGTTGGGCCATAACAGGTCGTGCCATGTCGAGCCGACCACTACGGGCTAAACGGACCTAATGTTGTGCCTGACCGGGCTGCCATTAACGGCCCTCTCGGGCCGGCACGACGGGCTTACACCTCAGCCTAAGCACGGCCCCCATGACGGGCTACGGGCTGGCACGACAAGTTGGCTTTCTATGTCGTGTCCGCTTGGATCGGGCCTCGTGTCGGCCCTTTTAGCATGGCCCGTCTGAACAACTATACTTGGGGTCCTGAGGCACGACCCATCTGAACAGCTATACTCGGGGTCAGCCTGAGGCACGGCCCACACTGTCATTGGCCGGCATGAGCCTGGTTGTTTTTGGGCCGTGTCTTTCGGGCCGGGCTGCTTGCCAACCCATTTGGCCCAGCTCGGATGCACAGGTATAAGTAGCACGATGCATGGCATCGACATGCTGTGGTTAGTTCTGATTTTTTCCCCTTCTTATTTTATTTGTTGCCAAGTTCCACTTAGTTTGTCGGTCAAAGTATCAAATTAACTGAAACCGAAATTGTGCTTCAGTGATTTTTTCAATAACACCATTTCCTGAAAACTGAGATATGTTTCCATTGTATTAACCACACCAAACTAGTGCCTAGCTTGTGAGTCTGGTGTGTGAATTGGGGACACAGCTCACAGCCAAAGTTCCAACATCCGAGTGCTGATATGACTACAGTAATGCTAGAATTACCCAGTTTGATCATGGCAATATTGTTCATCTTTTAGATTTGACATCACACTAATATTTCATCTAAGGGGTAGCCAACTTGAGGCACAACATCATATTATGATCTTTTACGTACTGTCCAATATGATGAGCAGACTTGACTGTCACCTTGAAAGGATCGATCGAAGCTGGCATTCAAAAAACGGTAATGGCTAGTCACCGCGTGACGATTCGCCGGCTTCCATGCGGCCTAATTGATCCAGATGGCAGTGTGCGCATCTGGAGTGCATGCATGCAAGTGATTGTGGGAGCCTGCGTGCATGGGAGAGAATGAGTCACGGAGTGCATGCAAAGGATAGGAGAGCATGAGGAGGTTTGCGAGGAGTGGCGTTTGCGGAACAGAGTTTCCACCGACCGAGGCGTTGCAGTCGGACTAGTTACCGACCGCAAAGCCATGGTGTAATAGCTATCTCTGGGCGGAGCGGAGCACTCTGGCGTCTCCAGTTGGCATCCCTGCTCCGCGCTGCAAGGAGTATAGAAAGGCAGAGATTGTCTTCGCGGAAGAGACGAGCAGAGGGATGCTGCGAGGGAGAAGACAATTTGGTGCGTCTCGTCTCATCTAGCATTTCACCCACACCGTGTGTGAACCTCAAATTGACTTGTACTCACTCCGTTCAAGAATATAAGGATTTGTTGACTTTTTGGTTTCTCGTTTGACCGTTCGTCTTATTCAAAATATTTATACAAATATAAAACTAAAGAATACGTACTCAAAACATACCTATGAATAAAGTATATTGTAACAAAATAAATAAAATTTTAACAATTTTTTAATAAGACGAATGGTTAAACATGACATGTAAAAGTCAACAAATACTTATATTTTTTAACGGAGGGAGTATTTACAGCTGCTTCACCCATGCTTCCTTGCCGGCTTGGAAAATGCGCAGAGCGGTGTGAGGTGGTTCTGTGCTAGCACGTTATAACGTCGAGTGAGTTCACGTCGATAGTGCGGCCGACGTGGCATGACGGCGGTATCTCGTGGACGGGGAGACCGGATTTGTCGGGCTACAAGCAGCGCACGAGCTGCTCGAAGCAATGGCTTTCTGACAGAACAAGGATTCGACCAAGGTGTGTTTTCAGTGTAAATTCTCTTCAGTTGCTAGTTACCATGCGATGGAAACCCTTAGTATGTTCTTTGCATTGGACCGGCATAACAAAACATTAATATAATTTTCTATTGTGCATCCTAACGAAAGACAAAAAAAATGCAATATAAACCTGCGGGTACAAAGCCACTAAGTCTTTACAGTGAAACATCAAAAGAGATATTATTCACAATTTGGAGAACACTGGGCAGGCACTTGCCATTTATTTAGTACTATTCAATATATCTGAGTATCGGTTGCATGATCCATATAGAATAATATAGGAAGAAGTCCTTTTTACCTCCTCCAACTATTACGATAGTTCATTTTTGATCCCTCAATTACAAAGCCGGGTAGGATGACTCCCTCAACTTTAATTATCGTTCATTTTTCCTCCCTAGACGGTTTGGATAGTGGTATTGGCTGATGTGGCATCATGGGCCCACCTGTCAGTGTGCCATGTCATCTTTTTTTCTTTCTTATTTCATGATGGTTTTTCTTTCCAATACTTAGCTTATAAAGCATAAAAATTAATTTAAAATATTTTACAAATATTAAATATGTTAACGAACAACTTTTCAAATTTGAATAAAAATTGTCCAATTTGCAATAATAAAGTGATATTCCGAAATTTAAATTCAAAATTTAATTTGAATTTGATTTTTTTCAAAACCATTTTTTTCATAACTTCTGTATTATGAGCACAAAAATTCTTATAATTTCCGAAGCTCCGAAGTTACATTTGAGAAGGAAAAACCATCGAAATTAAAAAATGTAACTTCTTTCAAATTTGAATAAAAATTTTCCAATTTGCAATAATAAAGTGGTATTTTGAAATTTGAATTTGATTTTTTCAAAACCAATTTTTTATCTTTTCATAACTTCTGTATTATGAGCACAAAAATTCTTATAATTTTTGAAGCTCCGGAAGTTATATTTTAGAAGGAAAAACCATCGAAAGAAAAAAATATGACGTGGCACACCGACAGGTGGGCCCATTGTGCCACATCAGCCAATACCACTATCCAAACCGTCAGAGGAGAAAAAGTGAACGGCATTAAAAGTTGAGGGAGTCATCCTATCCGGTTTTGTAATTGAGGGACAAAAACGAACTATCGTAATAGTTGGAGGAGGTAAATAGAACTTCTTCCAATAATATAATAGCGTGAAAAAAGAGAGTGTTTTAGAGTTTAGACCAATGTTGGCTCCATATAGAGTAATGCGATCGTATCTTTGATGGTATGGGAGAAAGTGAATGCGTCTGTTGTCTTGTACATGTAGTCTGCGGTCCTTGCGAAATCAACCACTGTTTGTGCCACGACCTTTGGCTGCTCTGCTGTAGATGTGACGTAGGCTTTCATCATATCCTTCCATGATTCTTCAATTAACTCTTTTATTTCCTCGCATGCTTCGTTCATTGTTGTTCCATTCTGCAACATGTAACACTGAACAGTAGACGCATAGTGGTCTCCCGTTTGCTCGCGCTACAACATGAACAAAAGTTGAAATAGCTAGATTCAGTTATTGTGTTGGAAAATAATAAATCACTGTGTATTGTAAATTGTAATCATGTCTACTTTTTTCGGCATGTAGCCTAATGGTTATAAGAGCCTCACATAGCACCTCAAGTCCTATGTGCC
The DNA here is from genome assembly GCA_031894775.1 of Chloris gayana. Lineage (NCBI taxonomy): Eukaryota > Viridiplantae > Streptophyta > Magnoliopsida > Poales > Poaceae > Chloris > Chloris gayana. The sequence goes on from JAUNZO010005181.1 coordinate 246,089, forward strand.
AGTGGTCATGTCTTTCCTTAGTTAAGTACTTTTTTACTATCAAGCTTAAGTTTTTTTGAATGAAACTATCAAGCTTAAGTTATTAAGCTACATCCTGCGGCATTTAGTGAAAAGATAATATTTGGTGATCAATAACTTCAATTTAACTGGAATGAAGTAGCCATCCATGCTAATAAGGTGCATAAATACACTCTAGGTTCCCACACTTGTGTAATGATAGATAACGAGAAATACCTCTGTTGATGCAATATCATTGCAGAGTCGTGCAATTGTTGTGAAATGCTTCATAAGTTTTGGATATGTCAAAAGCCAGTCTAGAATTTCCTTTGTTATGATATCACCCATCCCAACAAATGAAGAAACTGCTACTTGAAAAGCCCCAACAGTTGTTCCTGAAAGTTCAAGATGTTCGTTTATTGTTTCTGGCACATATTGTTCATCGCGCCAACTTATCTCCTTAGTGTATCCGCGGACCAACATCTTCAACTGCAATAAATGTACAAAAGTGTGAATTCCTGTTATATTTCACAAAATTGTGCAGCTTTACTGATTGTTGAACAAAAAGGTCTGTATTGAATATCTTAAGATAAAAAATATACTTACCATTTCTTTAAGATAAAACACACGATATCTTTTGTTTGGTCCTAGTTCATCCTCAAGTGCATCAAATGTCTTCAGAAAGTACATGTAGAAACCCTTCATGTATTCTGGAAGTAGGTCTGCTGCCTCCTCCTCACACCTGCATTTCGTGGTCTATTGAGAGCAGTTGATTGATGACTATGCTATGTCATATTCATCAAAGTTTCACATCACAATTTGGAATATTGTTTACTCATATGCAGCTTGAATCATTTGGGATAGGTGCCTGTGGAACTATCACCATCATAGATGTTCCTCATATGTGAAAAAACATACAACTTCTACAGTACGGATTATCAGATTTCAAGGGCATTCTACCTGTATATTGCCTCAGCGAGCTGCAAGCCTTCCTCAGTTGTGCTATAGGTATCCATGATATCATCTAGTATGGTGATACAGGCTGTCATCTTTGCGGTGATCACACGTGAAAGAGAATCTTTTGGCTTCGAGCATGCTCCGGTCGACCAAAAATGCATTTCCACCAGTCTGTCTCGAATAAAACTCAAATTTGCGTCAACATTAAGTTGCTTCCACCACCTGTGATAATATAAAGGTAAATATATTGTGTTATTGACTGAAATGAGGACTAATTAAAAATTCAGAGTTTGAATAATCTTACAGTGTGACGTCCTTTAACTCCTCGCAATAAAGAAGTTGAAGAAGGTTGAAATTCAGTTTTGCAAGCTCTAATATGGTCTCATTTTGTGTGGTATCTCTTTCGTAAATATGTATATAATATCTAGTTTCCAGTATTCTAACCCTTCGAAAGAGAGGTGTTTCAAGGGCAAGTGATACTTCATCAGCTAGTGTCAGATCTAAAGAATCTAAAGCAGCTTCAAGTTGACCTCTAGTGGATATGAGAGCTTCATCAAGTACTGTTTCCCCATGGATCCTAAGGTATGCAGCGTTATATAAATTCAATAGAGATTTTATATCATCAGCAACAAAATTTCCTTCCTTATCTTTAAACTTTAGAAACACATCTGCAAAAATAGTTGAAGAAAATAAGGAATACTAGCTGTACAGTTTCATAAGAACACAAAACGAATACAACAGGTGCTCATTTTATTTATTAGTACTTGTTTTATGGTTTTACACATATGGTTATCTATAGGGCATTTTCCTAAGAATAGTTTGGCCTACCAGATGTCACATCGTAGCCGTTGCTCCGTAGAAGATAAAACCGCAGTGAGACTAAACTCAGATCTTTTATATCGTAATCAGAATAGTAAATAACATTCAGCAGCTCATCAATCTCATTCTCATAGTGGTTATCCAGTCCAAGGCGTTGTAGCGTGATTATAATATGTAATATTTTAGGTATCTCATTTTCACTCTCCAGCATCTTCCTAACCTGTTCTTTCAACACTTCGGACCTTTCTGTCATGCAGACACGCTATAAAGTACAAACAAGCATTGGTTAGTTCTATCGATTAGAAATCTCACTGCACCTCTGTTCATTCTGATGTAGAAGTGTTACCTGTGGTGCTGTGGGCGGCTGGTATGTGAGAAAGAAATCACCCCATAGGCTCCGGTGGAAGGTCGAGGCATTACGCAGCGCCTGAACATCGTTGACAGAGCAAACTCTAGGTTTAGGCACCATCTTCTCGATCTCGGTTTTAATTAATTTTGCTATCGCTGATCTCTGATTTGGAGCTAGATTTCTTGGTGGCTATCTCTTCACTATTGCACAGGTACTTATAGAAGTGAGGCAGACCAGCAACGTCACCCTGGCCGGCAATTGTATACGTTAGAAAGCATAGAAATATGTTAGTGTGGCCCGACTTCGTTGTACCCACGAGTCGCTGCTACAAGCCCAGGTCACATTGGGCCTACCGAAGCATAGGCCCAACTGGAGCCACAACCCAAAAGACTAGCCTTTGGACTCCCTAATCATCAATATCCCATATGGACTAAACCCAATAATCTCCTTCATCACACATCGGGTGGCCCCATCTACCCTTCATGTTCGGGTGGACACCCCTCCGACAGCCCGATACCACTAAACCCAATAATCTCCCGCATCACACATCGGATGTTTCAGGTTTCCGACCAATACCACTTGTTAGAGTGCCCACGAGCTGCTGCCGCAAGCCTATGTCACATTGAGCCTTCCAAACTATAAGCCCAACTGGAACCCCAACCAAGGTCCTGGGTCACCTTAACCCAAAAGACCAGCCTGATAGGTGAGGATTCCTCCACCTTATTAGTTGGGCTCCGTCATCATCAATATCCGATATGGGACTAAACCCAACACAAGTCAAATGGTTTGCTTTCATGCATTTAGACCGGACAAGGATGCCACTTGTGATGGGACGAGACAAACAAGACAAGAATGATTTGGTTTCTTCTGTTTCAGTGTTCCGTAATCTTTTTCATTATTATTATTCTTTGAGCAGACAATTTCAATCCATTCTACTATCTACTTTTTGTCATATAGTATCACACCTTTTTTCTTGGATGTGAATTCAAATTTTGGTGCAGATGCTAAACTAAAAGAGTAATTTTCAGAATCCTACGACTATTTGTACCCAAGTAACAGAAAGGAGGACTTTTGAGATCCATTTCATAAAACTATAACTTTTAGGGATGGACCCACCTATCAGTTACACACTTTCGTTTCTCTAAAATGTGTGGTTGACAAGTGGGTCCATATTCAAAAGTCGTAGTTTTGTGTTACAAACGGTACAAATAATTGTATTTTTCTGAAATTCATCACTAAATTTCGTAGTTTTTTTGTTACTTTGGTGCAAATATTAGTAGATTTCTGAAATTTACCCAAATTAAAATGATTCTTGGGTAATGAATTATTTCTTTTTCTATTTTTTTGCACGCGTAGGTGAAGGAGTAGTTTGCGTTGGCAATATGAAATACTTGCCTTGACAAAACGAAGAAGATAAAAAGGTGTTCAATAATGGCATTGATTGTGGTACAAGATTTACCGTCGGTTTCTTTCAAGTTCGGATGGCCAATTTACACCTTCCAAAAGTTCCCAGTATAGTGTGTGCTCTTTTGGTAAAAAGCCAATTTTTGTGTTCTTTAGAATTGTGTTTTTCATGTGTGGAAACATGTTGAGTAGGACGGTTGAATTTTGTTCTGGTGGCAAATATAGACCAGGACATTTGACTGTAGCTCCAGCTGCAAATTGCACTTAATTTTCATATACCCCTTGGCAATTTCGAACAACTAATGTGGTTCTTGTTTTTCTTTCATTATTGTAATTATCATCCACACATATGTGATGTGGCATCACCAAATTTCTCCTAGTTATCATTAGCAATACGAAAATCTAGACAAGATCCTATGAATGATTATGAGTAATGTAGAGGGAAAAAAGCTTAAGAAATGTGATATATATATATATATATATACATATATATATATATAATTCAAACAATATTATAAGTTACTTAGTTACAATAGTCTATTTTAAGTGGTATAGGATGGTTGCTAAGAGTCATATTGGTCAGTCAAGACCGTTAAGGAGATATCTGAAAACTAAGTGCAACTTGTAGGTGTTTGATTGAGACAAAAATACTTGCTGGTGGGTATACGAAAACTCCCGTAATATGTAAGTGGGTATTTGCAATTTTCTCTCGGAATAACGCTGGACAGCATGGTTGGACCTACAATAATTCCCAGGAAGAAAATTATGATGCTTTCTTTTACGTATGGTCAAATGCCATGGGCCATGGCAATGCTTCTTGTAATAAGAAAGAAATCAACTCACACTCGGATGGAATATGGAAGGCTTCTTGGTGGTCATTTCCTTCGGGCGGAGCCGTTGGGATGATCTTCAGACGCTGGGCCATTATAACCTAGTGCAACCGATACCTTGTGCTCACGCTTGTTTCAACTTTCAAGATGGATGAGAATGAAGAAGACGGAAGGAATCCCTGAAAGGTCCACTTATACTATGCTTAAGAGTACTACTGCTGCGTCTGCCAATAAAAAGGGGAAAATTATAACCTAGTGCAACCGATACCTTGTGCTCACGCTTGTTTCAACTTTCAAGATGGATGAGAATGAAGAAGACGGAAGGAATCCCTGAAAGGTCCACTTATACTATGCTTAAGAGTACTACTGCTGCGTCTGCCAATAAAAAGGGGAAAAACTAGTCCAAAGGGAGATCCCATTTAAATTTTCTTAAAGAGATACACTACCCACCCTGCCATTTGCGCTGCCAGATAAAGAAATATGACCTGAGCTTTTGCACGCGGATGGCATCTCGCATCTCTCTCGATTCGGCAGCATCCCCCTGTCTCCGAGTTGTTCAGCGTAATGAAAAAAAATTTGGTATGAAAAAATTATCGGAAGTCACAGATAAACATGATATTTTGGAATTTCAATGATTAAAATTAATTGCATCTTGAAATTAGTTCCATGATCTTTAATCTCTAAATTATCATAGTTGTAGGCATAATAAAAACAATTTTTGATAAATAAGCATAGTCAATGATGAAATTTTGACGATAAAAACTATATCGAACCTCACCGATAAATACGATATTTCAGATATATCGATGAAATTTCTCTGAAATTGTTTTCCCAGACTCCTATAGACATTAGGACACCTGCTGATTTTACAAAAGAACGGATGACCGGCTGCGTGTGAAGCTCGTGCGTCCTTGCCGGCGGTTGTGCAGAGGGAACAACGAAGGACTAAACCAGAAGCGGGTTGCTCCTACGGAAAGTCGGCTGTTGCGGATCGGGTTGCCGGCGGGCTACAACCAGAAGTTCTCGATGCAATGGCTCGCTGACGCAACAAGCATGAGAGGATCGACTGAGATATGTATAATGTTTAAGTTCTTCAGTCTCCATGGTGAAACTATTATTCTATTAATCTATAATGAATCTCATAAAAGAAAAAAGGTTATAAACCCCTGCTCGTACAAAGCCAATTAGAATCTTTAATTAAGTCAAACGAAGGGAATTACTTTTGGGAAAAAGATAGAGTATTGACCAAAGTAGGCGAGTTTTCAGATTGTTTCTGGGAATTCTCTTACCTGTTTCATTCATAGGTTGCAGAGCGGACAGTACTGGTCCGGTCCATCATTGTCAGAAAAGTCGTTGGCAGCCGCTTACGATGTGCTGTTGTCTGTTTCTATTCTAACAGAGATTCATGAGGATCCTGCCATGTGCCATCCTTTCGAAATGTGCTTTCTGTGCTCTATATTTGGATGCACGATTTACATGAACAGCAGAGTACAACCACAAACCTGTGCGCCTAGTTAACTGCACTTCTTTTTAGCGGTGGAGGCGAGGAAGAGTCAGCGCGGTGCAAAAAGGCAGCAGAGAGTGGCACGATGACAACATGCTGTCGTTAGCTCTCTGATATTTTTTTCTTTTCTTTTATTTGTTGCTAGGTTCCACTTTTTTGGTGACATCAAAATAACTGAAACCGAAATAATTGGTTAAATAATTTTTTCAGTAATAATATTTCTTGAAAACTGAGATATATTTCACTCGACTTTGCCACATCAAACTTACTTGTTGGAAACTAGCGAGAACACAACTGTAAGTTGGTCTCCGGACGTCAATATCAAGATGGGCTGGATCGTTGCTTGTTTGTTGGCAACTAGCTAACAAATGGAATAGCAAGATGGGCTGGACCTTCGTGAGGAGATGAGAACGCAACTTGGTTGCTGGCTGGATTTTTCATGGACCTTAGGCCTCTTATATGTTACAGCTAGAGGTGGCCAAATGGGCCGGGCTTTGTGGGCCGCCCGGTAACCTGTAAAAAAAGCCCGGTGGCCAAATCCGGCACGGCACGAAATTATTTCGGGCCATGCTTGGGCTGAGGCCTCGGCCCGGTGGGCAGCACGGCACGGCCCAAAATGTTGGTATTAAATACAATTACATATCTTTCTCTACTCAAATGAGTGAACCGAGTTAAGTGGAAAGGCTTTTCCCTCTCAACCAAGAGGTTGTAGGTTCGAATTCCCTTCTCCCTTAGTTTTTGCCCATTTATTCTCACTAATGGGCTGCATATTTGATTTCGGACCGTTATTGTTGTGGGCCTAACGGGCCGGCCCAGCACGTTAAACATATTTCGTGCCGTGGCCGGCACCTCCGCCCGTGAGCTGGCACGGCACGGCCCGATAGTAAATTCGTGCCGTGCCGGCCCGATATTAAACGGCCGTGCTTTCACGGGCTTGGGCCGTGCCGTGCTCGGACGGCCCGTTTGGCCACCTATAGTTACAGCTCGGTCAGCTCGCAAGCTTACTCGACTCAACTTTAAAATAAACCGAGTGGAAATGCTAGCTTGGCTTCTTTGAAAATGTACCAAGTCGAGTCAAGCCGAGCCGAGCCGAGTAGAGTCGAGCCGATGATGAGCTGAGCCAGCTTGTGAGTTCTGAGCCAGACCCGTTAGTCAATTCAAATAATAATGGACATAAATAATAATAATGAACTGGTACCAAGTTATTTAAATTCATCAACGGGTCTGTCTCACCGGTCCATTACCAGGTGGATTATTAAGGCCAGTCTCGAGTGCATGGTTTCATTCCACGCTTTTTAAAAATGCCACATAAGCACTAGAGTTTTGGTTTCATAGATGAAATGGTCTTTCTCAATGCAACCTTTCATTTTTATGGTTTCATAGGCATACCATAACAATAAATTATTGTATTGGGATTAATCGAAATAAGTTGAGATGAAACTTTTGTACTCTCAATGCAAGTTTCAATTGAGTTTCATACATAGGAAACAGTGCCATGTGAGTTTCATCCTAATGAAACTCATTTCACCTCTTTCATATTAATTACCGTATCATATCAGCAATTTAGCTGATATGGCACCTTATTTAATGTAAATGAAACTCCACTGAGAATGGTCTGATGGATTCATTTTGCGGCCTCATTAGTGGGTTTAGTGCAGATCACAACTACCAAGTATTAGTAGGCGCTTGATCCGCATCGAATGGTCCAGGTGCCTAAAAAATAGCAACCACCATTTATATTAGAGAAGTCGGAGTTATAGAAGATTTTGCTAGTTAACGTGGGATACTACTGTGGGAGAGAGATTATGTTTTTGTTCATTCAAGTGCCAAATGCAACGACATGTACACCTTTTTTAGCTTTCAAAATATGGTTTTCTTATAGGTGGCTTCTGTATGTCAACATTTTTTTTTTTTAGGAACTCTACGGTAGGCGCATGGCCGATCTGAACATTTCATTAGATAGGGTGGCAAAACCACGGTTACAAAGAGAGACCACAGGTATATAGGTGAACAAAGGAGGAAAAGAAAACACAAAAAGGAACGCCACAAACAAACACACAACACCCATACACAAGACTTGGCCTAAACTTGCACCCTCAAAGGAAGCCGATGGACGTCATGAAGCATCGTCACCAAACAACATGCTTGCTGGTTGTCGGGGGTAGAGATTAGCACTGCCACGTGGCAGCGTCCGGACCTACCCAACAGTAGGTCACCACGTCCACGTCATCTCCGGAGGCCGGCCAAGGCTTGAGCGGACCGACCAGGGAACGACCCCCACGCACTACTCAAGGATGTCCGCCTCGCACGACCTTAACGCCCGGGTCGAGAAGCTCCGCCTCGCACGACCTTGGCGTCCAAGCTCGAAGGGTCCCGTCCCGCACGACCTTGGCATCCCTCGCGCTCGACCTTAAAGCTCGACCACCAACCGCATTCAATGTCAACTGCCCCGGCGCCCACGTGGGCTCGGACCGGGAATTATTGGAGAGAAGCCCGAGCCCATCCCTCCTGCCGCTACCCGCTCCCGTCGAGCACGCCGATGGGACGTCCCGTTCTCGTTGAATGGCAGGAGTTGGCGTGGACCGCGGGTTCCGGGACGAGTCGCTGCCCGGCGATGTACGAACGTACGATCTCCCGACATACCCGTCGAACGGGTGTAGCTCGAGGTCGAGCTCGAGCAAACGTTCCGCTCCGCACGACCTCTCCCGTCAAGCTCGACCGGGGAAGCAATCACCTCCGTACCTTGGCCAGGTCCGATGCATCATCACGATCGACAAAGAAGGACAGGCATGGCACGTCTAAGTCCAACCACTCCGTGAACAGCGTCGCTCGTGCCTCCCCGATTGCGGAACACTCCACCCCGAGGCCGGTTGCAATAGGAGCGACGCGACCGACCAGTCAAACTCGATGGAACGAACAAGCAAGGAAGCCGATTGGAGAACTCCGAAGCTCGACCATCTCCTTTTTTTCTCTCGTTTCTTCCTTGTAACTCGGGTCCCACCCCTATGACTATAAAGGGGTGTGACTCAACCACACACCGGCACGACGCACACACGACTCTCACCACACACACACACGCTGCTACACGGGACTTGGAGCACGCTCCTCTCCCACCACATCTCGTATTCGCATTTTCCATCTTGGCGCAAGGAACACGACGCCGCTAGACCCCCCCCTCCCGCTGCTGGATGTAGGGAGCTTTCCCGAACCAGCCTAAACCCTTCGTGTCTTCCCTTGTGCACCATCCGGTAAAAACGCGCAACTCCGGGACAAATTCTACCGCCGGTGGTTCGAACACCGGCACCGGTTCGCTAGGACCCTTGCATTTCAACCTCACCCATCGTAACTCGCGTCGTTGCTGTTGCAAACGGAATGGGGACTAAGAGCAAGGGGAAACACTTTAATCCCGGTTCACCGAATACAACAACCTCCTTTAATTTGAGGATTCCACTTACCACCATCCAACGCCCTTCGAGGGGAGGAATCCTCAAAGGAGGGAGGGTCGAAACCATGGACTCACAACCCGGCATATAATTTGATGTCACCACTCGCCGAAGACCGCCGACGAAGCGGAGGTGCCGGAGACAAACTCGTAACGAGCAACAAGCACAATTCAGACAACTGCAAGGAAGCCAAGCCCATACTAACAAGATAGTAGAAGGATCCACCATAGAGAAAAGGGCCATATGCATCCCGCTGAACTGGGCTGCAAAACTCCTCTCGCTCCTAAGAAGCAAGCGGCAAAGAGCACGGCCACCATGGTCGCGGAATCGACCGCCTGCGTATTATGAACAGATTGCCCCACACTAACCACCGTGTCGGGCAGAGATCAAAACAACTTAAGTCACCGTAGCTGCGCGGTGAGGCATTGAAGCAAGTGTGGTGCTCACAACGACGTCTCCAAGGAGAAAACGACACCCGCAAGCATCGCCGTCGCCGATACCGGCAGGAAGCCAGCACAAGGTTTTCACCCGAGCATAAGCACTGCAAAATTGGTAGCCTCATGCAACCGCGGTCCCGGCCACCTGCCCGCCGTCCACCAAAGTCACCAGCGAAGTCACGCTCTTCACTAGTCGGAGGGGCGGCCCCGCGAAAGCTCATCCGCAGGGCAGGCAAAGCTCGAGAGAGCCAGCACGAACAGCTCGAGATCTTCAGCCTCCCCAAGGGAGAGGCCAGATCCGGACCACGGACGACTAGAGCAAAGACGGGAAGGCACCGATGCGGGCCCAAAACGCCATCCATGGTCGAAGGAGCACGGATTTCGCTGAGCACTCCGGGAGAGGTGGGAAGACATGGAAGCACCAGATCCGGATATGGAACGGCTGGATCCGGCGTGGGGGCAGCTAGCTCCGGCCATGGGTGGACCAAGGAAGGTCGGAGAGGACTGGCAATGGCGGATCTTTATTTGAACACGGGGGAGAGGAGGGAGTAGACGACGAGAGAGGTCGCAAGCGACACCTTTTGAGTGCCGCGGCGAGCCGCCACCGACGCCGGTCGTCGGCGGCGGCGGCGGCCGTCGAGGTGGAGGGCGGCCGCGGCTGGTTCGGCTTGCTGGAGCGGTCGCCCCGAGTCGGCCACGAGGATGACGCGAGGCCCGGACTATTCGTCTCAAGTATCGTATACCAACATTTGAAAGCTGTAGTCCAGACATACATACCTTGATAAAATATGCGTACAAGTGCCTGGTAGAAACCAACCTTTTTCCTGGTTCTCCTCACTTTGTCTCAAATAAAAAAGGTCTTCCTTAGTCCTTACAATAGGTAATTCACCACAGGGTCAAAAGTAAGACAGGCACAAGGTGATTGACGAGCAAAACAAGCACCACATTTCCGGGAACATCGTTCCTTAAAGGATGGTACCAGAGACTGATGAATCTCGACCCATACATGTTGGCTGGACTCGAATCAAAGATCTTGATCTTTGCGATCCCACTTCAAAAGTGAGAAGCAATATTATAATAATACATAAATATGTGAGTATGTGAGCAGAAACAAATCATGTCAGGTGCACTTCGTTGACAGCTTGCGGAGCCTTGACCCTTGAGCAGTTAGCCTTCCATTCTGACGCCACCTCCTATTTATCTGGAGCTTTTGTTAGCTTCAGATATAGTCTCTTGCAATGAGGAATTCCGTGGTGATCGCCTCTCTACTCTTCCTCTTCCTCCTGGTAGCAAGAGTCCATGGTAATGCTTCATGGATTATCCAATTTTTGCAGAGCATGTGGGTCTAATTCCATTCTCTTGTTTTTCAGGAATGAGGGAGCTGAAAATGCACCACATTCATGCAGCACTGAACAACAAGGTCAGTAGCATTTTTGTTTTGGACATAAGGGAATTTAGTTCAGTAGCATTACAAGAGCCATGCAATGCATTATTGAAACTAGAAGGTGACTTTCTTGCTGGTTCTGTGTTTTGTAAAATGTCCTTAGGAGGATGCACGTGATCCCCATAAGTGGCAACAACCGTCTGATAGCCATCCGATGGTGATACGCCACGCATCCAACGATGGCCGAGGTGGCTTAGGCGGTGGTCCTGCGGAGGAGGACGTCCATGAGATGGAGATGAAGAGTAACCGTACGGTAGCGCCGAAAGTCCATGACGAGGATTACGTTGGGCCCAGTGGTCATTCACCGAACCATCACCGCACAAACCCATGCGGTCCATGCAACTAATAGCATGTAGTCTGAGAATGTTTGAGCAGTTTGTGCGTCTAGCTCAGTTTTCTCTGAAACCGGATCAGTAGAAAATTTTGAATGTATGTCTACGTCATGCTCTTTTCAAGCTTGAAAATCCCTAGGATTGGCCTCGATAATTTGTATTGATTTATTTCCGGGTTATTTTAGTGATTGATTGCAGAGGTAGCCGCAGCTTAAATGGGATGCGAGCATTTGTTCTGAATTGATGCGATGCAAAGGTTACATTAGGTTTTTGCTTTGCCACACACTTACATAACGCAACGGCAAAGCATTGTTTGTCAGGTACACAGTGTTGCAGAAAATGCTGCGCCTTTTATGGAGAAGGGAAGGAGCTAGCATGTTTTAATTTTGGGCCCTACTGATAAGCTAGGCCTAGCACAATCACACAACGCATACCAATTTGTTAGGAGCGCAGCAATCAATTGTCAAGCTGACCAGGATGGTTATTGTTTAGCAGTGACATTAAACCAGTCTCAATGCATATTTTTATCTCATACTTACCAATAATGCTGCATCAGATTTAGAGGTATATTTTGGTGAATGAAATAGTCATTGTCAACACACAATTTCATAGACAAGTTGTAGCATTAAATTAACATCTATTTGTTTCATTGAGATTGGTCAAAATATGTTGGAATGAAACTTTATATTCTCAATGGGAGCAATTTCATAGACAAGTTGTAGCATTAAATTAACATCTATTTGTTTCATTGAGATTGGTCAAAATATGTTGGGATGAAACTTTATATTCTCAATGGGAGTTTCATACCTATGAAACAATGCCAAATGAATTTTATCCCCATGAAACTCATTTGCTCTATTTCATATTAATTACACTGTTATATTATTAGAAATGAAACCCGCACTGAGACTGGTCTTATCATGTAGTAGGAGATGTCGTTGTGGTGCTTCAAATGTAGTCAAGGTACTGGCCACATTTATTCTGTAAAAAAAAGAACTTGGCACATTCTCAAGCCATGCATGTAGATAACCATATTCATGTGAGCCACTACTGGGTATTTATGGCTGGCCGAATTATTGTAGGTCCGATCGATAGAGGTCATTGTTGACGGTCGTCAACCATCTGGAGCATTAGTCACAAATTCAGCAAATCTATAGCATGTTTCATAAAACTTATCATTAGTTTGGGCATGTACTTTCACAAAGCTGTCAATTTCTTGTCTTGAATTGTATCCCACCACCGTGATTCCGCATGTAATTCACATAAATCCGAAAGATATGTATTACATGGCAATCTGATACGGTATATCATTTTGGTAAAGCAAGTAACTCACCCGAAAAGGCAAATACTGACAAGATATCTCTTGATCAGGAAGTACCAGCTCCTCATCACTGAGACAACAGAAGTAGAAGCTACTGGATTCACGCCTGCTACGAAAACCTCTTCTTCTTTAGATCCTGAAAGAACTAAAATAAGTAAAATATAATGAAAAATCATTGTACAGACGAGTTAAAATATATTATTGTGCCAAAATAGTTCTCATGTGAAAAGGATAAAAAACATACATGCATGTATCTTCTATGTATTAACAAAGATTTCACGATTCATTTGTTGATCAGCTCATCAACAGGCTTTCCATTTTTTTAAAGAGCGGGCGGAGAAGAGCCTTTTCTTGGTATGGACGAAAGCAATGAAGACGGATTTTTTGTGCTTTATTGCAAGTACACTACGCATGGAAACATTTTAGCTCAGATTATTTTTTAAGATAAGACTTCTTAGCGCTCAGATTATCCGAGCGATTACTGAGGCACATTTCGATTGGGATCAACTTTGAGTACGCTGTATATCCTGAATTCATTGAATCCTTATGTTACCCTATAAAATTTTACCTATCAGATGTCAAGGACGTGAGCAAAAAAAAGAGCAACTCTATGGTGTGTAATTTCTAAATCTGTATAATTGACAAAGGGAGAAATAAGCAATTGAAATAAAAAAATCATATTGGATTCCAATACATGCTCGAGGGAAATATTTAAGTAGCTAGAAGAAACATATAAACTTGTAACAGCCCAAGATTTTTACGATTTAAATATTGTATCGAGATTTCTTAGAAATTCAGAATCCTGTGATCGACGTTTGTAAAACCTTGAATCTCGTGGTGGCAGCTATCGACTTCTCATCGGATAATTATTCAGGGATATTAAACATGGAGTAAAAGTATTTGAATTCCAAGTCTAAGTTCTAATTCCATTCAAATTTGATTTGGAATAATTCAATTAAGGAATCAGAGCAGTTCTCTTGAAGCTAGGAGTGTGGGCTGAATTCTTCACGAGCAACCTATCTCTCACCTCCTCCTGGACCAATAGTGAGCATCAGCTGAGGCCCAAGGTCCGGCCCAGTTAGGCCCAGTTCATTGCACTGTATTGCCTTCTTCTTCGTAGTGCCGTACTGCTGACGCCATGGAGCGACTCGACCAGCAGCATCCCGTGCGCATCCGCAGGATAGAACAGCTACTCCGCACCGTGCCGGAACGTGCCTCGACCAAAGACCATTCAGACCTACTACGTGGCGCTTATCCCCTTGCTTTCCCCCTTCGCAAGAAGAACACCAGCCACTGATTCCTGCCGTCGCCATCGTTCGGTTGAGCTCGGACGCCGAGGCCACGCGGCAGCATCGCGTTCCTCGTGCCTCGGAACCCTTGGCCCCTCGCGTTATAAGAATCCGCAGCCGCCGCCGCTTGCCCAGTTTCCCCTTCCCTTGCGCCGCCACCATCCTTTCTTTTGTGTGCTGCCAGGAGGAAGCCCGAACCCGTGAACCCTAGTTGCAGCCCACTAGCCATGCCGTTGCTTCAAAGAATCCCTCAGACCATCGCCGCTGTTGAGCAGAGCTGCAGGTCTTCGACCTCCCGTTGTCGTGAAGACGAGGATCGTCGTCGCCGACGGTTGCATCTTTCCGGTGATCCCTGTTCCGAATCAGTACACGTTTCTTCGGTTTATTCATGGTTCCTTTCTGTTTCTTGAGATTGGGACCTTGTTCCCTTGCAGGCGCATGTGAGGCGCCATCCATGCCTAGCTGCCATCCGCCGTGTTGCTGAGTCCCTGAATTGAAGTTTGTCAAGAACCCAAATCGTCGCCGTTCATCCTTTTCTGGTGAGCTTCTCCAGAACCGATCCCCGTTCATTGCACGCCATGGTTTTCTGCCTATTTGTGCCTAAGTTTGGGCCTTGTGTTTTGGTTAGGAATTTTGGAACGCCGCTGCTGCCACCGGATGCATGCCAAAGTGTTGAGCTGCAGCAGCTAAAGAAGCAAAATGTCTCTCCAGCTATCGTGTCTTTGCCTTTGCCGTCTTCTCTCCACCGTGGTGAGCCTGTCGTCGATTATTCTTGTGGACCCTTGCTACCCATCCTGATCTCCGTTGTGAGCTTGCTCCTGACCGGATCAGTTTCCCTTGTCGTGAGGAATGCTTGGAGTTGCTAGAGGCCGGTCGCAGCGAGGAGGGCATGTGCAGCTCATGAACGAATCCCAAGAGAGGGCCAAGTCGGCATCGTTCCTGTGTTTCTGGTGAGCTTCACCCAACGTCTTCATCCGTTCCTTATCCGCCATCATGTGTTGCCTCCTTGTGCCTTTGTTTGAGATGCTGATAGTGTTCAGGTTCCGAAGAACGCAGCCCATGCCACTCTGGACAGCAGTGCGTTCAAGTTGCAGGAGCAAGACAAGCTCGTCGTCATCTTTCTCCCTGATCAAGTCGGGCCCTTGCCTTCTTACCGCATGGTGAGCTCAGCATCATCTCCACACCCACCTATACCTCTTACTGAGATGAGTATCATAGACGCCCTCAGTATGTTTGTTGAATTGCCGTTCTCTGCTCTGTTATTGTGTGGCTGAGGTTTCGTCAGCTAAGCAAGCTTGTACCACCGATGCTTTGGATCTTAGCTGCAAGTTGCGTTGGGCTTGTTGGAGTATTGGTCGGATGTGAGAGTTCCTTGTAGTCCGAGTTGTGCACTGAGAAACATACCATCTGCTGTAGTCTCCATTGACTTCGCTATATTTTAGTAGCAGTTGGAAATGTTATATCGCCTTGACTGCTTTTGGGTAGAAGTCAGTCCAAAGTACGACTTTCCTTGGATGGAGGCTTTCGGTGCAAGGCTTGCACTTTTAACATGTCCGTTGCTGCGTGCATACCTGAAAGGGATTCAAGGTTATTTCCTGGTGTTAGGAGAAGGTTCAGAAGTGCGTAATAATGGTTTGATCGTTGGTAGTGGTGTTCCCTTGTACCATAATTCGTCCAGCTGTACTAGATGAGTAATTCATGCTTTAGGAAGAAAGAAAGGTACGCCTTGCTTGGACATCACCGTACGTGAGCTAAGTGTGGCTGCGTGTAGGGATGCTCACGGTGACTTGAGGAGCTTTTAGCCTAATGACGCGTTTCTGATGGGATTAGTGCAGATTGAAGGTTAATGCTTATGTTGGATTTTGCTGCTTACGTCTGTGTGCTTCGTGCTGTGGGGACACCCAGTTCTTGTGAGGCAAACCTGACGACTACCACTGGAGTATTCCGAATAGTATTCTTCTCTTTTAAGAAAATCATTTAATCTTCTTTTAATCTTCGGATTTTCGTATCTTTTTCCTTGGACCTCAGAAAAGATACGGTCAATTGCGTTAGTTTTGTCTCGTCGCTCTCTTCGCATTAGTGAAGTTAATGTCCATGTCCTAGCACCAACAAAATCTGTTCTTGCGATTCGTTTTTCAATCTTTCTTGTACTTCGCGTCGTTTTCTTGATTTGCGTGTCGCTTACCCGTCTGTCTGAATTTTGGATAACAGTGGGATCAGTTGGTCGAAGCTCGAGGAGTACCTATCGAAGCCTTGCGAGGACACCGATCTATTCTTGAACCGTTTTTAAGGCAAGCCGCAATCCTTGACCACTCTTGATCCTATTTAGTACTTGCATTAAAATGGACCATGCATGATTAATGGTTACTTGCACTTGTAGTTTACCTATGCTATACTATGCTATCCTTGCCACTCGTTTGCCATAGGTTGTTCTACTCGTTACTCGCATGCTTAGTACTTGCTTAGTTGCTTAATTGAACCCCATGATGACTATACATGTTTTTGTGTAAAATAAATTGTAGGTGTTTCTTAGGTGTCGAGTTTCTGTACTAGATACCCTGTAGGACTTTTGCGGGGCGAGTGTGTAGGTGGTTAGGTGCTTGGGAGACTTCGGGAGTCTCTACTTGGAGAGTACCTGTTGCGGGTACGGTTGTGTAGGGGTCTTGGGCTATGGGACCCCTGTTGTGGTGGCACTTGTAGAGACTGTTGTTGTTGAGGAGAGGGATGGTGACTCGCCCGGCAGCTTAAGGACCGGTTCTTGTGCGTATGCCTCTCTTGGTCTTACTAGCATACCACGTGACTTGTATGGGCGGGCTGGATCATGATACTTAGCGGAGGAATGGGTGGCCCGCCGTGGTGTAGAGATTAGTGGTAGTGGGTGTTGGAGCGTTTGTCTCGACCCACGAGCGAGAGGATATCCCACCTGGCCCGTGGTACGCCTTGTCACACCCTTCGGGACCTTATTTTCCTATGTTGTGGTTAGAGGATCCCGGACACTGAGGGACGGGCGCCACCCATTCGATGCTTTGAGGAGTGATCTTGTGAGTGTTGCTTTGCTTGGGCCACGACGGTGGTCTTTTGTTTGAGTACCTCTTCACGTGGGTACAGTTGCTTACTCTCTGCAGAGATATATAAATCTATACGTATAGTCTAGCCCAAAGTATGGGCACTACCGAGAGAAATCCACTTGATTAGCATTTACTACTTCTCCCTCCGATAGGTGTTTTACTTCCGGCCTCGAGCTGTGGTCCCGTGGAGGTGTGCGGGACATAAAACTTGACCCTTGCAGGATTGTGTTGTTTCCTGCAAGGCCACTTATAAAATTTGACTAATAATAAAATATGATTCACATAGACTTGAGGAATAATGCTTTAGGTGCTAGCCCTTGCCTTTCCTTGAACTATCCCGACATGCATACATTGTTGCTAGGTAGCTTGCGGCTTGCTGAGTACGCGTAGTACTCACGGCTTTCCCCACTATGTTTTTCGAGACGCCGTTGCCGAGGAGCCGGCCGAGCCGGTTGAGAGAGCCGACGAGGAGGAGTGACGGTCTCGCCTACACTCGAGTTGCTTGTGGGTATGGACTTCACTACGGATCTTCACCGGAGATGCTTCCGCTTCGCTTCCGCTTTGATTTCGCTTCGCTAGACTTCTACTATGATTTCGCGATGGCCTGCGTGCCACGCTCTTGTACTCTTGAGATTCGGACTTATGCATTCTAATAATGTACTTGGAGAATCTATTACCTTGCCTTGTTATTTCCTTTAATTTATGGTTTTACTGTACTAACTTGTGTTGGATGTACGTGCCACACTCCTGGGAGTGGCAATGAGGTACAAAGGGGTCGGATTTCACGTTGGTGAAATTCGGGTCCCTCACAAAACTCTTACAAATTTCTATATAATTAATATAAAAAAGTGTTAGGTTCTTTGGTGTAACAAACCCACTTGGGTTCTACTTCTACATTTAATACGGATGCTGCATTTACAATTAATTTATTCTTATAATAAATGGTTACGTCTAACAAGACATCTGTGGTAACTTCATGAATATCAAGATTAAAGCTAGCCTACCCTTTTGAAGATACTCACAGGGATAAGGTATAGCTGTGAATGTTCACGCATGCATGTGAGTGTCTGTGTCTATACTGTATTCATTCGTAGAAATAAATTTTAATGGAATAGTTTTAATTTATATAAGATACAATACAAAATTTAAAGACAAGTGCCTTATTTAAATTCAACCAAAAAGATATCAATGCTAGCTGCACAAATGCAAATTAAAAATAAAAACTTTGGGCAAACTCCCTGTCCATGTTCGTCGACAAGCATAGGAAGTCAGATGTATTAGAGAACAAATTATAGAGAAACTGCCGTCGTCTGCTCCAGAACGGCTGTTCCAAGGATTCCGTCTGCCGTCATATACTGTGCAAGTCGTCTCAGGGGCTGTGGGCCTCTGCCTTCCTCATGGGATGTGTCGTCAATGAGCAGATACAGTTCGCCACTGATTTCAACTATGTCGCTGCTAGTGCTCTTGTTTCATATATAGCACGGTTGCATCTAAGATGGTGCTAGTTCTCTGAATCACTTGTCACTGTTTGTATCTGCTGTTGCTCAATGGTACCTGCAACATTCATCGAGATGTAACGCCTTGTGCCGCCTATTTCTATGACTCATTCCAACATAATGAGCCATGTGTCCATTGTGTCCATTACAGCTATGAAATTATTATACGTGTAGTGTTTGCTTATGATACTTGCCTATCTCCACATCTTTTATCCACATGCTCGAGAGCAGGGGAGGCACCTCTGCTTTGGTTGCTTGTCTAACTCTTGTTTCATATCATTCCCCATCTTCTAGACTTTTTGATGATTGTATATACGATTTGGTTCCATGGCACCTGCAACATCCACAACTATATAGTTCCTGGTGTCGCCTATTTCTTGACCCCAGATAAAATAGCGATCTACTCATTCATATTCCAATTTTTAACTCAGGTGCATTCATAACATTTGCTTTTGACTGTCATCTATCTGGGTGTTCGAGATGGAGAGGGAGTCCAGGCTTTAACAAGAGGAGGTTGGTGTTGGGTTCAGAGCATCTCCAACACCTCCCCTAACTCATCCCCTCCAGCCAAAATTTAGTCATTTAGGGGATGAGAAGGCAAAAAAAAAAACATCTCCAGCAGATCCCCTCTACCGTCCCCTCTTTTACTCCATCGAGTAAAATGGGTTCTCCATGGGGCGAACGAGTGTCCTGTCCCCTTCACCGCGCGCGCTTCTTTTCCTGCTCCCGCCAACGGTCTGCTCCAGCCCACATGTCCGCCACGCGGCCTCTGCGTGTCGTTGCCGCGCTGCCTGACCTCCTCCTGACCGAGCTCGCTCCCACCCGCGCTAGGAGATGGCGGAGCTTGGCCTAGGCTAACGCCCAATCGCCGTCGCCACACCCTCCCTGTGCCGCCACCCCGCTTGCCCCTCCACGCGCCGCCATTAACGCCCGCGGAGGACAGGGTCCCGCGTTCTAGCTTCTCGGGGGCACCGTCGCCGCTGCCATAGCCCTGGGCCCGCCCGTTGTCGCATCTCTAGTGAGGAGAAAGGGCGAGGTTGGAGCTCGATTTGCATGGGAGGTCGTGATGCCGAGAGCAGAGGCCGACGGTGCACCTGGCCTAGATTGCTCAATCGGACAGAATATGTTTTTCCTTGTTTGAAAGCATGTTTTCTGAGTTTATGTTTTTCTATTGGGATGGACTTTAGGAGAGCAGCTAGAGCAGCCATGTACCAAATTCTGAAAATAAGTTGGAGCATCTCCTAAACCATGTTGGAGGGGATAGAGTTTTAGGAGAGCTGTTGGAGATTCTCTTAGTCCCACTCTCAATAAACCACATAAATGAGTTGTCATGTGGTTGAAAAGGACCATGGGTTCCACTTTTTGCATTCATGTTCAGCTCGTGTTCTTTGTACCACAAGATCAAATCTTCCATGAGATGGAAATGATTTTAATAGTTTACTTTAGAATAAACATGGTATAATATTTCTAGAAAATTATGTTAAAGCTAACAGCACAAATGCCTAATTCAGAATATATGATTGCTTACAAACTAACATCATTTATACAGAGATAGAGTGCTCCTAGCTCAGGAGAAGATCGAGAAAGAATGCTGGAGATGGCGGGGAAGATACGAAGAGAAGTGGCGCAACTCAAGAAGGAGGAAGAGGCGATGATCCCAACAACTGGAATTGGTTAACCTTTAATGTAGTAGGTGTCGTAGTGGTCAAGAATGACCGAGAAATGTAATATAAGTAGTCTACCACGTCTTTTGAAACTGTATGGTGAATAGCCTCGTGTGCTTTTTGGAGGTAGTTGGTAACCTGAGCAATGTTGTAAGCTGCAAACCCCAGCGAATGATATTTTGCTTTCAATATAAAGTAGGGCCCGGGCCTATTCTCTAAAAAAACTCTGTGGTCATGCATGTCAACAAGCAGAAGTAGCCAGAAGATGTCCATTGACGCACAGAACAGAATATAGAGAAACTACCACAGCTAGCACGAGAACCGCTCTTCCAGGGATCCCAATGTTGTCGTACTATACAAGTCATCATGTACTCATGGTGGCTCTGCTTCCTCATGGGACGTGTTGCTATTGGTGGATTTCATGTGGCTTTGCTCACCTAACTTGATAATCAGCAGACATGCATCTAGTTGCTTTGCTCCCGTCCTCTGCTATTTGAGATCCATGTTGTCTATATACAGTTCCGCACTGATTTGAACTATGTAGCTTCTAGTGCTCTAGTTTCATAGCACACTGAATTGCTTGTCATCGTATCTGCTCCCACTCCATAGTACTCGCAACATTCATCTAGATGTAACTCCTGGTGCCGCCTATTTCTATGTCCCAACAGTGCGAGCCATGTGTCCATTATCCAACTCAAAAGTTATTTAGTGTAGTGTTTGCTTCTGATAGCACCATTCTACATCTTTTATTGGCATGTTCAGGAGCGGAGGAGTTCAGGCTTCAACAAAATCGGTTGGTGTGCTGGCACACCACTGCACTTAGTCTCAGTCAGCATCATAAATGGGCATCCTAGTGATAAAAAAACTCTTCACAAGCTTCAGTATATTAATACCACAACAAAATGCCTACATCATGTACAGTAATCCTTGCCATATACATATACACCTTGCAAAAAAAATTCCTTGCCATACACATTAAAAATGACAATGCAAGTGCATGTTAAAACACAGATGCTATTCATTTGCATCGTTCCAAATTACTGGACTCATGATGACCCCGCATTCTGAAATTTTGTTCCTCATACGGATCACACGCATGTCGTTCGTGCCCTGACGATGCCATTGCCTATATAATGCCTCGCGTAGGGTCCACATTCACGAGGTGACACACGCTGATGAACAAAGATATGCCTTTGTTTCATTGTTTTAAATAGCCCGCTATAGCTCCGCTATAGTCTCACTATAACTTTTTGAGGGAGATGACGCTACGATATTGCTAATATTATCGCTAATGCCGCTAACTCCGCTATACGGTTAATTTTACTACTAACTTCATCCGCTAACTCCGCTATAACTCAAAAGTCAAGCCGTGGTGATGAGTTTTGTTGTTCATAGTCCGTATGATGGTTGCCTTTTCATTATATGAACTTTTCAATCGCTAGGAAATGTGGTAAAAACATGTTTGCATGTTGGAGTGCTATAATGATGGATGGACATATATGAAATGCGGATCGTAATTGATGGAATTACTAATGTTTTGATAAAAATATTCTCCTTTTTCTGCAAAACGCTATAGGCAATAGCTTTCGCTATAGCCGCGCTATAGCCCATGTAGCTTTTCTAGGAGTACTCCGCTATATTCTATAGCCCGCTATTTAAAACATTGCTTTGTTTCCTTCATTTGTTATGCGAGATGCATGTGGTTTCCTCCCGAGAACTTGCACTCTGTAGGGTGAGCTATTTGATTTCAAATATTGCAACTCGTGTTTCATAACATTCTCTAGCTTCTAGACCTTTCGATGATTGTAACATTTTGGTTCCATGGCACCTGCGACACCCACAATGATTTAGTTCTTGATGTCTCCTATTTCCAGATAAAAAAACAGTGATTCAATCATCCATATTCCAATTCAACTCAGGTTCATGTATGACGTTTGCTTGACTGTCATCCTACATGTGCCTTCCGTTTGATATTCGAGAGGGAGAGGAGGTCCAGGCTTTATTAACATGAGCTGATTGGTATGGTGTTGGGTTTAGTTAGTGCTGGCCAACTAGGCCGTGCTTTGTGGGCTGCCTGAAAGCCCGCAAAAAATCATGGCCTGAACCAATTTCACGTAGGGCCGGCCCGGCACGAGGCTTCGTGCCGTGCTTCGGCCGCTGCCTTGGCCGGCATGGCACGGCCCGATTACGGGGTGGCCCAGTGAAGCATGATAGGCCCGTTAAAAGCACGGCCCAATAAGTTAGCCCATCACAAATTGGACACAAACCCTAGCCTATCCCTAGCTGAAATCGAAGTCTCGATCCCCTATGTCCCATGACTCCCATCTCGCGCCGCCACTGGCTCTCCCTGTCCGCACCGCCACCACCGTCTCTCCCTTCCCGCGCCGTCGCCTCTCCCGGTCCTCGCCCACGGCCGCCGCGCCTACCCTCGCCGCCCTCGGCTGCTGCCAATTCGCCCTAGCCCATGGCTACCGCTCCTAGCCCATGGCTTCTGCCGATTCGCCCTAGCCCATGGCACGGGATGTGGGGCCTTGCCACGTGGTTCCTTACCACCTTAAGAAGGTGTTTTTTTTTATTTTCACTCGTTAGAAAGGGGACTAGCCTTAAAAATGAGTTATAAATAAAAATTCACACATTTCAATCGAGATCAAGTTTGACAATGATGTATATCCTGAATTCGTTGGTTATCCCTTATGTACCCCATAATATTTCACCAAAGCAAAACTGCGTATATAATTTCTGAATCTGAGTTGAAGGAAATGGGAGGAATAAGTAATCAGAAAATATATATATAAATGCATGCTTCGAGGATATATTTATGTAGCTAGATAAACAAAGATAAACTCTTAATTTTTTCATAAAATAAAAAAAATAAAAAAGTGTTTGTCCTTTATAATGAAGTTTTAATGAAATGCAAACTGACAATATGATTAATTATTCTTTTAGTAAGAGGTGACATCCCCGTCATAATGAGACATCTGTGGCCACGTCATGAATTTTAACCTAGGCTTGCAGAGATGCTCACAGAAATAGGGTATATGTGCATATGTTCATAGAGGTGAATACTTGGGAGGGTGTACGTGTGTGGATCTGTATTATGTTCATTCGTAAAAGAACTTTTAACGGAATAGTTTAATTTAGATGAGATACAATTTAAAATTAAAGATAAATTTTATTATTAAAGTTCTAAAAAATATATCGAAGCTATCTAAACAAATGCAATTTAAAAATAAAAACATTTGGCACACACGCCCTGGCCATGCACGTCGACAAGCATCGGAAGTAAGATGGTTTGTCCATCAAAGCAAAGAGATGGAGAAACTACACAGGTCCAAAACCGTTGTTCCAAGGATCTCCTTTGCCATCATACCGTGCAAGTCGTCACACGGGATCTGGGCTTTGATCTGTCTCCTCATGGAACGTGTCGCAAATAGGCACATATGCATCTAGTGGCTCATCTGCTCATGTCTTCGGCTCTTCGAGATCCATGCAGTCTCTGTTCAGTCCCGCACTGACTTCAACTATGTGCCTGCTAGTGCTTTGTCTTCATAGTGCACTTGCATCTAAGCTGGTCAAAATGCTCTGAATCCCTTGCCACTGTATCTGCTCTCGCTCCATGGTACCCTCAATATTCATCAAGATGTAACTCCTGGTGCCGCCTATTTCTATGTCCCAACACTACGACACATGTGACGGTTCCAACCCTGAAATTATTATGCGTAGTGTGTTTGCTTCTGATGCTTGCCTATCTATATCTTTTATCTGCATGTTCGGGAGTAGAGGAGTTCATGCCACAATAAAATCGGTTGGTGCGCTGGTACACCACGGGACTTAGTCTCAAGCAGCTTCAGTATATTTGTGTTGAATGATCAACTCATGAATGGGCAATGTTTGATTAACTGTTAACGCATTTCAGACATGAATAATAAGTTGCATATATACTAGTACTAGTGTCGAATTAATACCACAAAAAAATTGATAACTCTGCTAGTTCAGTAAAACAAAAGCGCAACACACTATTATTCAATCAGAAAAGTATTAAAGTAGTCCTTGCCATAAACATTAACAATTCAAGTGTATGTTAAAGGACATATGCCATTCATTTCAATGTGGCAAATATTTGGATTCATAATGAACCTTGTGTTCATGGAATTCTGCTCCTCCTGACACTGATGCCGTTCGTGCCTAATGCATGGCGATGCATCCAATTTCCCAAGGTGGCACGCACTGATGAAAACGGATAGGACTTTGTATGGTTTTGTTTCCTTCCCTTGCCGAGAGATGCACGTGCTTTCCTCCCAAACTTCCACGCTGTATGTTGAGCTATGAGCTCACTCCGCAGCTCTTGTTTCATAATATTCCCCAACTTCTAGACTCTTAGATGTCTACATACGCTATGGTTCCATGACACGTGCGACACCCACAACTATGTAGTTCTTGATGTATCCTATTTCTAGATCCCACATAAAACAGCGATCTACTCATAAATATTCCCATTTTAAGTCAGGTGCATGTATAATGTTTGCTTTTGACTGTAATCCAACATGCTCGTTTTATTTGGTGTTCGAGTGGGAGAGGAGGTCCAGGCTTTTAACAAGAGAAGGCTGGTGTTGGGTTTAGTCTTGCTCCCAATAAACCACACATGAGCTGTCTTATGGGTTCACAAAAGGACCATGGGTTAACATTTCTGCATTTATGTTCAGGTCGTGTGTACCACAAGCTAATATCTTCTATCAGATCGAAATCATTTAATAGCTTACTTTAGGATAGACATGGAATAAAATTTAAAGACAAATATGTTATTCAAATTCCACTACTATAATTGTAGCCTACAGTGTCTAATGAGGAGACGCTAGGCTCATATGCAAACAAGGAGTTAAGTTACATAAACTGTGATCATGGACAAGAATCAATAGGTGTAAACCATGAAAGATTTTGTGAAAACAATCAAACGAGCTATGCCACAAGTTGCAACAAGAAAGTACAACAAGAGGTGAACTCTCTCCTTATTGAATTTTTGCCTAATATAATGTGAATTTTATACTACCTAAATGTTGTACATATGTCTTGTTAAGGTACACACATGAAGGAGATGTCGCTGGACAAGAGGACATGAGGTACACCAAGGAGGAGATGTGTTATATGGAAGCTGAAGCAACAACCAACATGCTGACAGAAGGCTCAAACAATTGATGCAATGCGCATAAGACCTTTGGGTTTTACCTTCCATAATACACATTGCTAGAAAGATAATGAAGTCTACTTTCACCTCCAAAAAATGACTTGTCATTTGGACTTCCCATTAAGAAGTTATGGTTATTTTATTGAAGACATGTCACGAAGGCCGAAGGACATCCGAGACCTCTCGGGAATAACAGTTTTCACACCTTTCAACTTATTTACTTCATGAATAAGTTTTACCTCATCCACACCTAGCTAGGAGGGGTGTTCGTAGTATAAACACCAGTTGTATCTAAGCCAAACTGAGACTATTATGAATCAAGAAATACATCCGATGGTGTTGCAACGAAGTTGTTGAGTTCCTTGCCCTAAATTTCTAGCGAGTTCTACATAGACTTGTGAGAGACCGATTCACGGGTATATGTGAAGGTTTCTCTAGGACCCCCTAATTCGTGCTCTACGGTTTCCAGCTCGGCTGCACCGTTTTGTATGGATTAGTCTCGGTTGTGGTTCTGCGGTCGTTCGGAGATCGAGTCGAAGTCTTCAAGGTTTCGGTGCCTCTCTCCCCGTCACTTGGTCGCATCCAACCTTGGCCAGGTCTAAAGCTACCTGCATTGTGTTCTAAGTTCGTGAGATCGAGTCGAGTTCAATGATTCGGTGCCTCTCTCACGTCACTTTACCACATCGCCAACCTTTGTCGGGTATAAAGCTATTTATCTCGGCTGAATTTCAGCTAGTTATCTTTCTATCTACCTACTGCCATGAAGATCGAGCCAACCCTCGGGTTTTCCCCTATCGGTGTCGGGCAAAAAGAACTGTAGTAGCGGTCAATCTAGCCAATACTATGTTAACATCACTACATAGGACGGTTTTTGAATATCGGTATGAATGCCCGACACTATAGGTGTATTGAAAAATAAAAAAAAGGCACACTAGCTCTAGCCCCGAGCAAAAGCCCAGCCTGCCGCCTAGTCAATTTTTAGTGTATTTTTAGCACAAATTTGTATGAATAAAAAAATATTATTTTTAGTAAAATTACAAAACTACCCTCCAACTAATGGCCATTAGTTGAGAAAAAATAATTGCCATTGTTTTGGAGCAGAGAACTCCTATTTTATTAACCTTTCACATTTTTCAGATATGAACAAGAAGTTGCATAATAGAACTTCTATTTTAGCATATAGTCCGAGATTCCTACAAAAAAAAACCTAAGTGAATTCCAGCTTGAATTAATACCACAACAAAAATCGTTAACTCCTGTTCAGTAAAAAAATGCATAATACTACTAGAGTTACTTGATTACTTGCAGCTGGCCAACTCTCTAGTGAATCACAACCGGGAATCAAAGATAGGGAACATCAAGCCTCACGAGCCGAAATCCTTCTACACGAGTCAGCTTGCATCCACAATGCATGCCATCCGTGCCTCATTGATTTCATGGCTTGGATATTATCCATGTCACGGTGGCCTCGCATTCCCTGTCCGATGCAACACGGGTGAAAGATATGCCTCTACGAGGCTCTGCTCTCGTCCCTGCTACACGGTTTGCTAATCTGGTTCAATGTGGGACGCTTCTCTAGCGTAGTGATGATTGTTGTGGTCCCATATGGTGACTATAGATTATAGATTGTTCCGACTTCCTGAATCATCTAGAACTGCATACGCACTCGCTTCCATGGTAGTAGGAACATCCACTGGGCTAGGCTCCGATGCCCCCTATTTCTAAATCGGAACGCAACGAGTGATGCACCCACACAAACTCTTATGTCTCTTTTTATACCATTTAACTTTGATGTTATTATGAGTAACTTTGCTGACAGCTAGCATACATCAAACTTGTATACACGTGGTTGAGAGGGGAAGGGTGTTTAGGACCTGTAACAAAGTCGGAAAGTCAAAGGAACCATGCATGGGCTGAGCCATGCCACGTACATCGTCGGATACAAGTTCGTTGAGATGCATGTGCATGGTCCCACCATTTTCAACATCAGTCATATTTGCAAAATACATGATGCATATATGGAATACCGTATGTACCGGTACCTAGAGCCCACATGCTTCCAAAAGATCTAGATCGTTCCCTGCTTCTACCTCATGTTGTTGATGTTTAATTTTGTTAGTCACTAGAAACGGAAGGGCCAGAATTTATAATAATGGGCCATAGCTATTTGCCACAAAGGCCGAATTTTCCATCATCTAAAAATAATCTATTAACACCGGAAAATACTTTTAAAAACACTTTTGCACCTTGTTTTGGAAGTCATACTATGCTCCTCGCACTATTCTAAGGATCGTCTCGTTTCAGATTTAGTGCTAGTGCATCATTGGACTTAGTCTCAATGAGCTTCGAGTATATTTGTGTTGAATGATCAACTCATGAATGGGCAATTTTTTATTAACCGTTAACGGTTTTCAGACATGAACATGAAGTTGCACATATACTAGTACTAGTGTCAAATTAATACCACAAAAAATTGATAACTCCAGTTCAATAAAAGAATGTATATTACACTATTATTCAATCAGAAAGTATTCAAGTAGTCCTTGCCATACACGTTAACAATGCAAGTGTATGTTAAAGGACATATGCCATTCATTTCCAATGTTGCAAATAATTGGATTCATAATCAACCGTGTATTCATGGAATTATGCTCATCCTACTAATGACACCGATGTCGTTCGTGCCTTGATGATCCATTGCTTGCCTAGTGCCCGGCGATGGGTCCACCGTCCCAAGGTGGCACACCTTGATGAACACGAGATAGGCATTCCGTGGCTTTGTTTCCTAACCTTGCTATGCGAGATGCATGTGGTTTCTCCCCGAGCTCGCACGCTCTAGGGCTGAGCTGTCAGCTCGCACTGCAACTCTTGTTTCGTAACATTCCCTAGCTTCTAGACTAATAGATGACTATATATGTTTTGGTTCCATGGCACCTGCAGCACCCACAACTATGTAGTTCCTGATGTTTCCTATTTCTAGATCCCTAATAAAACAGTCATCCACTCATTCATATTCCAATTCAACTCGGGTGCATGTATAACGTTGGCTTTTGACTCTAATCCAACATGTGCCTTTTATTTGGTGTTCGAGAGGGAGAGGAGGTCCAGGCTTTAAAAAGTGGAGGTTGGTGTTGGGTTTAGTCCTGCTCCATCCCATTAAACCACATAAATGAGCTGTCTTGTGGGTCAAAAAGGACCATGGGCTTCCATTTTTCAAATTAATGTTCAGCTTGTGTTCTTTGTAGCACAAGATAAAATCTTCCAAGAGATTGATTGAGAGTCAAGTGGAAGGTTGTGCCCCACTCAACAACCTCCTTTCTGCTGAAGTCTTATTTATTCCCACCCCATCCTCAAAAAATATGCACTTAGGCAGGCAATCGGAACCCAATGTCAAGATTTGAAATGAAAGCATGGTTCACAGCGTTGGGACTAAGAAATAGAGCCAATGTGGCTACACATAGGAGCAAGATATGGCCCTTCTCTAATCTGTAAAGGATATGTATCCGAGAACCAGTGGCATCTCCCAAGCATCGAGTAGCGAGAAGATGTGCCTCTATAGGCTCTCCTCCCATCCTCTCGGTTCATTGATGGACCGATGGCGAGCATATAAGAGTAGAGAAAATTCTCTTTATGGTCTCCAAAAAGATAAGGCTTCCTTCTAGGGCCTCCAAAAATAAAACTTCCCTATGAGGCCTAATTTTATTTTTGACTTTCCTCTATGGCCTTGCCGTCGGATGTGGTGCCTAACGGTGTTAAGTTTAGTGTGAAAAGACCGTTTTACCCCTAAAATGATATAAACTTATTTTTTTAAAAAAATATTCTACTGGAAGTATTCATTTTCTATTTCAAGTTCAATTTTTAAACAAGCTGAAATACATGTTTCCTATTTATACAACAACCGGAATTACCGAATCGGATGGACAACAAAGTCTTGTCGAACTAGAGTTGGTGTATCTGCAGTCATTTGCTTGGTGAGAAGGTACTGAGAGGTGCAACCCTACGCCGCACAGAAAACCAAGTGTTCAGGTAGCATAGTGTGCACGCCAAGACTTTCACCAGCAGAGCATTCGAAAATCATTCATATTCTCCGGTCGATTCTAGCTTCAATGCTGTCCAAGTCACGGTGGCTAGGTCTTCTGATGCAACGTTGGTTAGCAGTTGGGCCAAGTCAGCAAATACGACTATGACTGTTGAAGCTGTTCTATCATCTTCTGCTACACAATATGCATGTGTCGTCTTACTCCAGTCACCTGCACTAAGCTGGTCCATGAAAGCAGTAGTTTCTTTCATGTAGTGAAGATTGTTGCAGTGCCATATTGATTATGGATATTTGTTTCTGACTTCTAGAATTATCTACAAGTGCATCCGGTTTGGCAACATGGCACCCGCAATATCCACCAAGAAGTAGTTATTGATGCCTCCCACTTCTAAATTCTAATGCAATAAGTCTGCGTGCATCCATTTAAACTCTGATGTTATTATGGGTAGATGCTTGCTTTTAGCATCTACCACACGTGCATCTCTTACGTGTGTGCTTGGGAGCAGAAGGACATTTAGGCCATTTACAGAAATGTGAAAAGGAGATTCGTTGGTTAGTGTACACCTTCAATTATCACGTTCATGTTCTGTCTTTATATATTGGAGTATAGTTAGCTGATGTGGGCGAGATGAATAAGTGACTTATTTAGTACTCAATTGCTAAATGCATTGGTTTTGACCAGAGTAAAAAGCAAATATTTGTACAACTCTAAACCTCTACTTTCCTACATATATGTAGCACCCGTTAGATGACTATGACGAGTAGTACACTACTAGAATAACGGCCTGCAATAACGGATATTTTTCAACTGTTTAATTCTGAAAATGAAACTGCAAAAGCTAATACTGCTGACGATCTTGAGAATGAGATTGAGAATCACCACGATCATGACCAGGGAGATGCTAACATCGCAGTACAACTTGAGGTTCAAGTTGTAGAAGAAATTGGTCAAGGAGATGATGTTGATGTTTCCCATCAAGTTAGTGGCCATACCGATGATGTCCATCCATCTTTTCAACCTGATATATTTGATCCTAGAATGTGGGATGCACTTGATTCTAAAGGGATTGATATTTTGCTAGAAAAGAGTCACAAAAGAAACTTATCCATTGAGAAGGGTCCTAAAGACAAATTATCTAGGAGTTTTTCTGCTAAATCATACACTAGAATTCTTGAAAATGGAAAGAAGTGTGACAGAGAATGGCTTTTATACAGCAAAGATCTTGACAAAGTGTTCTGTTTTTGTTGCAAATTATTGAGAAAGGGGCTTGGGAAGGGTCAGCTGGGAAATGAAGGTTTCAATGATTGGCATCATCTTATCACAAGACATAAAGAGCATGAAGGTGGTGCGGAACATCTTATGAATATGGCTACTTGGTACGACTTACATATGAGATTGCAAGAGAATGATACAATAGATAAAGTTGCTAAACAAGAACTTGAAAAAGAGAGGGAGCATTGGAGAAAAGTTTTGTGTAGATTGATCATGATTGTTAAATTTCTTGTGGAACATAATCTAGCATTTTGTGGCACTAATTCCAGGTTGAACCAAGATAGCAATGAAAAATTCTTAGGATTGATTGAGATGTTAGCTGGATTTGACCCAATTATGCAACATCATGTTCAACGCATCACAAATGATGAAATTCATGTTCATTATCTTGGCCCTACCATCCAGAATAAGCTTATAAGTTTGCTTGCCAATAATGCAATCAGGTCTGACATCTTAAGAAAGGTCAAAGCGAGGTACTTCTCAGTTTTACTTGATTGTACTCCTGACGCGAGCCATCAAGAACAAATGTCTTTGATTATAAGGTGTTGATACATCTTCAGGTTCTGTTACAATTGAAGAAACCTTTTTAGGATTCTTGGATGTAAATGATACAACTGGTCAAGGATTGTTTGATGTGCTGCAAGATGAATTGAAGAATCTAGACCTTGATATAGATAATGTTAGAGGGCAGGGATATGATAATGAGTCAAATATGAAGGGAAAACATCAAGGGGTACAGAAAAAACTTTTGGATATAAATCCTAGAGCTTTTTATTCAACTTGTGGTTGCCATAGTCTAAATTTAACTTTATGTGATATGGCAAAATCTTGTGGTACTGCAAAAAACTTTTTTGGAGTTATACAACGTATCTACCTAACATTTGCAAAGTCTACTAAGAAATGGCAGATTCGTAAAGATAACATAACTGGATACACTCTCAAGTCACGGACATCTACTCGTTGGGAGAGACGTGTTGATAGCTTTAAGGCTATAAGGTTTCAAGTTTGCAGAAATCAGGGTGGCTTTACAAGAAGTGACTGAATGTGACAATGATTCGTCAACAAGTAGTGAAGCACAATCTTTAGCAAATAATGAATTTAATGACTATAAATTTTTACTGGCAAAAATCATATGGTATGAAATATTGTTTGTTGTTAATTTCGTCAGCGAGGCAACTACAAGCAAAGGATATGGCTATTGATATTTCAATTGAAAGAGTACAGGGGCTGATTTCCTTTTTTACTAAGTATAGAGAAATTGGCTTCTCACAAGCATTGGAAGCTGCAAGAGAAGTTGCACTTGAGATGGATATTGATAGAGCATTCCGCCCTAAGCGTAAAGTCAAAAGAAAAGGACAATTTGATGAGGCCCCGATGATGAATTCATTGCATCACAATCTCCACAAGAATCATTTAGGTTTCATTTTTTTATTGATGTTGTTGATCAAACTATCGCATCACTTACTAGAAGATTTGAACAATATCAAGGGTATGAAAAGACTTTTGATTTCTTGTTTACTTCAGATAAGCTGCGCTCCTTGGATGATAAGAGTTTATCGTCTTCTTCTATTAGTCTTGAGGCTGCACTCAAAAGTGGAGAGCATTCAGATATTGATGGACAAGAATGTTTGTTGAGTTAAAGCTCATACGAGATTTAATTAAGGAATCTATGGGTCCTCTTGATATTTTAAATCATGTGAAGAAGCTAGGATGTTTCCCAAATGTTGTTATTGCATATCGAATTTTGCTAACCGTTCTCGTAACTATTGCATCTGTGTAAAGGAGCTTTTCTAAACTCAAGTTGCGGAAATCCTATTTACGTTCTATGATGACACAAGAAAGACTCATTGGATTGGCGATAATAGCACTTGAGAGTGATGTCTTGGAGCAGATTAAGTATGAAGATCTAATTGAAGATTTCACCGCAAGAAACACTAGAAGGATGTTGCCTTTTAGTAGAACATAAGGTCAGTTTATATATCGAGTACTTTTACTAATATTTTGATACATTTCTAATTGCTAAATGCTATGAAGACTAGCATGTATTCAGTAATATAGTTGATTATAAGTGTATTTTGGCTATGTGAATTTTCCAAATTTAGGACCCCTAATTTGTGTTTCGTCTCGGGGCCTCAAATACTTGGAGACGGACCAAGGTGAGCAGATACCATATATGCCTCTAGCATCTTTGCTCACATACTGTGCTCCTCAAGATGCATCCTTCATCTTAGGCGAGTCACTAACTAGTTACTCTCTGGTTCCATGGTACCCGTTACATCCTCCGGGAGGTAGCAACCGATGCGTCATATTTCTAAATCCTAGTAAAATGAATCATGCATCCATTCTATTATGTGTAGGTTTTCTTCAACAGCCAGGCAGCCTATGTATCATGTGTCTCTTTATGCGCATGTTGGGAGGGTAACGTCTGAGTACTTTATTAGAAGGAACTGGTTGGTGACTTGCTCTCTTTTCCGCGGGGTTTGTTGAGTCGTATTTAGTTTTGATCAATCTCATACATGAATATATAAGTATTGTGCCTATGGCCCCTTTGTTTTAGCTAGAGATTATGGATAGTGGATTGTGGAATCTTAGATTGTAAAAATCTGTGAGTCAAAATCTGATGGGTGCTTGTTTGTTTGGATTCTACAATCCAGCTTATAGTCACGGATCATGGACCACAATGGCAAATGAGTAAATATTTGTGTCACAATCCAACAAAAGCTGGTTGTGGACAGATTATTGGATTGTGAAATCTGGAGAATTACATTGTGGAATCCAATTCCATAATTTGCCCCTTTGTTTCAGCTTTTGGATTATGGAATCCACAATCCACAATCTGGAGCTCAAACAAAGGGGGCTATGTTAAATGCAAGTGTAACATCTCGCATCCAAAGTTCACTTATCGCCCGGGCCTCTCGTAAGGGTAGGCACGTGCATTCTTGCATAGCACCACTCTTTTGCTTTCGTTCTCGCTTCGTGTAAAAGGGTTAATCCAGTGGTGTTACGGTCGGAACAACGAAGGTCATATACCGACCCTCGACCACCTAAACTTCCAATATGGGATTAATCTCACCTCACGGGTTACTTGGGCCCAATCCACAACTTACATCAAGTTTTTCTCAGACCAAGAAACACCACATCCTAATCTTCCCATCCCAACTCTATATGTAAACTACTACCGGTTTGTTTGAATTTAAAAAAACTTTTTAAAATATATGCATGTGATATCATATATTGTTGAATTAATTGTAAAGAATACAATCGTGTAAAAGGGTTCAAAATGGTGTTTTCTACTTGAGAGAAAAATTACTTTAAAATTATGAAATCACATGTTGACACGTGGACTGCCCTACGTGTAAGATACATGTAGGGTTTCCGCAAAACAATGAGCAATGAAATGTTTTGGTTGGCTATTCTGCAGCCCAGCCACAAAAAGGCCCAAAGAAAACCGAGGCCCATGACACAGTAGCCGATGGCCCACCACGGAGACAACCAAAATGGAAGGCATGTGACAGTGAAAAGCGATCAAACAGATACAAAATCAAACGCTTTTATTCTAGGGCATGGAGAGGTTACAAACTCTCCATCACTGTAGTGATTTGACACTAGTGGGGACCAGGGCTAATGACCGGTGTGCAGACACTCACTACTTTTGCAAGGAAAAATATATTTTGTTACTTTGAACAATCTATTTTGTTCTTTTGATTCCTAAACTAAATTGTGAATCAATTTTCCAAGATTTGAATTTTTTTGTTCAAGTCAGTAAATTGACCCATTATTTTTATTAGGGGGTGAAACAGGTAAATGATTTTTTTATTACACTGTGAAAACAATGCTACCTTTTATTGAATAATGGGACTTTTTATTAGAACAGTTTTCGACAAAATTACAGATATAAGAAATATGTAGTAGAAATAAAATGCATTGTGGTGCTGGAAATTATTGAATCATGGGCAAAGATATAAGAAATATGTAGTAGAAATAAAATGCATTGTGGTGTTGGCTGTTACTGAATCATAGACAGGAAACTCGTGGTTGTCCTTTTGCTATTGTACTTAGTTTATCCTCTTTTGCATTCATCACTGCTGCGACTAAGTAAAATATCAAAAGGGCCTTGAGCAACACGATAGAACTAAGAAGCTTCTCAAGCAAAAAGCACATATCTGTACAATTCTACATCTTGATTTTCCTGTATACAAGTAGCACCCTTCCGATGACCCTGAAAATTCTAACTGATCCTCTGCTCTGGGATCCTTCATAAACTGCTTTCATTTGTTTTGTTTAAAATAATTATGAAGAATGGACAGGGTACTTCTCGATCAAGTCGAACAACTCGTCTCCTATACCAAAGCCTAACATCCTGGCCATGTCTGCCGTCTTTAACCTCGGTTTGGGATGGCTCTGCTGCTTTAGCCATGCATCAACAGCAAAAACTTTCTTCATCACAAAAAGCTCAAGCGCCTCGGGGTTGAAGACGACACCAAGTCGCATGCTCATCTGCAGTTCAGAAGTTAAACTTTTGAGAAGATGCAGAAGGTGTTAACAAACCCAGAAGAATCATCTTGTACCATGCATATATACGAAGATACATATGTTTAATAATGCAGATATAAAGCTAAGAATAGTCTTTTCTCAGCTTGATTACCTGGTGAGGGACAATCATTGCAGCATATCTGGCAAGCTCGCCAGCTCTCCAGTCAAGCACAACTGGAAACCAAGGGTAAGCGGCATCAAGCCTCACAAACCACAGCCTAATGTCGGGTAACTCTGACAGCTCCCGCGTATCATACTCATCGTCTCTCTCGTAGTTTATGGTGAGTCCAACAGTTCGTTCCAAAAGATTTTTGGTGTCAGCTGAACAAATGCAATAAGTACTTGGTCAGATAATGAAATTGGTGAGTTAGCAGATACAATGATTTTATTTATTTATTTTCTTCGTTGTAGATTTGACTGTCAACCTGCCGTTAAGGAACTCAGGTCACCAAGTGCTTCTTTAACAGGCGACAGATCGAGTGCTCGAATGGTGTCCTTGTTGATAACAATTTCAAAGCGCCCTTCTGTTGGGGGCGGAGGAGGCTGGACTTGCGGGGTATCTGCAGCGAAATAAATCAAACTTAGCAATGAAGAGAACAGTAGAAATGTGAAGAAATTATTGTGTCTAGAAATGGACATCAGAGAGAATCAAATGACACCTCATATACTTTTGGTTGCTGCCTTACCCTGGAATGCATAGTTAACAGAAGATTTGGAAAGACTCATTATTCTCTTGTGAAAGAGGCTTATTAATCAAAGGAGATAGGAAGTTTTCTTTTTTTTGTGCAGAATACAAAGTGGCCACAAGTCACAACATCAGTGATGAGCTAGTTGCTATTGCCAAATAAAAGCTGGCATGGACCCGCTTCCATTTCCAGACCTTACTTCTCAAGAAGAACAAGAACTAACATTCATGCTTGGACAGCACATAGAATCTGTGCAAAATAGCTCTCAGGCAGGCGCCAAATGCTACTTATGATTATGGTATATGGTGAGGTACACACTTGACACACGTAAAACAACTCTTTTGTACAACTTTGCTGAAATGGACACTGGACAGTGGTTACTGAATCATGATGAACACGGCAATCCATATAGAAATCTACACGACCCAGCCCATTACCTTCCAATTAATTCCAGTCGATTCATTGGTTATTTTGAGAACACGGTCATCTTTTACATTACATTCATCAGGTACTAATTAGTGGGAGAAAGAAATCACCGTCTTCCTCCATAGAGAGTGAGAGGTCGTAGTTGCCGGAGGGGTTGAACGCCACGCGCGTACTGAACCCGGCCGCTCTATCTGCTCTCGCCGTTGCCGAGGAGGATTCCACGGCCGCCGGGAATCGCACGCCGCCGGGCAGCCTCATGGCGCGGGAGAACGGGTGATGAACCACCGGCGGACAGCAGCCGCTGCTGTGCAACGCCGGAGCAGGCCGGTGCGGCGACATGGGCAGGTGGTGAGCAGAGGCGGAAGCGGCCATGGCGGGATGGCTGCTACCGGAGCCGTGGGGCGGTAGCGTGGCGCAGTCCGGACTGTGGGGCGCCCGGTTCACGACTTCTCTATCCGTTATTATTATCTCCTTTTTTCTCTCTTTTCCCCCTTTTCTTTTCGATGAAAATGTTTTAGCAGAGCCACATGGGCCAAATCAAATTGGTAAAGCGCAAATAATCGACCAGCCCGTTTACCTCTGAGGTGCTTGTGGCCAGCCCATCCATCATTCAAGAAGCCTCTTGAAACCCAACACGTCCGGCGCACAAGGCCTTCTCAGAGCCCATGTTGACCCACAGCACCAGCCCAGTACACGTTTCTTATTACATTGTTTTTATAATATCCTAAAACAAAGCTGGAGCC
Source organism: Chloris gayana (assembly GCA_031894775.1). Lineage (NCBI taxonomy): Eukaryota > Viridiplantae > Streptophyta > Magnoliopsida > Poales > Poaceae > Chloris > Chloris gayana. The sequence goes on from JAUNZO010005181.1 coordinate 283,325, forward strand.
TATTTTGGTCTCGAGCGTCCACACATGAGTGAGGCCCGACATGTTCCGCTTTCTGGATTGGGAATCTGTCGAACATCTCCAATAATTGTGGTTCCACGCGGATTGGAGCGAAAACACTATCGTTCAAGAATCGCAGCGTCTGACCTCACCCTACCTAACAGAAAATTCAGCACGAGGTACACTGGCCTGTACTTCCCTTTCCAGATCGCAACTTCGGATAAACAGCCTTGCTTTGTTAGGAAATGTTGATTAGTTACTACTAGCTACTTAATTACGTTGATTATATGATGGGCAAACTGTAACAGAGTGGACATGGTTGGGCTGGCAAGCGGTTCGTCCCAACTGGGGAGCAGAGATAAAATATGAAACGGGAATCGGATGGAATTAGCCCGGCACATATGGACGGAGAGATGTTCCTGTCGAGGGAGTAGGAGAGATTAGCACTGTTAGCAAAAAAAAAAAAAGAGAGAATAGCACATGCAGCTACTGACAGACTGACTATCCCTTACTTTTTTTTGTCAGATTAAGGAATCCAAATCTGGACGGAGATTAATTATTAATCCATAGTATGTTTTAATTTGGTAAGCTGATAAGCTTCCAGCCTGCATAGCATCCTGAACCAGCTGAGATTGATCCATAATATGTTCATCCGGAGAAAGACGAGACAAAAATTATCCAAACTCTACGACCTCGGTTCCAGATTTATATAGCTGGGCGTGTCAAGTAGTCCATATATACACTAATAATCACATCAGCAATGACCACTGCTTGCGTGGGTTGGGAGAACACAGGGAAGGGGACTGATGAGGGGCTCACACATCTTCCACGTGCTCAGAAAATTAAGACCAGAGAAGAAAGGGAAATGTATAACAACGTATATATTGTACAGTTGCCTTCAAAAAAAAACGTATTGTACAGTTGTGTAGATGACATGCAATGCATCTAAAAAATACTAGGTACGGTGACATGCAATGCAAATTTCCAGCGACGATAGGGACCGGAGTTCTTTCATTGAACTTGGTTTCTCCATCCAAAAATGTAACACGAACATATAGCCGACTAGCCGTCCAAACTCTTCATCAGGCTGGGGGCCCGGGATGGTTTCTTTTAGAACTTTCTATCTGCCATTTTTTTTTCCTGCGGCTGATTAGTGCTTGCAAGTGGGAAAAAAACACCAGACCGTAACATCAATCCTACTCAGAATGGTCCTAGTTTAATTCTTTGTTTACCAGTTCAGAACACGAAAGTTTATTAACTAACCTCTTTACACAGCCAAACGAGTAGCTAGATCTATCTCTCTGTATGCATATATATATATATGAAAGACGTCAGGTTAACTTTATTTCAAATCATTTCATTCCAGTTTAATCGATCATCGGTCATCCACACCCTGCACTGCATTACTATACCATTATCCCCGACCCTTCCACGTCAGCAGCGTTTTAATTTCTACCAATAGCAGTCGTTGTGCCTCTCTCGTCGCGTTCAAAGGCAACATGACATACATGATAGTTATTGCCTTGAGGAATGATATCGATGCCAGTGTGAAATAATATGAAATGTAAAACACTTCAATCTAAAATTGTGCATCGCATTAATATTCATATCATATGAAGGAGTTGACAAATAGTTGAACGGGCATGACTGAACGACACATTCTGCGGTTGTTATGTAATTCGAATATTCAAGCGATCAAATATGCGAACGGTACATGAAGTGAGACTTTCTAATTCTTTTTCGTGCATTAAAGAATTGAAAGTTGGCCTAATAAATCCACATGACCACATGTGTTTCACAGTACTTCCATAACTTCCTGCCATGCATGGATGCTGCATATGGACGGGTGAGGGAAATCATACCCTCAAGGTCATAAATTTGATGGTGCTTGAACAACTTTTAAATCTTTCTACAGTTACCAACTAAAAACTTGATATATGGTACACCATAACTAAATTAAACTACAAGGACCATATGACCATTTTTTTGGTAGTATGCAGGATTTTGTATATATATGTGTTTATCAACAATTCAAGCTGTGCCCTCCAAAAAATTCTAGAACCGCTTTTTTAGGCGAAAATGTAGAACCACTTATAGATCATCTACACGTTATGTTCGATGTGTTTTTATATTAATGCTGATAAATAATCTTCTAATTTTTTGTAGATGTTAATGGTAGGAGTTGGATTATATTATTTTAAAACCTATAATCTTAATAAAGTACAAGATTTAAAATAGTAGAAAATTACATCTACTCCTTTTACTCATCTTGTAGCAGCTAAGAACACATAATCTCTAAGGAAATGTGCCATGCATTCTTGTTCCCAAAAAGGATAATTCCTTCCCAGGAGGGGAGAAAAGTATATAGAGTTGAGAACTGCATCTATGGATTGCATACAGCTGGAGGATACACACATGGAAAACGGCGGGGATCTGAAGTCTTCTTCGGACACACTTGTGTATTTCCATTTCCCTGTGGTAGGGATAATTAACGGGGATCTAAAGTCGTCTTCAGACACTTGTGCATCTTCTCTTGATTATTGACTTTCATCGCAAGGCAATATTGAAAACTATGTTAGGGACGAAATTAACCAGTCGTGATTAGTCGGTAACACTGCAAGTGGCCACAAACTGCCAGACACCAATCCTGTTCATGGTCCTAGTTTAATTTTTTTTATCTGGACATGCTCATCCTCTCATCCATCTGAAAGGTGTAAATTCTTTAACAGTATACTAGTATACTTTCGTCCCTTGTCCCTTTCTCCAACCCGGTCCTATGCTGCATTATACGCTACAGTCATCCCTCATCACCCTCCACGTCTGCAACGTTTTATCTGTTGGAAGCTCTCTCTCTCTCTCTCTCTCTATCTATCTATCTATCTATCTCTCTCTCTCTCTCTCTCTCTCTCTCTCTCGTGCATGAATTCCGAATACATAGGCATGTATACATCATGCACACACATTTACATACAGATAATGACAAGTTTATCATTGCGTTGACAACGAAGCCGCTGCAGCTTTTCTTCACTCGGCGACGACTCACTTTACAGTGCACACGCATATGGATATTATGCATAAGCATGTTTCACGCTTAGGCGTGCGCTGCCAAATTAAACTCTCTTTCAATTATTTTACCAACTCGTAACCACCCACTTGCTTGTTGCGCTAACCACGCGGGACTAGTAGTATATAGCAACACAGCTTATTATCCATCCCAACCCATGGCAGCGTGTGGTTTGACCTAACCAAAATAACCAGCAGAGAGAGCAGCCAGTTTTAGGATTCTATAGTGGCCGGGTTGCAAGAAGAATCAGCAGCAAGCACAACAATACTAGTATGTCTCTGTCGGAGCTGCAGGCGCGCGCGCGGTTCGTGCAGTCGTCGGCGGCGAGCGCCGGCGTGCACTTCGACGAGGACCGGTGGCTGAGCCGCGTCCGGCAGAGCCTGGAGCGGGAGGCGGCGGAGGCGCTGGGCGCGGCGGCGAAGGTGTTCGACGTCCCCCGCGTGCTGCGCGCCACCAAGCCCGAGGCCTACCTGCCGCAGCACTTCGCGCTGGGGCCCTACCACTGCCACCGCGCCGAGCTCAGGGACATGGAGCGCTACAAGCTCGCCGCCGCCAAGCGCGCCGAGAAGCTCTTCGCCGCCGGCAACAAGTTCGAGCACCTCGCCGAGAGGCTGCACGAGCTCCGGGACAGGATACGGGCGCCGTACCACAGGTACGTATATTATATATGTACGACGACGTTCATGTTCATTCTGAATTCCCGTTCCTGATGATGGAGATGGACGACTCGATCACTTCACTGCGACGACGTGCAACTGCATACTTTCATGATCCGGCTAATAATGTCAATATGGCGTCATATATATCGTGCGTAAATTAGGGAGTGCTCTCCTTGTCCTTTTGTCCGTGTAACAAAATGGGAGATGCTAGTAGATGGATGCTCTTGACCTTCGTCATATTCATTTGGCACGTGTAGTATAGTTATTCTTTCTTTCTTGGATATAGGTGAAGATTTGCATGCATGTTCTTAGAAGTTAAATTAACTCGATCGAGGGTAGTTGATGACATCGACGTTCATCGGGCACCCAAATAAACTTCTCTCTTGGCCAGTTCATTGCCTCAAGTAGCTAAATTCGTCACAAACTACTGGTCAAAGTTATACTCATACTTTCTTTTAGAACATTGTTTTACAAAGAACAGTGAAAGGATCTTTACTTCACTCGCAAGGTGCCCAAACGCTACCTAGGTCCTGGATTTTAGTATACTTTCTCTAAGGGTGACGGGGTTTGGGGGTTCTTATCCTACGTGAGAAGCTCTTCTTTTTAATGAAATGTAGCGAGGGTGGTTTACCTTTCTTTTCCTACAAAAGAACATGCATTCCACTGCATATCACTGCACACGCACACCATAATCATATCATTGCAACAGTGGGTCTTATATAACGCACCTGCCTAAAAACATATGCATTCATCGTGGGTCCAAGTTTGAAAAATTATATAGGCGCGTGCTCAACTGCTCATGGAAGACTGTACAATTCCAGCAAGAAAAATTGGCTGACTAATGAGTAGAGAGATAGGAAAAGCACGCATAGAATATAACAGAAGTGGACCCTGAGACAAATAAGTTAGCTTAAACATGGGGAAATACAAAGGTGGAGCGTGGGAAGGTATCTTCTTTTCACTGTTGGTTTTGTTGTGTTGTGTGACTTTGACCCATATTTTGCATCAGAGAGTGAGACTGCAAATTCATGATGAGATGAAGGGAGTGCCTTCAGAGAAGGCGAGAATGGTTCGGTTGGAATTTTAAATCTTAAACATGTTAACTGAGGGATCAATTAGCTATTAGTTTCTTTAATAGTGTGCTTGTTAACACTGATTCACGTATAGTGCCTTCAATAATCTCTAAATCGCTTGACTGCTGACTCAGTCTTTCATAGGCGTACTAGTATGCGCGCATACATGTGGGCATACTGCATCTCTGTGTCGTGTTGGCATAAGATAATTTTAGGTCGTCTCTTTTTTTTTTTTTTTTGAGATTACACAGTAATGTCATGTCACATACGGAGTAAGGCTGTTGGCTGGGTTGGGTCAACCTGAAAAATGTCCTAATAAGACGGTTTAGCGGGCTGTATCGGCCCTACGTGTTCAGTGGCCCAACCGTTTGGATACTCAAACGGCCCATTGTACATTACAGACATCCTCAAAGCCCAACCCAGTGCTCACACTCTCGCTGCTTCACTTTGTGACTGTTCGATTCCATTGTTCTTTTTTTTTGGCAAGCTAGGGTGTCCATCCTTACATTGTTCGATTAAGCTAAGAGACGATCTTCCCCTAAAAAATGTGTAGGTTTCTTGAGCTAAGCGACCAGACCCTTGCGTGGATGATGGCGATCGACACGTGCTTCCTCCTGGACTTCCTGGAGGGCTACCACCGCGAGGAGGCGACGGACATGGTGTCGTCGGCGACCAACTGGATCAACGCGACGGTGCGCGACGCCATGATGCTGGAGAACCAGGTCCCGCTGTTCCTCTTCGCGCAGGCGCTCTCGCTCCGGCACGCCTCCGAGCAGGCCGCCGCGGAGGCGCTCCACGGCGTGCTGGCCCGCTTCATCAAGGAGGTGTCCCCGATCAAGACCGCGGCGGAGGTGGCGGTCGGCGACGCGTGCAGGCACGCGCACATGCTGGAGCTGCTCTACCACTTCCTGGTCCCCGCCGCCGCCGCGTTCGAGGAGGCGGCGGCGTGCCGGGACCGGGACCCGCCGCCGCTGGTCCCCGAGGAGTTCACCGTGGACATGCTCTCGGACCCCGCGCAGCACGTCCCCGACTACGACAAGGTGAAGCAGGCGTGCGTCCACGTGTCCGGCCTCGACGTGGCGCCGGTGCGGTTCATCAGGACGAACCTGATCGCGCGGCCGATGCGCCTCGCGGCGAGCCTCCCCGGGCAGATCGCGCGCAGGGTGCCCGTGCTGTCCGCGCTGGCCCCGCTGGTGGGGAAGCTGGCGTCGTCGTCCGACGTGGAGGCGCGGCTCAAGGGCGTGACGAGCCTGGGGTCCGTCATCATCAGCCGCTCCCCGCTGGCGCAGGAGATCATGATCCCGTCCGTGGCGCAGCTGGCGCGGTGGGGCGTGCGGTTCGCGCCGGCGCCCGAGGGCGTCGCCGGGATCGCGTTCGACGCGGGCACGGCCACGCTGAGCCTGCCGGTCATCACGCTGGACGGCAACACGGAGGTGGTGCTGCGCAACCTGGTGGCGTACGAGGCGGTGGCGGTGCGGGGCCCGCTCGTGCTGGCGCGGTACACGGAGCTGATGAACGGGATCATCGACACGCCCAGGGACGTGAAGATCCTCACGCAGGCCGGGGTGCTGGTCAACCACCTCAAGAGCGACAGGGAGGCCGCCGACATGTGGAACGGCATGTGCCGGGCCACGCGGCTCAGCAAGGTGCCCCGGCTCGACGCGGTCATCAGGGAGGTCAACGCGCACCGCAGCCGCCGCGCCGCCGCGAGGGTGCAGAAGATGCTCAAGAAGTACGTGTTCCGGTCGTGGCGGGTGCTCACGCTGCTCGCCGCGCTCGTGCTGCTGATGATGACCGCCATGCAGACATTCTGCTCCGTCTACCCCTGCCAGAGATGGTTTGGCTCCGTCTTCCAGCTGCCCAACCCCGGAGGTTCATCCTAGCAGTCAATCATTTGTTCCTTATATTTTTATTTTTCGGTGCTTAATCAGCAATGTTTTTATTGTGTACGACGGATTTGATTTTTTTTGTCTTACTTTGTCCATGTAAACAGTTCTCTGATTTTCATTCTAAGTACAAGTTTTTTCCCCTTTTGCAGAGTGTAACTAATTAAGTCGTTGGATTTGTATAGAGATTGCTTCCATTCGGTGCCGTGATTGGTCATATATAAGTAGGCCACTTGTCTAGTCCACTTGCCGGAAATGCAATTGAATGGTACGGCGTGCGGCCGTGGAAGCGTCAGCGCGCGCGACAGCCGACAGGAAACTGCTCCGTTTCTTGGTCCACACGACCAGCGACTTGCTCTGCGTTGGTCCAACGCAGACAGCCCAACGAGTCAACGAATCTCCAATGATTCACACACACACACACACACCAGTGGCGACGAAACAGCGGGTGCAGCAACTTGCAGCGCTCGTTGACCCCGAATCTCTGGACGGCAAAGCAGCCTTCCCGAGACAGGACCCTTGCCCAAGAAAACCAAGTTGAAATTTCGTTCGTGTGTCCACACCAATTTCTTTCAGGACCAATTTGGTACTACAGCATAACTGAAAAGTTCATTTGCAATGCAGATCCTTCTATTACAGTGGCAGATTCAAACTCAGGAGCATACTAATTGAGTACAGAAAAAATTAGGATTACTAAATTTAATGGTATCAAAACTGAAGCGGTAATGTACAATCGCGTCAGAGATGATTGCATCGAGCTGCAACGTGTCCGGTTTTCTGAACAACAGTGCCACAGATTGGGAGGAAAAACAAATCAAGGAATGGAATTACACTACACGTGGTGTACAAGTACAACAAACAAAATTGTCGGAGTAGAAACAAAACTTCCGCTGCAAGCATGCCGTTGCGGCGGGCGAACGAGGGAGGGATCTGGGATTATCTCCGGGGCGAAGACGGCGGCGGGTGGTCTTCGTCCGACGCGAAGGAGACGGCGGAGAGGCGGCTGGGCCGCGGGCGGAAGGCGGCGCGGCGGCGCGGCCTCGAGGCCGGGCGGACGAGGGCCGCCAGCGCGCGGCGGACGTTGTCGCCGCCCTCCACCGCCGCGATGCGCACCAGCGGGCTCGCCATCGACGGCCGCCGCGCGGGCGCGGGCGCGCTCGGCTCGATCGATGCCGGCGCGGCGGGGGCGGGAGGCGGCCGATTGCTGCCCTGTGCAGCGCGCAGCGGAAGGATCCAGGGTGCGTCGTCGGCGAGCACGCGCACGCCCTCTTCCGCGGCGGGGCAGGGGCGACGGGGAGCGCGAGGAGGCGGACGGACGGGGCGCCGCCGTGCGGCGGGCGCGGTCTGGCGCCAGCGGCGGCAGAAGATTTCGTGGATTTCACAGCGCTAGGCGGCCGCCGCGTCGTCGTCGTCGTAGTCACCCTAGCCATCATCCAAGGTGCGGCGCGGAGGAGATGAGAGATGAGCAGAGCTTGGTCAGCAAGAGTGACCAGTCTGATAGGGAAAAGGGAAGCGTTACGGCGGGGAGGCCAAACCTAGCGTGGCGGCCGGGGAGACCTATTTATCGGAAGCCAGCAGAGGCGACTCGGTCCAAGTCAAACCAAGTGGCGTGGAGTTGCTTGGGTTGGGCCGAGACTGCCGTTGTTGAACAAAGAAGGAATTCCAATCAAGAACTTGAACTAGTCCTTTTGTGGGCCTCAAGGAGAAAAAGCATTTGGCACCATGTTCTAGTTTCTATACTCTCAAAGAAAACTATTATGAATTGTTTTATTATATCACGAATGATTTTATTATATTACGGATTTATAAGTAGGTCATTCCGAACGGGGAAAAAGAAGTCCTCTATCCAACGTGCTAATTAATCGACACAGTTATTTTTTTAGGGTTAATTACTAAAATCACCTCATATCTCACATTGAGTTTAAGATCCACACCCACCCATATGTTCCTAATCCAACATATGTCTGGGTTAAACATGTGTGAGTTGGGGTGGTTTTGTATGCAAAAACTAGTGAGTGGGTGGGTATTTGCAACAGAATATATTATGGGTGGTAATCTCAAACTCTGAATGACTTATGGGGGTGATTTTTGTAATTATCCTTTTATTTATGATGAATCAATAATAGTTCCATTTAGAGTTTAGTAACCATTGAATGACGGTTCTTAGTCGTTGGCCCAACCATTCCACTCTAGCTCAAATTCTAAATTTGATAAGTATTATGTTAATCAATTTGCGACTAATTTATTCTTTCAATGCAGAGCAATGTTCATAGACAACTTGTGGTGACTTCCTGAATATCAAATTCATATGATCAAGCCTTCAAGAGATACTTATATTGGTCTTATGTGGGGACATATGTCCATAAAGGGTGAGTATTCATGTGCATTTATGAGTGGATATATTTGTACTATATTTTATTCAAGAAATAATTTGTTTACCATATGACATGAGGAATTTCTTGAATATTTAAATCTAACAATCTGACTACACAACCATTCGCGGCAAGTTGCAAGCATCAACACACCAACTGTTTCAACACAAAAGAATAATAAGGGCAAACAAAATTAAGAAAACAACTTGTGAAGAAATTATTAATGTTGGACCTCAGTCACGTTGTGTAATGATTAAGCTAGAACTCTCGTGCATATGTGTTTCTAATGATATAGTTTATCATATTTGCTCATTATCAATTAACTGGTTTTATACTTTTGTCTCTGGCATATTTAATTTTCAAAACAATACTACAACAAAAATATTTTACTGAAACTATTAGTTTAGGTGAAATATTTTGGTTTTTTCAGTGAATATTATTTTTTTGGCACAAGTGAAGGAAACAGCTGGATGGTCGGATCAAGATCCCATGACTAACAATCATACATATAACGTACATGTGAATTCAATTTTTATAATGATATATAACATAAATAAAATATGATACGATTTTTTACATAATGTTTTCTTATCCTCCTACACATCCGTATTTTTGTTAATCAGATTTCTTTTTAATATTGTTGACCTAATTAATACTATCTTGAGTCATATGAGTTGATGTAGAAGAGAAAACTGACACGTTTATTCATCTAAAAAAATGTTGAACATCAACGCGGTGGATACAATGTAGCATACTTGGTCCGTCCCGAGCTGGATTCTGTTCTTGTACTCTCAGGTTCAGTGGCCACAGGGAGCTGAGGTTCCATTGGCTCTGCAGGTGGCCAAATGCTGGTTTCATATAGCTCTTGTTGTTTCTTTTTTCTATCCTCTTCTTTCTTGTTTTTGTCTTGTGCTTCCTTCTTTTCCTCTAGGGGCTCTTTTGGAGCATAACTAGTCTTGTCGCGTGTTTCGTTGTAGGTTTCCCCGATGCGAAACGGGCCAGCGTGTTCTGTTATAATCCACACGATGGTTGTTAGCTCACCACCACGGCTGAGCTGCTTGGCATGGGACTCCCTGCTGCATCGAGTGCCGGCATAGAGAAGCTTATCCACCCACACATCGAAGATGAGTTCCAACAGTTTAGTCATGTGTGACCGACTAGCCTTTAGCAGATCAATGGCAAGTGAAATTCCATCTGCTAAAAGCCGGCTTTTGGGGTCACCAAGACCCCAATCTTGGTCATAAGCTTTCCTATCGTAGAGGAACTTGGCAAGCTGGTCCTTTCGTGCTGCAGAACTGATATTGCTTTTTTCTTATGCTTAGCCCATGTCTCACCCAATGCTTGTAGAGTTACCTCGAACAAGCTGCGCAGCGCAAGACCTGGCAGCATGTGTCTGCGTACAGCGACGAGGAACATGAGGTATTCCGACAGTGCCTCGATCGCTGTCGCTGTCTTCATATCGGATCCCTTGATGTGCTGTTGTTGATCGGCGCAGGAAAGGAAAATGCAGGTGCCGATGTGCCATACGAGGATATCCTCCTGGAATTCACGGCCGAATTTCAGCTCGAAGCCTTGGATGTGGAGTTCACGGGGACGTCTTTTGAACGCCTCGTCGCCCCAGCAAGTCGTGATGTCCTTCATGGAGTAGGCATCCCCAACATCTGATTTGGTGGAGCTCAATCTTCGTTGTACCCGTTCGAATACCAACTTGTTGACACATTTGGGAAGATGAAATAAGCATCTCGAGTGCCGGAATTCATTCCAAGTGTCGTCGAACCCGATCGTGGTGGCCAGCGTCGTGCAGAGACGCGTCAGGCACCGACCGCCACGATCACGGGTGCACTCGTGCAGCAAGTTGTACCGCCCAACGGTGCTAGGCCACAGCCTGTAGCTGCTTGGTTCTTCGCCAAGCAGCCGGCGGGGATGGAGGGACACAAGGCCACGGCGAAGGCGCCGCCACCGCCCAAGCCTTGCCGACCTGGCTCTCAGGAATGCAAAAGTCCAGGTGGACCCCAGGGCCCTCATCAGCCATGTCAGGTCCAGGAGGAAAGCAGCCACCAGCAGGATGTAGGTGATGATGACGTCACCCCTCCTCTGACCATCCTTAGGGTAGGTCCGGAACAGCGAGATCGCGATGAGGGTCGCGAGCGGCGAGACGAAGCGGATCAGGTAGCCTCCCCAGGTGTAGACCACTGAAGCCTTGGTGTAGAGTATGTCGTACATTTTTAGATAATGGAACAAACTTGTCCCAGCCTCTACACCTTTTGGGTGTACACAGCTTAAGTTCAATACATCTACGAGCGCTTAGGCTCAACCGAGAGCACACTAGTGCGACACAACACAAATCGAAATAGAGTTCAATACATGACCCGAAACAAAAGTCTCAAAAGGCAATACTACACTTCAATTCGATTTGCGAAACGCCAACCGAACTTGGCGAAGATGTCCATGATGACTGTTTCCAAGACCCGACACCCGGTCTTGAGTCTTTCTCGAGTATTTTCATCCTTGAGCAGCAGTGACCATGTGCGCGTCCAGTAGGTCGTCCGAAAAATCACCTGCAAGAAAGTGTTGGGTTTAGCTTTGTGAAATACCATGTCATTTCTATTCAACCACATGGCCCATAAAAGGGCTGCAATGCCAAACGCAATTTGGCTTCTTAGTTTAGGTTGAAAGCCATAAATCCAAGAGTCAAACAAGTCAGTCATGCTATCTGGGGTTGAATTCGAAAAGCAATATAAATGGTATTCCAAATAAATCGAGCAAAGGGGCAGTCAAAAAAGAGATGTTGGATGGTCTCTAGTGAGTTGCAATAACAACAAGTAAGGTCACCATGCCAATTCCGCTTTGCTAAATTGTCTTTGGTAAGTGTAACTCCTCTTAAGAGGTACCAAAGAAAGATTTTTATTTTGAGAGGTAATTTAAGGGACCAAAGTGGACACCTCAGCGGTATAATCCCGCTTTGCATAATAGCTCTATACATAGACTTAACCGAGAACATACCGCTACTCTGTAAGTCCCATACAAAAACATCTTTGTCCTCTGTGAGTGAGATATCTATGATTTTTGTCACCAATAGGTGCCAAGACCTAAGGTTATCTCCAATCAAGGCTCTTCTAAAAGAGACGTTTAATGGAGTCGCACTCATTACTTGGTCCACTGTGATGTCTCTCCTTCTCGTAATGTGATATAGATTAGGATATTGGGCTCGGAGTGGACTATCTCCTATCCAATTATCTTCCCAAAACCTAATCTCGGTGCCACTTTGAATTCGAAAGTGTCCACATTGTAGAAATTGGTCTTTGACCTCCATGAGTCCAGACCAAAAATGTGAATCACCCGGCTTCTTCTTAACTTGTGTAACATCTCTCCCATGGCATCTCGAACATCATCTCGCTGCAGGTACCGCCCTGGCCGTCCAGATTGACCGAGGAATCAACCATGGCGCGCTTGCAGACGTGGAACATCTTGTGAGCAAGCATCAGAGCTCTCTCGTCACAAATCTTCCCTTCCGCCCAGCAGCAGCAGCAGCGTTTTTCAGATAGCTGCTGATGCTGCCGCTCGCTTGCGCTCCTGATGTCGCGCAAGTCGCCTCGGCGGAGCGCGCACACCCTCTCGATGTACCTGGCGACGGCAAGGGGAAGCAAGATGAAGGATGCCGGCACCAAGGCTCCGCTGCTGCGGAGATACACGTGCTCGTACATGACGTAAGCCGCTCCGGCAACCTGCGCCACGAGGTGGAACCCCTGGCGCAGGGAGAGCTTGTTGTCCTCGAGGGCGTACGCGCTGATGTTGTCGGGCCCGCCCAGATGCAGCAGCAGGAACGGTGCCCAGAAGGCGACCAGCTCGTGCTCGCGCGTTAGCGTCACGGTGCCGCGACCGAGGGATAGGTTCCCAAGGGCGTATGTTGCGGTCAGGTCGGCCAGCTGGTAGGCCAACCACAGAAGGAGCGTCCTCCAGCCGGAAGCCCGGCGCCGGCGAACATCGGCGAAGAGAAAGAGGATGGCATTTGCGGCAAAGCTGGAGAGGACGACGACACGGACACCCCATTCGTTCCAGAATTGCGCGGCCCGGCTCAGCCACGACCACGTGCACGAGCCCATTGTTAGAGCTGCGAGCTCCTATATTGATACACAAACATGAAATGAAGTTTTTATCTTATACTAGTATAGATTCATTCAAAAAAAAAAAGAATTATACTACTAGAGCTAGATATACATACCAGGTCAGCCAGTTGATGAACGATCGTCGATGCACTAGAGAGCATGTAGTCTATCCGCAAGCCAGTGGTATGGAATGTGGATACAGTGTAGATTACATGGACTAAAAGGTTTGCTCATCTCGCGACCAATTAATGCTTCAACACACTTCTAGGCTTCTAGCGTGTCGTCTCTGTTCCTTCAGGGTAATGGAAGTGTGGAAGGTGTCCCCGATTTAACCTCGAAATGGCTAGTAAGACTTTGTCCATTTAATCTGTGCCCGCATGAACTAGATAGAGAATGTACAGAGTGTGCGCATGTGCCCACTTGTGCCTTGCTAGCTAAGGTTACATCTATTCCTATCTGTCCCCTTCTCGCTAGGAGTTGACTTGCACACTAAAATTAGCTAACCACGCAGCACCAAGAATAGAATCTCACGACATGATTTGTCTTCAGGTCTTAGGGTGTGTTCGTTTCCTGGGATCTAAACTTTAGAGCTGTCACATCAAAAAGAATCTTACTATTTAGAAGTAGTAAATAAAGTTTAATTATAAAATAAATTATAGGCCCCTAGACTAATTTACGAGACGAATCTAATGAGGTTACTTAAGTCGTGATTAGAAGACGGTTACTGTAGCATCACTTTAACAAAATCTAAATTAATTAAGCTCATTAGATTCATCTCGAAAATTAGCACCAATCTGTCAATAGGGTTTTGTCATTAAATTGATCGAAATATTTATAAATAATAAGATTCTCTTTGATGTGACAGCGCTAAATTTTAGAGGGCAGGAAACGAACAGGGCCTTAGAATAAAGTGACGAAACACCTAAAGCCGCTTGCAGCCATGTTCTGTATAACTAGATTAATGATGCGGTAATAATCGGTCAACAATTCAGGATACACAATTATTTACAACTATACAAATGTGCTCACATGTTGTGTTCACCTCTTTGGTTTTTCCAGACGAGCTAATCATTTTAATTGCTCTCAAAATGCCGGATTTCTTAGGTAAACTACATAGGACAAAATATTAAAAACGTATATTGTTTTGACCTAGATAGCCAGATTGTATTCATGAGTGTACGTAAGAGGATGAATGTTACTATCAAGTATATCTATATAAAACCCTTTTAATCTTGGTGAACCTCTTGTAAAACTCTTGAGTTAGATTAGGACTCCTACTGAAAGCTCCTAAAAGACATACGCCCTGTTTGGTTTGTGCCCATACATACCTTACCAAAATTTGTCATGACCAATATGAGGGTGTGACCAAATTGTTGATAATATTAGGAAAACAATGGCGTTGGATTGTGACCTTACCAAATTCCGTAACCTCTTAGTATGACATGTGGGGCCTTCATGCCAATAATTATTTTTTATTAAAATATGGTCAAGTGAGAACTTATTTTATAGATTTAATTACAATGAATACAACAGGGTAAGCAGAATATAATTTGGACCAATGGTTTAAGAAATAAAAGCATTTGAAGCTACGTAACACAAAAAGCTAAGCATTTAATTCAGTCAATTAAAACTCGCCACATCATCCTGTAGGAGCTGTGGTGGTATGCCATTTTTTTGGCGGAGAATTTAGGCGCCCGTGTTTTGCCATTGCGTTTGTACTACGACGTCAAATTTTTTGTGGACGCGCCAACTGATGGAAGTGTAACAGCCTGAATTTAACCCAAACTTGAAGTTGCTTGCGTTGGATTCAAATCAAACTAGATAAATAAAACTAAGCCAAATCCTTTTCAATCCAGCATATGGGCCTTTTTTCTCCATCTCCCCCGTGAGCAGCATCTCCGCGCTCCCAACCCTCTCCAACCCTAGCTCCGCGAACATAAGGACCTGGAGGCGCCACCACACCCATCCGTCACACCCTCTTGCGCCGCCAAGCCCCATAGCCCCTAAAACCCTAGTGAAAGTTGCCTAGATGAGAGGGGGGGGGGGGAGGGGGGGTGAATAGGCAAACTACAATAATTTCTGAAAAACACAACACTTAAAATTTTATTAGAACACCCAAGACGGAACTTCCGTTATTGACAGAACTTCCGTTTGGGGAGACAACTAGATATTGAAAGCAACAAAGGAATCTTATAGATCCCTTTGAATAGAAAGTTTCCTCCACCTCCTAATAATGTTGTACCTGTAGGGAATCAATAGAGACCGCCCATACAAGTAGATCGGGCACAATATAGCTCAAACACCAAACAAGAACAAAG
The DNA here is from genome assembly GCA_031894775.1 of Chloris gayana. Taxonomy (NCBI): domain Eukaryota; kingdom Viridiplantae; phylum Streptophyta; class Magnoliopsida; order Poales; family Poaceae; genus Chloris; species Chloris gayana. The sequence goes on from JAUNZO010005181.1 coordinate 298,800, forward strand.
AACAAGAGGCAACAAACAAAACAACACAAGAGAGACACGGGATTTGCTCATCGAAGTTGTAGTATCACTGTGAATGCCTCAAAATATTACTGAATTCAGTTGTAGTATCAAAAGTTGTTTGTCAGTCTCATAGGCAAGCTAGATGCAACTGCAGCAGCAGCTGCAGTTCTGTATTGTATTCCACCTTGTATTATACAGAGTGCTTTCTCCACTTCTCGCAACAGATCAATAGTAGGAATTATTTCGCGCTGAGTCATCAAGACGTACGTGTGCTAATAATCACATAGATCCTCTCGTGATCACTGGATTAGTGAACTCTAACCACCATCCACCCAAGAAACGGCAAAATTAAACAAGAGCTAATTAATCAACCCGTTCGTTAATTAATCCCTCTTAGTCACCCAGTAGCTAATAGCCGAGTGAATTTAATTAAGCCTCCCGTGCTTCATTCACCTCGGCTTGAGTCGGTCCAACGCGACGTAGGCGATGACGCGGTACCCGACGAGCAGCAGCGCCATGACGCAGACGTCGATCCAGTGGTTGTTGAGCCCGACGGCCTTGATCGCCGGGAACTCCGCCACCGCGCACAGCCTGCCGTCGCACTCGTAGAACCCCCGTCGCCGGGGAACTGGATCCCGAGCAGGAGGCGGTAGCAGTAGAAGCTGTAGTTGAGCCACCTGAGCCAGCCGACGAACGGCGGGATGTGCTGCACGTAGTAGCCGCCGGCGATGAGGAAGACCATGGTGATGACGGAGGCGAGCGTGGTGCCCTGCTTGACGTCCATGAGCACGGCCCCGATGGCCAGCCCCAGGCTCTGGGCCACGAGCACGCTGTAGAGCACGACGCCGAGCGAGAGCGCGAACGGGCCGGGCCGCGGGTCCAGGCCGCCCATCCAGTAGAGGATGAGCACGAAGGCCGTGGGCAGGCCCAGCTCCATGGGCAGGTCGGCCGCGGCCCGCGCCGCGAAGTAGGAGGACAGGCGGTACATCCCCGAGGCCCGCTCCTTGAGCAGCATGGGCCGCTCCAGCGGGAACGTGAACACGGCGTTGTAGAGCGGGAAGAAGCCCCAGAAGACGGAGAAGAAGAAGATGAGCGCCGTGCGGTCCTGCAGGTGGGACCCGGGCGTGCGCCACCACAGCAGCCCAGCGAGGAACGCCACGCTCAGCACCTGGAAGATGCGCAGCTTGTTGAACGACTCGTGCCGCCGCTCCTTGAGCCCGCGCTGCAGGAGCACCGTGAACTGGGTCCACCAGCTCGTCGACCACTCCGGCGACCGGCGGCGCCGGGAAGAGGGCGACGCCTGGTCCTGTGCCGCCTGCGCGGCGCCGGCCTCGCGGGCGCATATGTCCAGCTTCACCGCCGGCGCGATGTGCCGCTCGTACGCGGCGGCGAGCTTGGCGCGGACCTCCTTGTGCTCGCTCTCGCTGCCGCCGGTCACCGCCGCCATCATCGCCCTCGCCTCGTCGCCGGTCGTCGTCTGCGGCGCGATACCTGCATACATACGTGAATCCATGTCAGATCAGCACAGTGATCGATCGCGAGCTCGACAAGTGTCCGGCGTTGTTCAATCGAGCCAGTGGCCATAGAAAAATTCAAGATCGGAATGGAGGAGGGAATGATGGACGGATCGGTTGGAGGAGCCATGAGTCCATGACCGGTGGTGGGTGGGCTGAGCAGTGTGTCCCTGTCCGTGTCTCCCACCACCGAACCCCAGCTCCATCATTGCAAGCGCCATCTTGCCATTTTTGCTCCCTCTCCTAGTGGTGTGGTGGTGCTGATGTTGGCAGAAAACTAACCGAATCGCCCCAGCAAATACACACCTAGATCTTCCTTTTTCCTAGAAAAACATTGTTTCGTTGAAATCATATTACGGCATGTGTACTATTATCTCCCCTTGACGTGACGCCCAAAAATTTGATTAATCCACCATGCTAGATCCTTTTCTCCTTGCGCCTGATCGAGGAGGGGTGAGGGGGATGCAGCTTTACCTTTTGGCTAATTGTTCACCAAATTAAGCACCATTTCTGCGAGGATATCATGTAGTCCTAACTACTATTGCAACTACACAGGGTGAAGGCGGTGTATGCTCATAGTGATTATGACGCAACTCAACTTCCCTTTTTTTTTTAGCTTAAGACGCAACTCAACTGGAAAAGGTGAGGACCCGCCGTGGGCCAGGGTGCGCAGGTGCATGCGCGCACCGGATCAAGCCCACGATCGATCCCAACACCGTACCATTGTTGGTGCCCTCATTTCTTTTGGATTCTTTATTTGATCTGGGAGCCCATGGTATATATCGTGCGTGCGCTGCGCTTTATTTTGTTCTTAGCTGTGGCACTTTGTGTGAGAGATGGTTAACTGAACGACACTACCGCCGAACGGATCCGATTCCCCCACTTTTTCAGCATCAGTCCGCGAATTCTGTGACTTGACGACCCATTTTATAATGGTGTAGCAGAGGAAATTGATGGATTTTTTTTTGAATGAATGGAAATTGATGGATGCTAGATACAAAAGCCGTTTCCGCTGGTTTCGTTTAATCAACCTAGTGTCCGAAATGTCGTTTTGGCTATTCTGAAAAGACTAGCTAGGCCGGAGGAAAATGGTTCAGGTAAATGGAACGGCCACAATGCTGGGGAATTATATTTCTGATGATGATCTATTGAATTCCTGTGCGTCACCTTGACTGGCTACTGAGGATCGTAGAATATGGGTGACGACATCAGGAATTAGGAATGGAACCGGCACATGGCAATGTGCCCTATGAATTGGAAGCCATCGTCGCAAAAAGGCAGAGGGAATAGTACTAGCTAGTTGGGCAAGATGAGCGGAGGAAGGAGAGAGAGAGAGAGAGAGAGAGAGAGTTACCGTTGGCGAGGTCGAGCATGAGGTCTGCCGGGTTGACGGAGAGCGGCGACGCGAATCCGACGGAGGCGAAGTAAGCCATGGCGTCGGCGGCGCGGCCGTAGTAGATGGGACAGCCGTCAGCCGACAGCAGCAGCACCTTGTCGAACATGTGGTAGAGCCTGGAGGACGGCTGGTGGATGGTGACCACCACCGTGCGTCCCCCTCCGCCGCCATCCGTCGCAGCGTGCCGACGATGCGCGCCGCCGTGGTGGAGTCGAGCCCGGAGGTGGGCTCGTCCAGCAGCAGCAGGGACGGGTCCACGAGCATCTCCAGCCCGATGCTGACGCGCTTGCGCTCGCCGCCCGACAGGCCGCGCACGCCGCGCACGCCGCCGACCATGCTGTGGGCCACCTTGGCCAGGCCCAGCTCGCGGCCCACGGCGTCCGCCTGGGCCCGCTTCTCGGCCGCGGACAGGGCCCGCGGCAGCCGGAGCAGCGCCGTGTACCAGAGCGTCTCGGCCACCGTGAGGTGCGGGTACAGCACGTCGTGCTGCGTCACGAACCCCGTGCGCCGCTTCACCGCGCCGCAGAAGGCCTGCCCGTTGTAGCTCACCTTCCCGGACAGCACGGCGGCGCGCCCGCCGTGCCGCCCGCCCAGCGCCGTCAGCAGCGTCGTCTTGCCGCTGCCGGACGGGCCCAGCATCGCCAGCATCTCGCCCGGCCGCACCACGCCGGACATGCCGCTGATGATCGTCTTCTCGCGCGCCGGCGTCTTGCCGCCGCCGCCGACCGCCGCGGACAGCTTGTCGCACAACCCGGCGCCCGGCTGCCCGAGCTTCACTTTGTACACCACCTCCTCGAACTAACACCAAATTAACATGCATGCGCAAGTCTCGTCATCACAACATGGACATACCCACACAAATGTGCATGCACGATTGCACGTGCACACCAATATAATGTGTAGCACCGCCTGCACACATAGATATATATATATATATATGTAAATAAAAACTTGCTCACCTTGAGGACGAGAGGGAAGGAGTTGGCGGCGGGGCGGAGGCGGGCGGACGGCGGGCTTGACGTTGTGGGATGCACGACGGCGCCGGAAGGATTATTGGTGGCGGCAGCAGAAGACGCAGTGCCACCACCACCACCACCACCACCTCCTGTCGTTGTCTGCTGCTCTTCATGCTCCAGCGGAGGCGGCATGGCGATAGATCTTTCTGTCTCTCGCCTCACCTGTTGCGCGGTTGCGGCTTAAGCGGCGTGATGAGGAGATCCAATGCAAGGAGATGAGGAAAGCTATTAGAGACAATTAAAGCAGTGCGGGCTTTGGTTGGGTTATGGTTGCAAGTGTACTTGTGGGGTGGCTGCCTCTCATGCCCAAGGTATTTATCGGTGGAGGAGGAGGAGGCAGCGGAATGAGAGGACCTACCAGGTGGGGCAGGGGACCAACACTTGTTGCTGTCACTTTTTTATTGGCCGGGATATATGGCACCCGGCCTCGGAGCTACTACTTATTACTTAGTGTTAGCACCAGTACTTGCCAGCCACGGTGATTAATTATAGGCACTGGTTTGCAATTAACTACTTATAGTTGTGTGTGATGTCAAAAGTAACATCCATCACCACCACTAGCCATATATCCAGTTATTACAGGTGGTAGTTATTGGGGAAAAGAGGAGCTTACACACATATTGGGTGGATATTCAGGAGATAACATATCTTTTTTTTTTGTTTCTATGATACTAAAGGAAAATTAACGGCATTGTGGTGGTGCTCACGCATGTTGTTGTCTGCATTGGACAGTTTGTTTGCAACTGGACCCTACCTTGTTTCAAATAATGTAGCTAGAATAGTTTCTTTTGTATCACACTGCAGTGATCAAGTTGCTTCTATATTAGTGTAGTATGTTTTTGTTGGATTGTGGTTGTGTAAGAAGTTGTTGCGAGTTGTAAGCTGTGTAAAAAGTTGTTGTGGGCTATTAGGAGTGAGAAAACTGGAAGCCATTAGGTGAACCTGAGTCGTGGCTTTTTGGAAACACTTACAAGCAGACCCCACATGTCATTCACGAGTGCATCCTACTCAACTCTCTCCCTCTCTCACCGACAGACGGACCCCACTCATCAGCATCTCCTTCTTCCTCTCTCTCTCACATCTCGCATCCCACAACAGCGTGGTGGGCGGAAGCGCAACAGGCCGACACACATGGAGGGGTCGTGGCACGACAACTAAAGCGGCAACCAATGCAGTGGATGGCATCGCCGGTCCAAATTTTTCGCACATTGAAGACCCTGTCGGGAGGAGAGCAAGGGGAGGGAATCCATGATCTTTGCCCACGATCTTTGTGATGTGGTGTGCCCGAATCCACAATTATGTAGTGTGCCACGGACACCAAGCATTTAAAATACATAGATTGGGACAAAATGACATTATATATGAAGTTTTCATAAATGTTGCTTTCATAATATGATAACCTTGTTGGATATTACAAATATTTTGGCCCGTTACTAATTGGTGACCAAAGTTGCCATTTTGGATATTATAGTTAAAAATAACATGTAATGTTGTTTAGAAAAATAGTCCCAGTAGCATGTCTTTTTAGGCCTGCTACATGAAAAGCCACGGGAGCAGCTCATTTCCTGCTGCTGTCACGCCACGGACTCCGACTAGGTCATAACCGTGCTTTTAAGTAGCAGACATGTATGGTGGTCTGTTACTCAGGAATAGCCACAGCATAGAGAAAAGGGTTGAGCACCACGTAACATTGTCACCTTTACAGTTATCGTCCACGCCGTGCCATGCCACAAGACCCACACACCCACCTCTCTCTCTCTCTCCCACTCCCTTCTCGCCGCACCACTCTCTCCTCCCTCTATGTCTATCCTATTATCGAGATGGCCGCAACCAGATATGTCATCCCCATGAGCCACCGTCTACGCCGTCACTACTATGTAAAGGAGCTCTTTTCACGCGCTCGTCGGCAGTGCGACGGGAAATCAACATTTCAAATAGTGGATTCTATGACCAGTAATGAAGTCTCTTGTTTCTACTATTTAGTGTGTGTGTGTGTGGGGGGGGGGGGGGGAGGGGGTACTCCATAACTCAATTTTGTCAGTCACTCTTACTAGTACAATAAATTAAAATTTTGATTAAGTTATTTAAACGTATATGCATCTAAAGATATCCGTGAAATATATGAAAGTACAATCAAGAATGAGTAAGAATTTCAAGTTTATACTTGTAAATCCATGTGTCCTTGAATTAGTTCTCAGATGGAGATAGAGAAAAAAAAATTAAATGTTGAAATTTCAGCCCTACATTTGTAAAAACAAACATTGGGAGGGGTAATGAACTTGGGGGAAAAATACAACGATTATCACAATCTGGAGAGGTGTCAACACTAATTGTCTTGTAGTGTGACACGTAGATGATGCAACGTCAATTGTTGGTGTGCGCGTTGCACTTTGCGGCGTTACGTTGTGACCCATTAATGGGTGAAATTTAGTGCGATGATTGTGGTGGCTGACATAAGGAGATCCCAACCCTCGTTTTCAAAATGTTAGGACTGAGCTTCTAGTCTCTAGCTAGCTAGTGTTTTCCACTCTGTTCCTGTTGGGATACATATACATCTCTTTTAGTCCATTTTTAGATTATTTTGCATTAACCTAGTGCAATATACTTTTATATACTCGAGTTATGCATTTTCTGAATAACATATCTTCATTCTCAAATTAATACCTCTAGGACAACAAATCTAGTTCAAAACAAAACTAAAATTTTTATTTTTCAACAATAATAATTTAAAAGTTAATGGAGTATCGAAAGACATGTAGTTTTATTGATGCTATATATATGTGAGTGTAGAACAATCGTGCATGTACAGATACAAATGCTTGCATAGTGTGGTATATGTAGGTAAACGTACCAATTTAATTGGATGCCACCTCATGCACTCCGCATCACCTCAATGCTTATAGTTTTCTTAACGCACATGATATATACGATCTGCTATCGATTTATTACCTACTTTGTGCACTGGTCATGTTATCCTCATGAGTCTTGGCCGAATAAAAAATGTTCTAAACAAGAAAACAATGGTTTCAGCCTCTCACACAGACACTCATATATACATATGAACACTCATCCTTATGAACACCCACACGAGTACTCACCCCTATAAACACCCACACACACTCTAACCATATGAGTGCCTTTGCAAAGAATGAGCCGGCTAGGTCTTTAGATTCATGAAATCACCACCTACCCCTCATTGTGATGAGGATGTCGCCTCCCACTCAAAGATTTAAGCTAATGGTTAAGTTTTCCTTGATGTGATTGTAACACCCCACCCCAAGCGCTCCGTCAAGTGAAGTGATTAATCCCACATTGGAAGTTTAGGTGGATGAGGGTCAGCATATAACCTTGTTGTTCCAACTATAGCACCACTGAGTTAACCCTTTTACACGAAGCAAGGACGAAAGCGTAAGAGTGGTGCTATGCATGAATACGCGTGTCCGTCCGACAGGAGGGTTGTGTAGTAAGTGAACTTTGGATGCGGAGCGTTACAATTGTATCAGATCATAGCCTCTTGCCGCATGTGCGCATGCATGTCGTGTCTATGTAGGGGACATGGCGTGACCTTGCACCGAGAGAAGATGATGACTATCTGCTCGGTTATATATATACGGTATGGGGGGGTGTTGATTGTAACACCCCGACTCATTAAAAGCATGTTGTAGTTGTGGGTTGGGCCCGAGTGGCCTATGAAATGATGTCGATGTGAGATTAATCCCACATTAGAAGCTTAGGTGCCTAAGGATCATCATATAACCCTTGTTGTTCCAACCATAGCACCATCGGGTTAACCCTTTTACATGAAGCGAAGATGAAAACGTAAGAGTGGTGCTATATATGCATGAATGTGCGTGCCATCCTACAGGAGGGTAGGTGGGTTGGACAGTAAGCGGACTTTGTACGCAGGGCATCTCTAGTACACGCTTGTATATGAACAAGTAGAAAACAAATACAATAAACTCACCAATTAAATTGTAAACTAAATACATTTGTATAAGGTGAAAGAAGAACCCTTTTTCTTTTTATTTCATGAAATTAATGGGTTCCAAACAAGTCTCTAGAAGCTATGGTAATGGAGAACAAAAGCAATTAAAGATCATGTGAATATATCTGAACTCGAATGAATATGAGTGTGATACCTGCTGGCTGTTGGGTGCGCTCTGACCCAAATTAATTCTCTGAAAAAAATAAAACTTATTAGTACGTACTTATGCACCGATCAAACTTTTTCCTTTTCTCCTTTTTCATCTTCCAATAGTTTTAAAAATTGCATCTTCTAACACAATCTCCTTTCGTTGTATGCAATCTAATCTAGCGCACCACCAACTGCAACCTTTTCCTTTATTTTTCTTTGTTCACCGGTTCTTTTTTATTATGTATTTTCTGACTATATTTCTCCAAATGAAAACCTATCATGATCACTGTAAGTTCTAGACAGAATAAAAAATGTCATCACCAAATGTTTCTAAAATGAAAATGAAATAATTATTCATGTTAGTATACACTGAAGATGGGGTTCATTTCCAGCTAGAAAGCATACTGCTGTTGAGAATCAGTTGAGAAATAGAGAGATCTTGAAACAAGATCTGCCTTTGGGCAGTGATGTCACATTAACATAAAGCCCAAAACTTTGGCTACTTGCAGCACAAATGTCGGCCCCAGCACCTTTACTTGCTGCAGAAAGCAAGCTGGTACCATGCAGATCAAATAGTGTTTTACTAATGTATTAGTCAATATATAGCTGTGACTAATGTTAATGGGAGTGAGAGTGAGACATCATGCAACTACAAGCAGTTTAATTACAGTTAGAAACACTGATCATAGAGCAAGACACCATTACTCGTCTCCTCGCTCTAAGTGTATCTGGTCATTCATATCAATTATCATTTGAATTTATGCTGCAACCACTGGCTTGTTTTGTCCCTCTCCTCAGTTTTCTCTTTCTATCTCGTTTCCTTTTTCTATTTATCCTTTTTTCATCTTTTTCCCTGATTGCCTACACTATCTTGATAGCTCCTACAGATTTGTAAAGGCTGCCATTTGTGATATATATGGTAGATTGACTGTTTTGTTTCATGGGCTTTTTGCATAACCATGTGCCGGCAATGATACACCTGAGGACCAAAATCAGCCACCTCAAACTTGTAGTACATACCAAATCATCTATTGTTACCTTTGCATGATATGAAAAAAGGATAGTGGTACTTGTTCAGTTTTTCCCCAGCAGGTGTCCTTCACTTCTTTATTTCCTCTGTGCCTGCTTTGGCTGCAATAATCATTATGTGGGCCTTTTTTCTTGCAAAGTTTAGCAGATATAAATATAAAGATGGCACTAATTTTAATGTTTGCCGCCGCTTGCTTTTCTACACGAGAGAAAACTACACTGTCCTCGAAGTAAGAAGGTGAGTCACTCAACACCTTTTGGCACCTTGCCATCAGAAACCGTACGTAGCGATTCATAGATCCGTGTCGTTTTCTTTTCTTAAAGAGTATGAATGAAGCATGAACACTCCTGAAATTTGGTCTGATAGAGAGTAGAGTGCCATGTGCTGGGGCTGAGAGATATTGTCTACTAATGAACTGAAATTAAGACGTTATTGCTCTATTTGTAATGTAGCAGTTGTTATCTAGCCTTAAACGAGGAGATTCTCTAATGTGGATGGTGTACTTTGATCTAGTTTATTGGTTGGGCATATGATCGGTGGTAACGAGTAGGGGACAAGCCCAACTGCTACATTCAGAATCTAGTGAGGAAATTGAATGTCCTTGATTTCGGCATCCATACTCATCTCCCTCATATCATGTGACGTTGTTCCGGCATCATTTAACATTTGTTGTCTCAGGTATATGCCCATGAAATTTCATAGTTCAGCTAAGAATGCTAGTGTGTTCCATTCGTCCACTGAGCATTTGCTCATGAGTCCTTTTCACATATCAAGCATGCAACTTGGGGACCATTTGGACACATTATGCGACCGAATAAGAGTGCGGAATGATGGATATACATCATGAGGGGCATGGCCTGATGTTGATGCATCAGTGTCGATCTGCTAGCTAAGCTTGCACTTGTATTAAATCTTCATGATCATCAATCTACCTGGAGCCCAAGAATATATGTCAAGTCGATGATCTATGGACCGAAGAAGCAAGATCGGGAATGATATTGATCTCCATGAACTTTACCCACGTTTGGCTATAATTGCATGGCCTTTATTTATGAACTGATACAGTGATCGGTCACACCATGCAGTCCTAATTAGCTTTGGAGATTCCCATGCAATGCGCAGGTGCTTGAGCGATGTTAATGGAAAGCTAGTCCGAGTGCACACATATATCTGCTAGTGCTAAAATCAAAGGATCTAATTAATTCCTTTCTTCCAAAGAACAGGAAAAGCATTAGGGAATTGTGAAGAACATGCATAATTTCATAGATATAGTAGCGCAAAATGTGTGTGTTACGCTTGGCATATATTGACTATGATTTAGCAAATTCCTTCTGGATGTATATGTTCTCAAAGGAACACAGGGACAATAATTCCACGGGAATATCAACTTTCTCTTGGGTTTGCAGGAATAATTAAAGGGAGTTGGACCAAAAGAATCTCAGACAGATGGATGGATGGGTTCTCATGTTTGCTTGCATGCATGTAACTAATATGTATCTACTATGTTTTTTTAGCTTTGGCCCCTGTGTTAGCAGGGTATCTTTCTTACAGACATGCAATTGATGGAATATGGTTAGCTAGTATATGTGTGTCCTTTTGGTGTGGGTTGTTGTATAGCTCTAGCTATAGATGCATATATGCCAAGAAGTATGCATGAAAGGCACATGCTGCCCACCACTGGCATATGTGCATGGATCACAGTACATATATGCACTGCTAAATGGATGATAAGATATTATATAGGAGCATCACAATTAGTAAACAACAAAAGGCAGCCCTGTTGTGAAGGACTTTAGAGTTGTGGAGTGTCTGTGTTGAGGGAAAGGTAGGGAATGAATGAAGGTTTTCATCTCATAAAATCCATGTGCCCTCTCAGAACCAGTCATCCCTCCTTTGTGTAAGGGGCAGAAGCTAGCAGCCAACAATGAGACAGAAAGCCTAGCAAAAAAAGGGAAAAAGATGAAAAGGGGATGCTGTAGTTGCTGGTGAATGGTGCAGGGGAGAGGATGAGTCAATTTGATTCTCAAGTACATTGTAAGAAGGTTGAAGAATGGTTTAGCTAGCCCCAGAGAAAGTGGGGCATCTCAGTTCAGTACTCATTTGCATACATGCATATATATCTCTGCCTTATTACAATGTACATATATTCATGCACCCTTTAATTTGGCTGTCGTGGTGCAGAGAAATAAAGAAGAGGATCAAAAAGAGGCAGACAGTGGATGGTTGATCAGGTCCCTTCAGAGATGCCGCTTGCACCCTTCTCTCTCTCTTTCCTTTCCCCATAAACCAAATGCAACAGGGCCATAGTTTATTGAGGATTTCAGATCGATCCATCAAGAATGGTAACGGGAAAACTAGGAGGGATTTGAGACAATCTTGTCTAGATCCTTTCCTCATTTCTCGCGCGCAGCAACAGATATATACATATAGATTGATGGGTATGGAATGCAACAGTGGAGTTGGTCAGTGTACACCAGCCAGCTGCAACTTAAAATATTTGGTCCCAGATTGCTTTAAGTCCTGCTCCGAAAGCTCCAACAAGGAGATGCTTAACTATACTACACCCATCGCCCCGGTTTACATGTTTTCTTTGTCGCTTGCTCGTACACAACTCACCTTACGCTTTGTTGTGGGACGACTAACCAACATCCTAAATACAATAGGGCAAAAACTGGTACGGTGAGTTAGTGGAACTTAAGCTTCTGCACATATATACTCACTGCGCCACCACGTTTGTTGCAGGGAGTATGCCCACCGGCCGGATCTTGTGTGCTTGCGATGTTTGCCACACTGTGGACAATTAGGCACCTCCGTCTTCACCCGTCTCTATCAGACCACCATCAGATTACCCCTTGAACTATTTGCATTGCGTGATTAGCAACTATATACCCTGCCCAGAACACGCGTGCACAGAGACATGCATCAAATTGCGGCGCATGCCAACTTAAGTGGCGCGCACTCAGGGTACAGTAAAGACTGGGCCTCACATGTATATTCATGATCTTGCTTTATGATTTGATTTTTGCTGTTTTGCTGCCTCAGTCCGAAATAGATTTCCAAACGCAAGTCATCTGGAAAATTAATCACTGACACAAATTAACTGATTTCACACAAGCCAGTTTGTGTTTACTGGAAAAGGAATTGCCGACAGTAACGTTCCTTTACTGGGCCACAGCGGCAGCGAGAAAACCTCCTTCCACGTTGGAGTGGTTTTTGAAAGGTCTACACACAGGCGCACAAAAACTCCCTGTTTAATTGTTCTGTTAAAACAAATGATAAAATCACGCTTTTTTTTTGCAAGTGACACGCATTGTTGTTAATAGCTTATTTAGCTATCTGTTATCCCAGTGCGCGTGGCTGGTGAAATCTAGCTACTAGTAAGCAATATTCGTTGTGCGATAATGCACCAATGGAATAAAAAGGAAGATTATGTTCTGGCTAGCACTCGTGCGATGAAAAGAGATACAAGGTATATGTAGTTCCAAAATTAACACATCAATTAGTCTCTCACATCGCCATGTGTGCATCTGTTGTGGCTCGCTGATTTCTCCACATAATAGTAAATATTCTTTCAGAGGTGAGAGGTGGATGATGTGATGATCAAGAGCGAGGTGTAGTATGTGGTGACTTTTCAATATTAAGTTCCCTCAACTAAGTATCTCACTGGCCTTCGTATGGGTAGGATGTCCACATAGTGCCTCCAATGTGAGTTACTGCTAGCATGTCAGTGACCTGCACTCTGTAGCAATAACATATATACTAAATTGTTCCCTACAGTTTACATAGTGAAGTTATTTATACAATACTCCCTCCGTTTTAAATTGTTGACGCCATTGACTTTTTTCACTATATATGTTTGACCATTCGTCTTATTCAAAAAAGTTTAAGAATTATCAAATATTTTGTTATAATTTGTTTAATCATCAAAGGAAGTTGAAACATGACTTATAATTTTACATATTTGAAATAATATTTTGAATAACACGAACGGTCAAACATAAAGAAAAAGTCAACGGCGTCAACAATTTAAAAACGGAGGGAGTATACAATTTCTTTAACCAAGTCCACAATCGTCATACTATAACTGTTACCAAAACCACTACAAAATAAGATCTAAAATTTAGCTCTCGCCAGAGTCCGCTAAAGTGTTCAGTAATCAATACTGAGATGATTTGACGAGGTTAACTGTGTCCAATTAACTTAAATTCCACTAAGTTTCTAAGCCATCCTGGCCTATAACGTAATCTAATATACAAAAGATCAGAACAATCAGTCCATATTTGGGAACCAAGCTGAATCTACTTTGATATTTATAGAATAATGTGCATGATGGAACATCGATTTATGGCAAACCTACACGTCAAATATTCTAATTCAGTTATATATAAATATATATATATATATGTCTGACACAGGAGTAAATGTTGTGCTGTCATTTTTTCACCGGCCAGTCTAAACTTTAAGGCGTCCTTTTTTGTCTCCTTTGATTTTCAGATATGTACGTATATGATTATGGAATCACACAAGGACTAGAGAGGCATCAATCTTCAGCCTAGTTATATAGCTTTGTTACCTAGCTAGTACTAGCTAGAGCTGAATAAATGCAGATACAGCTGCTTTAACGGCATCTATGATGGAATTGCTAACTAGCTAATTCAGCTGACCATGTAGGGATGCTTTTAGAATATATTACTTGCGTTAGCAACAAGGCACATATTAACCACCCCTTTTAACAAGGAGAACAAAGAGCGGGAAAGTGGTATTTTCCAAACTGTTGTGGCCGACAAAAATTGTGACTTCTAGATTTTCATCCTCAGCAATATCATTGGAAATCACATTTTTTCCCTAGAACACATTTTAAGAGGATGATTTGCATTATTTATCATAGATTATATATACCTATGATCTCATATTTTTTAATTAAATATAATAGTGTTAACTAATAAGTATGACTCTCCATTATAAGTTAATAATAAGTTTTTTGGGTTGTGCATGTACATAAAAAATATGGAATGATGTAAGTGTTAGTACACCTGGAGTAGGTCTTTTTCTAACCTATAATATAGCCATTATGAGCATATAAAAGGTGAAAGCACTAGATAAATTTGCATTTTAGATGTCGCATCCTGTCCATTCCCTGCTCAGTAATGGAGATCTGGAGCTGATGTTGTATCCTAGGACAAATTATAGCTCCCACTTACTCCATTCACAATCCAACTTTCTGCATAAAAGTCTAGAAACAGCAATCATACAACAAATACTACATCAAAATAAAAGAAAAGCTACCTTATATGTATAGCCATTGCTTGATAGAAGCAAATTAGCTCTTATAGCCTTTCATATTAATTAACTCCTCAAACTCACTTATATCGAACAGATAAATTAATATTATAATGAGACAACCACTGCGGATGAAACCCAAACATACGGTTCACAAAAAACAAAATATGCTGCTTCTAGCAATTACACATCCAAAAAGTTGTAGCGGGTAAATGAAAACCACATAGAATAAATATAAGTATGGAACAAGAACAAACAACTATTTGTGTTTTGAAACAACGTAGTGACAGTCAATTTGCTGGTACACACAAAATTTCTTGGTTTGGTTAACCTCTTGTTTCTTACTCTATTTATTATATATCGGCTCCTCCTTCCATATATTTGAAAGTTAGTATTTGTGGTCATTCAGAAAATGGAAAAAAGATCAACAATCTAACAGTACACTAACTCACATGTGTCCAAACTGTGATGTCAACTAACAAAAAACAACCCAACAAAAATAATTTGGTCTGGCATACGTGTTATTTCTGTAATACAATGAAACTGAAGGACAATACATATCATTTTTATTATCATTATCCTACAGTTGTTTAGAAAACTATGCAAATATATAGCTACTAGTTTAATTCCATCTATTTATGACACATCTCTCGTATGCTTGGAAAATTGATTCCAAGTTTTAGGTCTGAAAGAGCAAAGAGTGATCATTACAATTGCGATATTATTGGAAGATTTTGTAGTGATGTGGTTTTAAATAAAAGAAATATACTTCTTTTATATGCATATTTTCTCAGGGGAATATATTGGTTCTGTCTTAGGGAATTATTTTCTCAATGCGCTATTATTATTTTAGAGATATCTATTCACTACACATGGATGGAAAAATAATCATAGACTTTAACCTTAATTTATTATTTATGTATGATTTATTCAATTTGAGATCAGCAGTATGGCTGAAAGCGTATAATTAGAACCATGGTATGTGCATTTGCAAAGGGTGGAATAATTTACATTTGTGTAATATATACAATATTGTAAACATTCATTCTAAATATATATGTGATTTATTACCTATTTGGTATGCGGTATCTATGCTAAACCTATATTCTGCACTAATCAGAAAGACAAAACATTATATAGGCTGCACTCTCCTACGTGTTTTTATTTAATATATGCAACCGAAAGATAGATATACTATCATAAAGTGGTAAAAGCGAGTATGAATCTAACGGATGCCTAACTATAAAATCAACCTTTTAATTAAACAGAGGATCAGTATATAAACTAAGTTATCTAGGTTACAAAAGTGGCAGGGAGAAGGATTCTCCAGAATCGCACTTCGAATGGTGGTGACAATCATGGATTTGAATGGCAAAATAAACTACTCCGCTAAGTCAATTATTCTCTAGCTTCATCCCCAGTTGCTTAACTAAATTAAGGTCCTACCAGCGAAAAAAATATCATGATTAATTAGCTTATTTTGTTAGTTCGATAGATTTGCATAAATTCGTGGGAACATGTCCCATATGACATATGTTATACATGTTTTTTAGCTCCCATCCCTTATATTAAAATCGGTATTTTTATAAAAGTTCACAGTTTAGTCAATACAAAAATGAGCGGTGATGATATTTTAAATCTGTGACGTAGAAATTAGTATATTTGCTATTTCATTTCATTATAACTTTTTGAAATTTCTCAGAAAAGGTTAAAAGTCTGCATTTGACACTCATATTTTGTAACTCTATATATTACATGTATGCTAGTTTAGACATTAACAGAGCGTGAACACTGCAGCATTACTGTGGTCTGTCATGGTATATGATTAAAAGCAAACTAATTTCATATAGGATTTTACATGTATGCTAGTTTAGACATTAACAGAGCGTGAACACTGCAGCATAACTGTGGTCTGTCATGGTATATGATTAAAAGCAAACTAGTTTCATATAGGATTAACAAGATACATGGAAATTAAATCTATGTTGTGCATGTCTAATGCTACATTGTAGACAGCCCAAGTATATTTAGGCCAAGGAACAATGTTGAGTCTATTTAATCAATATTACTAAAAAGAAAGTTCAAATCTTCAAAGCAATGCAACACACAGAACATAAAGAAAAAGGGAAAATAAAGCTAAAACCCTAGCACCAAACACTCCACTACTTCTCCAATTAACATTAGATCTCCATGATCCAGCTAGTGCACAAAAATTTGTCTTCTGTTTCTGTTTAATCCAAAGATTAGTACGATTAGTGCTGAGATACTATATTCCTTAGGCATGTGTATCTTTCCACAGCATGACCACATCGATTCCTGTTCTTTCCTTGATGCCTCCATCACAAAACACTGCACATTATCCTCGTTACCAATTAGCTAGGTATATCTGTAATTTGCAAAGTTTTGTGAAGTTCACGTCTTTCATGTGATGGGTATTTGTGCCACTCTCATGTGATGTTGATCGTGATGCATTGAATGGAGATCTGATCTCTAGAATCATAAAAGACGGAATTATGCCCACGGCCAACCAATGGATGGTACCTAAATGTACATCTGCGTGTGTTTCAATTAAAGTATCACTTTTCATTGCAAATTTAAACAAAACAAATGGCAAAGTACATTGTTGATTGTGACCCCATTTCATGTTTTTAACTAGAAGTTTGATGCACTTTAAAACAATGTCAGGATCAATTGAAGACATACAGCAGGTGCTAGAACAAATTAAAAGGCAGGATAAAAAAAGAATGTCCTAGGAGCATTTTGGTAAATTTAAAATAAGTGATATGTTGGGATATGACCCAGGGTTTCAAATTATGAATTATGAAAAAGTCAACCATGGCGCTACTGATTAAGGGAAGACGCCAACATCTATCATATTTTCTTACTGACTTTCATTTAGATATATTAAATTTCAATTCTGCATTTCGTAGGATGAGCACCAGATGGGAAGTTTAGTCTGGTTTACACCGAGGATCACCATTCACTATTCAAATTCAAAATATGGGATTATTTTTCTCTCAGTACACCTTACCACAAAAATTGTCGCTGATACAAATATGTGATATACTTCGATTACCAAAATAAAACAGTGGTCACATAGAATGCAATTTTTTCCTCAATAATCACTACTACAAAAGCGGTCTTTGCTATCACCTTGCATCTTCCAATAATAACGGGCACCAGAAAATCCGTTATTGCAGTGTGTGATCGCTGACATCATCACAGGGTCCGTTATTACAGAGCGCACTATAATAACGGGCACGAGTGATGTCAGCGATGACCGATATTAAAAATGCACAGCAATAACGGGCGGGTGACGTCATCATACACCCGATATTAAAAATACCCACTACAATATCAGGCCTCATTACATCAGCATCCGATGCGATATTACAAATCTTCTACGGCCCAATATTGCCCCATTTGGCATGTTGGCCGTGAATAGAACAGAGTAGATATAAAAGACCCTGAAACCTCACCCAAATCCCTCCAAGTCTCTCTCTCTCTCTCTCTCTCTCTCTCTCTCTCTCTCTCTCTCTCTCTCTCTCTCTCTCCCTGGTTGACACTCTCTCCCCGACCGGCCTTAGCACCCCTCGCCGCCGCTCCTCCTCGGCCACCCCGCCCCTCTACATGGTCAGATCCGGCGTGGAGGCGGTCGGATCGGGCTCCTCCACCCGCCGGCCCTCCCCATGGCCGGATCCGATGACTCCGAGGCCTAGCGGCGATGGATCCGGCGACCCCAAGGCCTGCGGAGGTGGATCCGAGGACCGCGACCGGGCCCGGCGGCGGGCTAGTTCTGGGTTGGGTTCGCCGCATATGTCTTCTTTATTTGTTTATGAACCACTGTAATAACAGGTGTTTTGGCTGATTGGAGAGAGTCTTATTGTAACAACGCTTATGTAGTATCGGACAAACTGCCCGATAATACAGATCTTTTTTGTCTGTTATTGTAGGCTTCATCCGTAGTAGTGAATCCATATAAAAGTCATTAAAATGCATGTTATTTAACGCATATTTTCATTATAAAAAGTGGAGGATCTTTCAATTGTTGGCTCCTGGAATGAAAACATTAAAAATTATCATTACCATTTCCTTATTACCAAAACAGATAATCTCAAAATGAAAACAATACTAATAATGTCAAAAATTAAAGCAAAATTGTCTCTGTGAAAATGTATTAATATTGCGGGACATCAATAATCATAATCAAACTACTACTAACTAAAACATGACTCCAGATGTTGACACAATTGTAGCAATTTATTTGCACAGCCAAATGAGTACATATTGTAAATTCAAAATGACAATAGAAAGATCCACATACACCGTAGCTGGACATAATTAACCAGAATGTCGTGATGTAAGAAATATGAAAGTTCCAACAGATGGTGAGCATTGTGTATTGTGTAAGGTAGAAACAAACAATAGACCCAACTACAACTAGGAGGGAGTTATGTCCTAACATTGTTGAGATAAGGCTTGTTTGGGCTTGGGTTGGTTGGGTAAGGAAGGCACCTCCAATAGAAATTTGAAATTTCCACGATTTTTAATGAAATATGCATACCGCCCATTCGATAAAAAAATACTATGCCCTATCATTTTCATTTTCATTTCCGACAAGATTTTTCCATTTCAGTTATCAATCCGAGTTTCCCATAATCATTTTTCCATTTCAACATTTTCAACCCTTTTGGGTCCCACTTGTATCTCCTTCTAAGAAAGTAACGTTTTGTAATGCCTATTTTGATTTTTTTTTAAAAAATGTTTCTTACTAATGCTTATCTCAAATTTTATTTAAAACCATCTTATGTTGTTCTTGCTCTTAGTTTGGTTTGTTTTTTATCATGGTACTTGTGCATCTTATCTATTATATACATTTGAGCAAGAAATGGGAGCATCTATGTTTGCTCTCGAGGCTTAGAAATCCCCCCGTTAATCTAAGAAAAAAAGACAAAAAAATACCCAACACTGTCATTATGAAAAAAAAACTCTAAAATACCGCTCTATATATTTTTAAATTATCCATTATTGAAACTAGAAATATAAAGTATCCATTACTACCACTATGAAAAAAGTAGACTAAAATATCCCTTTTAAATTGTCCACCATTCACATTATGTAAATAATAACCCAAAAATCCCAAACCAATCTGGGACAATATATGCATCGTATATGAGTTTGGACTTTGCAATCCTATGTATTAGGAGAACGAAGGGAAAAAATCATGTGTTGTGATGGCAACAATTTCTGTACTTCGACAAAAAAAAATCATGTATACGCACACACATATATATGTGACTTGAAAAAAAAATCATGAATATGCACAACAGCACACGTATGTGTGTCTTGAAAAAAAACATTTAGCAATTGTGGCAGCAACACTTATATCTAGACAGCAATAATACATACACATAAAAAACTTGACCAATGAATTAAGATATATCATGGTACATCATTGGCAGCTTTGGCACTAAATCCCCAAAAAAAGAATTAATGAATACACAAAACATGCTAATTAATTCTTACTCAAAATGCATGGGCCTTCCTAAGTATCGACTAACTAGCAAGAAACATAGAACATTAACATTATTCCATCGAGAAAATTGGATATGAGGGCTCTACATGATGATCATGTTCATTAGAAAATTTGCTGGATAATAATACATCAAATATTATATTAATCTTAGTATTTTGATTGTGGCGCCACGGTGGTTGTATACTTTTGACTAATTACCTGAGCTTTGAATGAGAGAGTAACGATATGCAGATATAATTCTTAACAAGTTGTTTTATTTTTATCAAATCCAAATAAGTAATCTAATATTAATAATATTTGTTATAATATAATAAAGTGAATAGATATATTCATTGCTAAGCATCTCCACGCTTAGTGTATGTCATATCTAGTAGGGGACTTTGCTGCTTCTGGTCCTTTCAAAAACAAAAGGAATGAAATCAGGAAAATTGATGCTGTTTTCAGCTGTTTCTACAGGGCAACATGTCTGACATCCTATATTTGTAGGCGTGAAGCAATGGTTACTTGCTACATTTGCATAGATCTGCATTTGTCCTGAGCCATCTATCGCATGGGTGTTTGTGTCATCACATCCTTGCTAAATTAGTAACTAGTATACCCCAACTGAATTTGTGGATGACTATATAGTCTAATTGCTTAGTGTTCCTTCGCATATTGTTTTGAAGTTGTGTCGTATAAGCAACTATGAAGAAAAAATAGTATAATTTATAACTGAAATTAAAGTCTAAATATATTCTGATATCCATGTTTTGCTCCTGTCATATATACTGGCCGATTGAAACTTAATTAGATCAGACGAAAAAGGTCTTGCGAAAACAGATTCCAGCATAGGAGGTTTATCAACTTATCATGATTCCCTACTGTACATCATGATCCACCTACACAAGATGGCCAAACTGCCAGTTCCATTATTTTTCCTCATTTTTTTCATATTGAGATGGGATCCTAATGGTACCCAATCTAGACAGACATTTCTATCTACTTGTTGAATCAAGCATGACACGACATGATGCACCTTAATTCACCTTTGGAATTGAGTAATAATTGATTTGTCCCTCCTTGCACTTGTAGGCAGGATCAATGCCACTGCCTTCTTTAATTTGCCCCCTTTTCAAAGGTTCTCTTGGCGGTCAGAATAAGTGACGAATGATGACACATGCCTGCATCATCTCATTCCAGATCTTGATTTGGCAAATCAATTATATGCATTTTCATTGCATTCCCTTGATGACATGAAAGCACTGTCACTTGGTCTGGAATCATTTGCAAGTTGGGGAGTTAGTTCTGGGAATTGTTTTAAGGGACAGGCCCAATACCAACTAAGGCAAGTTGCATCGAACTCCTACACTGATCTCTTCATCCGCGGCAACTTTAATCGAGTGAGCATCACTATCTGCTCGCCATGAGCGGATTAATATAAGCAACCGAGGCTCCAAAAGGAGGCCCGAGATATCATTGGGTTAAGTTGCGTGTTACAGCCAAACTTAGAATGCGGCTCACAAGGAACTTTGCTGGGGAGGGTTCAGAGCACAATGGTGCGATTGGGTTGTGCGCTAATCAGCTCATTAGAACGACATAGAACATTCAACTCAAAAAATAGGACACTACTAGTTTCAAATTCAGTTGAAGCAGTGCAAGAACATGAGTGCACTGAATCAACTAGTCCACTTCCCTTACAGAAACGAGGAAAAGAGCTCTCAACTGGTCCACATTGAGTAGGCCCAAAGAAAAAGGGGATGCATAATACAATATTATCCAACTAATGCATGCACATTAACTCACCAAACGCAATCAAAGTTTGACGTTTGGAGCCCTTAATGCGGAGGTAAGCAAGCTACAGCAGCCAAGTGTTTTGCAATATGCAGATGAACTCAGCGAAGCAAAGCAGGAGGCAGGAACTAGGGAGGTTAAACAAAGGCAGGCATGCTGCCCCCTTGTCCCAGGGTGGCCAATGGCTAGGCAGCCTAGTGCTCTATCCGTTCGGCCACAAGCTCCACGCCGACGACAACACACGGCACACATCCTATCTCTATCTCGCCACGGTGAGACCGTGGGTCGGCGATAGCTTTGGTGGGACTGAACAAGCAGATGGAGACGTGTGCCGGCAGGAACCGCTGCTGGAACAGGGCTGAACTGCATTGTTAGCTCTTTTTTGTCAATTAGCAAGCTCGAGCTATAACTTGTGAGCTGCTCATAAGCCTAATGAGCAAAACCAGATCCATATAAAAAGTTCTGTTTTTTATGTTATGTCATGATCATAGGTATATAAAATACAACTAAGATTATTTTCATCAAAACGTATAGGAATTTAGATTTAACATCACTATTTCTCATGTGGACTATTTTTATCTCCAAATCGTTGGCCAAAACAAGTTGTCTCACAAGCTTAACCAATCGACCCGAGTGGATAACGAGCTGGACCTAGCGCAGCTTGACATCCACCCTAAATGGAAGAAAACACGTCCGTCTGGGACTGGAAGCACCAAGGACCCGAACTGAAAGGCTCCCATTCAGATCCTGACAGCTCCAACCACACGAGTACCACCTAACTCTGCAATTTGCCCACACGAGTGCCACCTAACTCTGCAATTTGCAACTGAAAAACTACCACCACCAGAGAGCTTCCATCCTCTCTTCTTTTCCCGCATGGACGTCATTGCTCAAGCGAGAGCCTGGTGCACATGGCTGATCAGTGATCACTGATGCACCCACCAAGCTGCAACTGCAAACGAAAAGGTGCCTGCCAGTGCCACCATAGAAGGCAGGCATGCTTGGGTGGCACTGGCAGGCACCTTTTCGTTTGCAGTTGCTTCCATAATGGGATAACAGGGTTTCCCTTTGATGACTCCACTCCTCTCTTCATTTTTCCAAGCACTGTAATGAACTGTTTGAGCCAACAAAATAGAACACGGAAAGGATGACTGCCAGTTGCCAGCTGAGAGCATGTCAAAGTACCTGCTGACAGGATATGATGAAAACTCTCTAAAGAAAAGCAGGATCTGGCAAAAGTAACTGAAGAGCACAAATTGATTCTTGTATTCTGTCAATCTCAACCGTAGTTCCCTCTGATAAAACACAGTTCGACTTGAACTATGGCTTACAGCTGGAAGTTAACTCCACCACAAGCCTGTCAACAAAAAGATAACGCATTATTGACACATTGTTCTGGTTCAAGAATCCACAGGAACCAAAACAGTGACACAAAAAATGAGGAAGTATAAAAGCATGACAATGTCTGTAGAGCAACTGCGAAAGCTTTGTTTCAGCGTTAAGTCAGGATGTTTTCATGAACTAAATAGTAATCAAGGCATAGTAGGATAAGCTATTGGTTGCAGTGCTCAGCTCATCCCTGAACCAGTAATAAAAACTGATCAGGAATGAAAATTTGTTTGAATGATGCACACTGCCCAGAGCAGAGTGGCATGAGAAAATATCTAGATATGTGCAAAATACGCTTTATTCACTCTTGTGTAGTACTGAAATTGCAAAAGAAAAAGAAAGAAAAGTGGTAATGTTTGACATCTGAACACATGATGAAAACACCATTAGACAGCTTACACCGCTATAATGATAAAAGGCAGAAAAACTTGAACAAAGAGAAATAATCCCACGGAGAAGGGTCAATATGGGACACCATGATTTGAACCTGATAAGTAACCAAATTTTCTTGGTGAAAATCTCTAATGCAGAACAATAACCATAGGGGCCACTAATAAATAGAAAATAGCACATACAGAAATATAAAAAAGATGGAAGATGTGACTAAGAACACCTTGAACACAATAAGGAAATTTTTAGAATCTTTAAAACTTGATCACTGCAAAAAATTTGGGTTCGCAAGTGGTATAAATGTTGACAGAACTTGCAACATCATTGATTTGCATAGCACCAAAAATAAAACGAAACATTGAATTGGCATCCTGAGGACACATTTACAAACAAAGGAAAAATTTAGTCTTCAAAACTAAGATAACACATTTACAAACAAAGGAAAAATTTAGTGCTGCTACCACAATGCATTTGGGATCAATGTGGGGGCATATGTTTGAATGCCTATCCCAGCTCAATCCAATATCCTGGAATTAGAATCAAAATTCCTGGCCCAACCCGATTATGCCCAGAACGAATGCCTGCAACTGCAATTTTAGTGAAGTGATATAGTACAGTACAGTATGTAAAACTAGTTTACAAATTGAACTATATGTTCCCTGATAAAGAAAAGATGAAATGCACACAGGTGAAGTCCCAATATTCAGGAACAGTATAGAGAAGGAATGGACTACAATAGGAAATTTTGTAGTTGTCAGCTGCATGTTGCATCGCGTTGCACCAAGCCACACAATTAAGGTACACGAAGAACAACGTGCCCATTCTGACTAAATAAAACTGAAGAATCTTTAGAAGACAAAAAATCAAATTACTTATTCCTTTTAAAATCCCATTCCAATTAATATCAAGGGACATGGAATGAGCACAAGACATCAGAATGAGATGCTATCAAGAAAAGGGAACTAATAAGCTAAGATGAATGGCACAACTACAATCATCACCACAAACACTGGACTACACTGTGACCAAGCAAATAGTGTACCAGAGCAACGTTTAGTTACAACATAGAAGAAAGTAATGTATATAACTTATCTGAAAGCAATTGGACCAAGAAATCAAAAGTATGATCCCATTACCGTATGTGCATTAAGATTCAGTAAATTTTGTGAAAAAAAATCCTAATTTTATGTTTTTGAGGCAAATACAGTAGGGGAAGCCCCTACTGTTACTCATTCTCATGTTTCAGTAATTTCCTAACATAATGTGTGGACATTCTGAGCTATCTATTGCTTTCATTTTACACATTGTGAATGTGAGATTATTTTTTCCTGTTTCAATCTGTGGTGTCCATTTATAATTACTTTTATGACTCATGTAAGCACTATTATGTTCGCGAAAGTTGCTTAATACATGTTTGGGTGATGTAGCTTTCAGCCGAGGATCTAGGAAGCATCCACAACTTATGCCATCCACCCCCAGATGGGCCAAGAGGGTATATGTAAGATGCGTTACCAGTTTGGCCCTCATCTCAAGCATTAAATTTAGTTATGTAGTCTGATAATATTAGTTAGGGTTAACTAGTGGAGACCAGTCATCTTCAGGCATAGCACTCAAATGTATATGAGGTAAACAGAAGGAGAAATAAGAGTCTTACAGATCACAGTTGTTGAATAGACTTATAAAGCAACTTTTGTGGAACAACTACATTAATCGCATAGTATTCCACAGCAACTTTGCCATCACATCTGCAGTAGACAGGACTTATAGTTGGGCCCTGTTATTTGAAAAAAATAAATGAAACCATAAGCATTAGTTTGATGTATAAGAATTTAACCTTGATATTTAAAATAAAAACTATGTATATAATAGTTCACGGGAGAAAATCATCATGAAACGTTCCCGTTGGTTTCAGGTCAGTACAAAGAACAATTGGTGAAATATGAGACTGGACCCTCTGTAACTTGTAGTTTCTTCAGTACCAGTAGAATCTAGGTTGGGCCATGTCCATGAAATAACATTTGTATAAACCATTAAAAACAGTTGAAAGTATGCACATGCGCCCAGATCAAAGGTCAAACTCATTCATTCCATAGACATAACAATATCATAATGACGAGATACAATTCTTGTTACTTTTGATTCTCTATGCGGAACAGATCAGATATAAAAAGAAGTGGATTTTACTACTTATTCCTAATAAGCCATTTCCTTTGAGTTCTAGAAACTATTACAGCTGAAAAACAAAGTGTGGGAAAGGAGATGATTAAGTGACGGTGCAAGACCAAAAGTCAATTCTCTGATTATATTTGAGATAAAAGAAGTCCCTGAAATTTACAAAAATACTCACCAGTCTATGACCTGCATAAGATCAATATTCAGTTCACCACATAATTGTTCATCTAATTATACAAATTATGTACCATAAATAGATTCAGCATTCTATCTAATGATACTAATTATGTACTATAAATATGAATGAGTGTTTGAATATATTATGTCAAGGTTAAAAGCATTTGACTCATCTGGAAGCGAGAAAACAGCAATTATTTTGGGATGGAGGGAGTGTTTTACATGGAGATATTGATAACAAAAACGTGCAAATTGCAGTGCATCTACTTTCTAATTGTAATAAAGAATGCACTATAGAGTCATTTTAGAAATTGCAAACATACCCCCGAATAGTTAACTCATTGATCTCTATGGACCACTTAAAGTGTCTGAAGGGACTGCGAAGGGTCAGGAGGCACAAAAAGAAGCTATCCTATTTGTGAAGCCATCAGATGCAGCAAATTCGAGCGTATATATGAGTAGAAGAAATTTAGACATATGCCAAGAAAAGGATATGGAGAGCGAGAAACACA
This sequence comes from Chloris gayana, assembly GCA_031894775.1. Taxonomy (NCBI): domain Eukaryota; kingdom Viridiplantae; phylum Streptophyta; class Magnoliopsida; order Poales; family Poaceae; genus Chloris; species Chloris gayana. Next base: position 325,117 of record JAUNZO010005181.1, read on the forward strand.
TTCTAGCCAAACTACGATAGAGGTTGCAAAAGTGAGCATCATGAGTCATGCAATATGCCAGTATCATTAATTAGTAAAAGAGGCAAGCAATGCAGTTTGACAATATTGGTCATCAGAGTTTCAGGGCAAGAACACTAATCATTATCATTGTGTGTTGTGTTTTTACAACCTATAGGTGTTAAAAAACCAAGTTATGAAAATAACCGATAATGCTTGCAGTATGCAGCCTAGTAAACAGTTTGATAACAATTTGGGTGTGCGGTGAGTTTCAATTGACCAAAATATGCCAACATCAAAATAATATACACTAATTCTGGTGCACATAAGCATTTCAAGTGTTCATTCAACCATTATATTACCTAGATGACATCTGGTTCAACCAATATGAATATAGCATCCTACAAGAGCTGCTATTACTGAATTTCATAATGTACAGGGTCAGAAAGATCAACATTAACAATGCATGCAATATACAAACTAAGCTGCAACCAGCAAGAGGGAAAATCATATTTATCCGAAAGGGTTCATATGAAAAATAAGGCTACAATTCTTTTATCAACAAAAATGGTCTATTTGCAGTATTATTTATAAATATTTTCAAAAAAGGGCATTTGCTTCTACAACCTTTTTTAGCATTAATATCTTAAGGGTTCACTAGCATTCTAGCAGCCATCAACCACCATTTCACAGCCGAATTTCTGAAGCCAGCTACAGTACAATCTAACAAGTAATTTGTAGAACATCTAATACTACATACAAGGTCAGAAAAGGTAAAATCAATTTATCCTAACTCAAGGTATCTGGTCATCTGATATCACCACTCTCCATGAGGGGACTTTTAGTTGCCAGCCTCTTTAAGCTTTTGCCAGAGGATCCTTTCGCCTTACCAAACTTTTTTGTTGTCTTTTTTAGCAACATTGTACAGCTTTGTTGATTTTGCTGTTCTTTAAAGTTCTTCGAAGACAGTACTACCTCATGAAGAGCTTTGTTCAGTGCCTCTTTAGCAATTGTATAGAGCTCGGAGGATTTTGAACCTTCTTTTGCACATTTCACTGCATCACAGCAGAGATCATTGAACCTTGCCATTGAAGCATCCTCACGGTATAACCTGAGATCAATGTAGTTATCCAAGGTGGTCGTGCTTTTTGCATGTTTTGTCCAGCGTTTCAAGATATAAGCCTTTGGAAGGGCACGTACTCCTTCAATAATGAAAATCCGGAGAGCGTGCCTGCACAAAATACCACAGCTCTCGAACATGCAGCAGCTACAACTCACAGTATTCTGATCTGGATTGAAAGAAACGGTATGTGTCTCCTCAGCACCTTCATATACTGTGACATGATATTTGTGTACTGTGTCATCCTCAAGTCTCTCTGCGTGATACCCGAAGGACTCAACAAATTGCGCCTGGAACGTACAAAATATTGTGCTAGTGAATATTGAATTACATTGCTTCTCCACAGGTGAAGCAGTTCTTAGTTCTGGCATTTGAAACAATGTAAGATAATCTGCCTGAACTTCGGTTTCAAATGAATCAGTAATTGCTTGTCTAAGTTGCCAGACAGCCACCGACAACTGGGTCTTTGCTGAGAAGTACTTCTCAATAACCTTCTCGATATTTCCACAGTTTAGCGGCAGCAGGTTTCTAGGATTAAATGACTTTTTGGTGTATGCAGGGGCCCATTGTCGACGAATGCCATAGAGAGACTGTAAAAGCTCATTATTGCTGAACCCATGCTTTATGATGACTGAGTTCCAACCTGATTCAAATGATGCTTCTAGTCTGCACCCATGGATACACCTCTCCAGATCAGAAATGAAAGGATCTTGTTCTGAAAACATACCATGTAGCTCCTCCTTGACAGCATCTAAGATTTGTTTTTCACAGAAAATATGGTGAGTATTAGGAAGCACCTTGGCAATAGCAGCTGTCATTTCGTAGTTCAACTCTGTTAGCAGAGATATAGGAGGCCCCACAGACATTGCTTCAAGCCATTTTTCAAATAGCCATACAAAGGATGATTCCGACTCATCAACAAGTAGTGCACAGCCAAAAACAACAGGCTGCACATGGTGATTGACACCTGAGAATATGACAATAGGAATATTATCCTTGTTTTTCCGGTATGCTGTCTCAAATCTAACGGCATCACCAAAATGATAGTAAGCCATCCTAGCTTTAGCATCAGCCCAGAATACATTGGCCGCATACCCATTCTTGCTCTGCTGCAGCGCATAGAAAAACGTAGGGTCCTCATCCTGTGCCTTCTTAAGATATTCAAATAGGCTTTGAGCATCCTCTGGCCCTAAATCATTATACCGCATCTCTCTAGGATGCTGAGAAACTTGACCATTCAGTAACAGATTACGTGTGTCGGCAAAATTCTTTGCGATGACAAGTACCTCACCTTGTGAGCGAACACAGCGAACTCTGCTGTCTGGTGCTGGGTTAAGCTCATGAGTATGTTCCAGTATTAGTTTAGAGACCATCCAAACATCTTTATCCTTCCGAACTATCTCAAACAGTGCATCACAACCATTCTTGGAGGGTTCCAATGCATGGACTCTATTGGTATCATCCCCATTGCTCTCTCGTCCTGAATGGTAACGGTGTCTTGAGCAGACAAGCTTCAGCATCTTGAGTGACTCATCTGGTGACTTGCGGGACTGACGCACACGAGCTTCAAATCCAACACGGCTGGCATACGAGTAGTAGAATGTCTTGGCAGACTCGAGGGATTGAAACTCCATACCAATGTAAGGGTCAATAACAGCATCAGCCTCGATTGCAATGTAATGCACTCTACTGGGCAGTCCGACCTCGTGGTTGTGCTCCTTGACAAGTTTGGTAACAATCCACTTGTTATCGCTTTTGCGGAGCACCTCAAGCATGGCATTGCAGCCCTCCCTGATGGAGGCAGCCCGCTTCCTTGTCTTCTTCCCTGCAACGGCACGCTTCTCCTTGCTGAACCCTTCCCTGGAGCACACAAACCTCAACATGATAATGGACTCACTGCACTTGGACCTGCGAGACCGGGCAATGCGGACTGAGAACCCAACGCGGCCGGCATAAGCAATGTAGAAGGTCTTGGCAGCCTCGCCGGAATGGAACTCCATCCCCAGCTGGGGCTCGAGGCAGGATTCAGACTCGACCGGGAACAGGTCTCTGCAGACGGACTGCGACTGCACCGCAGGCGCCAGCAGCGGCTGGGACTGGTGCTCGACGACCTGGACGCCGTGCAGCGGCATCTGGTCGACGTGAGGGCTCACGCCGAGGGAGGCCCAGAAGTTGATGCTGTCGTCCTCCAGCTCCGTCACCTGGGACTCCATCATCCCTTGCCCCAGCGCCACCAGCCGGACCTCCTTCAATCTCCCCCCAAAATCCCCTTCCCCTTGCTTTGATGGTTGCCACGCTGAGCCAAATTCTCTTGACCGGAATCCTCCTGGAGATTCACCAGAGAGGATTTTATCCGGTGCCCTGCTAGCTTCCTGCCTCAACAGACCGAGGGACTCCGGCACCGGAAATCGGGAGCCTGAGCTCGTTCCGCGAAAGTGCCAAGTTCGCCCACCTCCTCTTGTTCAAACTCGCGGCGCGGTAAGCTCGCCAGGGGGGGCGGGGTCGTCTAGTGGGGCGGCAGTGCGCCGCAGGCCGCCGGAGGTGGTTGAGGGCGGGGTGAAGAAGAAGAAGTGCGGCGGGCAGCGGCGGCGGTACAGGTGGATCTTGGGTGAATCAGCTGCGCTGCGGCGGGCGGTTGAATCGTGGCGAAGAAGAGGATGAGCAGGTGAGCGAACGACGGCTTCGTGTAGTCGTGGGCTACTATAACAGCCACCGGCGATCTCGCCGGCAGCAGGATTTGGTGGTCGATAGGGTTCTGTATGGACGCTTGAGATGGATTTCCGTTTTTTCAGTATTTTACGTCTCCGTGTTCGATTAACACTATTCAAGAAGCCGTGTAGCGCACATGAAGGTGTATTTTCAAATTTATGTCTTCTCGCGGACTTAAATTTGAGGACGAATTCTTTTAAGAGAGTAGAATGTAACACCGTAAATTAAAAAAAACTTATAAGGCGCAAGGGTTGGACATGTGACTTTTGGCTCAATTAGAACCTAACCTAGATCTCAAACGAGTGCATCACAACCTCCAGGTTCGAAAAGAAGTATACCAAGGCATGGATAATTTTCACCATTCTTCCTTGTCTGTCCTTATTAAATATACCTCGGAGTCACATTCATAACACACTATGTCTCTACTCTAATGGCTCGTGTACCACCCTGGCATCTTAGGGTTGTGAGTTTGACTCACCGCAGATATTTTTTTACTCTTTTCTCCAGGCCGTGAATTGTTTTGGTTTTGCATGGCGCGGTGCATGGCGCGGGCCCAATCTGCATGACGTTGTACCAAGATAAAACGAAGCTTGGCGCGCTATTTTGGCTCGTTTTTTTCACCTTTTTGCATGGCACGAAATTTTCGCTCGCATTTTTCGATTGCGCGGCTCTGTTCGCTTGCCTATTTAATCGGAGGCCTCCAACAAAAGCCGTGCAAGTTGCCTTTTCGACGGAAGATGGATGACACTTTTCCTACTTTGGATCTGAACATGTTACCTTCCCTTTTGGAAGAAGACATGAGTAAATATTTTTCTCTTCAACCTTGCACTCTATTTTAGTACGGCACTAGTTCTCGGTTTCTTTTTTTTTTTTTTGACAGAGCTTTGATCTAAACTTGCCATCCGATGAATATGGTGCCGTCAATTTTGAAGCACCACAATATGGTCTGCAAAGTATTTGATTGTTTTTAACATGTTTTTAGTAAATTGTCACTCGATGTTGTAACCTATTTTCTTTTTCCTTTTAGGGGGCTTTAACCTCAACTTTGAGCATGGTGATGGTGGAGTAGAGATAGAGGCACCCGAGCATGGTGATGATGATGCACTAGAGATGGAGGCACCCAAGCAAGGTTTTGTTTCTTAAAGTTCTTACTTTTTTTATTGTTAATGAGTACTTGTTCCGAATGCCAGGCTCACCCATTTTTTGTTTTTAACTTTTAGATGGTCGTAGAAGGAAAGATGCTACCAATGAAGTTAGGCAATTAGTTTTTCAAACCTTGTTGGCTAACAATTTGAGGTTAGGGAAGAAAGTTACAAGGGAGGTTGCAGCTCAATATGACTTAGGTATCCAAACTGTTCAAAATATTTGGAAGGAATAAAAAAACAACTAAAAGGAAATGTGGTGGATGTAAAAAGTAGAAAGAGAGGTCGATGTGACAGAAAGGAAATCCCGCTTGATTTGGAACCATTACGCAATATTCCTCTCAATGAAAGAATGACATTAGATGATGTGAGTAGACGTCTCCATGTTGGCAAGGCCAAGTTGATTCGGTACATGAGTAGAGGGTTGCTTAGGCGTCATTCAAACACCATCAAACCATATCTAACCGCAGCAAACAAGAAGACTAGATTGCAATGGTGTGTTGATATGATTGATCAAGATAGCGCACGTGATGACCCACATTTTAAAGATTTATTTGATCATGCATTTCTCGATGAGAAATGGTTCTTTCTTACACAAAATTCTGCAAAGTACTACTTGCTACCCGAGAAAGATGATCCACATCGTTCTAGTAAAAGTAAGAACTACATTCCACGCCTAATGTTCTTGTGCGTTACTTGCTCGGTCAAGGTTTCTTAATGAAGTTTGTATCTTTGATGGAAAAATTGGATGCTTCCATCTTGTAACTTATGAACAAGCTAAAAGAAGTAGTGTGAATCGGCCGGCTACAACATGGGAAGTAAAACCAATTGCTCACATCACAAGAGATGTCATTCGGGAGTTCATGATTGAACGGGTGTTGCCGGCTATTAAAGCAAAGTGGCCTAGAGAGGATATTCACAAATCTATTTACATTGTGCAAGACAATGCACCAACTCATCTAGATGTTAATGATCCATTATTTTGTGAGCATGCTAAGCAAGATGGGTATGATATTCAGCTTATTTGTCAACCACCAAACTCTCCGGATTTCAACATATTAGATCTTGGTTTCTTCGAGCAATTCAGAGCATTCAATATAAGAAATCAGCAAGAACAGTCCAAGAACTTGTTCCAATTGTGCAAGAGGTAACTAATTTTACTACCTTCGCATAACCGAAACATAATGATTCTAACATTAACTAAAGCATAATGATTTCACATTTGCAGGCTTTCAATGAATATTGTCCTGTGAAAGCAAATAGAATTTGGCTCACACTACATCTAGTGATGAAAGAGGCAATGAAAATTGGCGGTACCAACAGTTACAAGATTCCTCACATCAACAAAAAAGGACTAGAGATAGGGGGTCAACTTCCATTGCATATTCGTTGTGAGGCATCAATCCTTGACGAGGCAAAAGCAATCTTGGCTGCAGCAATCAATTAAAGAAAGAAGATTAGGTGAAGGCAAATGTAGTAGCATCACAAAATGTCAAATGTACTACTACTATGAATTATGTACTCACCGAAGCTCTAATTGTCACGGCTTTGCATCTTTCTTCCCATCTTGCTTTGCACTTTCAGTTGCTTCTTTCTTTGCACGTTCTTTCTTCTCCCACATATCATCGAGCACCTCAAGAACGCTGTCAGGGAGTAGTATAGTGTCGCCATCCATACGAAGCTCGCTCACCACAGGGATCAAAAGTTCACAATTGAACGTGTCAAGCCCATAAATCCACTTAGCTGAGGGAGCGTAGACCTCATGGTGGATTCCACATCGTGAGCATGGCTTTGGAGGATTAGCAAGGAGGTAAGCCTTGTAGCAAGCTTTGCAGTCGTCAACTAGGTGAACGCTCCCGCAACGTTTGCAAAAGATTTCCGGTGCCTCGTCTTCCTCCGAGTCAGGCACAACAACAACATCCACGGCCTCCGTGCGAGTAGCAGCGGCATCCATGCGAGCAGCAGTGGTGTCCATGCGTGCATCAGCGGCAACACGCGCGCACTAGCAGCAAGCAGCAACACGCACGAGCAGGAGCGCTCAGGCAGGAAGCAAGCAGCATGCACAAGCAAGAAGTAGCGGCGACGAGCGAAGCAGCGGCAGTGCGCGTGCACTAGCAGGAAGAGCAGCACGCACGAGCAGGAAGCAAGCAGCAGCGCGCACACAAGCCGGAGAGCAGCGGCAGCGCGCTCACGAGCCGGCCGGAAGCAGCAGCGCACACGACGAGCGAGCTGCGGCGGCGCGCGCGCAAGAGCAGGAGCGCTCGGGATACGGGGAGCTGGTGCGGCGAGCGTGCCTTGGGTTGGTTTAAATCGTAAAGCCTTGATGATTACAGGCCAGCGTGGGCGGCGGCGTTTAACGCGGTCGGGATACGAGGAGGGCAGCGCGTGGGCGGCGGGGTTAAACGCAATTAATGCGTGTCTCCGGAAGTTACGACTCAAACGTTGGAACGGTTGCATGGAGGGCAAAGTCGTCCAAAATGAGGGAAACTTCGCAGAACATACTCCTTTGTGAAATCACGAAATTTGCTAAAACATACTCCTTTACAGAACTGGAGGGAGTACATGGAAAGAAGTGAAACCAGCTAACCCTATTCTTTTTTCTCTCATGTTGTTTTACTTCCCCTGCAGTCTTTTGTACTTTCCCATGAAAGAAAACCGGAGGCGGCGCTCCTTCCGTCTACTTCGTCTAAGCACGTCAGCACCCTTAGGATTGTGCAATACGGGTAGATGAGGTGTTCTCGTGTTGATTTTTTCTCCATCCTTCGTCCAGCAAGCAGTTTGCTCCTCATTGTCCCAATTACGAGAAATACAAGAGAAGGAGGAGGAAAAGAGACCCAAGTGGTAGGGGTTTCATCATGTGATCAGGAAAACAAAGAAAGGGAATGGATCTAGTGTTTTTCCTTGTTATCTTTTTGTTGAATGTGTTGTTTCTCGCGAGAGCTCAATTCTAGAATTTTAGAATAGACATTGTACAGATTGACCTAGTTTTCAGTGGTTTAGAGGACGAATCTGACTACGAGCATATAGAGGATTGCAAGAGCTTTGCAACGAGTATTTATACGCATTTTTGGTAGAGTGAAACTCGAGTTACGATTGTCTTAATGTTGTTGTCTTTGTCCATCAGTTCTGTCAAGTTTTAGTTTTCCCTTGCAACGATCTGTTATGAATGGCTATTTAAAATTCCTTACAGACTGACTTTGTCCAGGATTATATGAAGAATTTTGTAGCCTTATACACCCTCTTTTCATAGGGTACTTAGTTGCTTGTTTTGGCTCAATATTTTGGGAGTTATGGCTTCCTAAATTCAGTGCCTTGCTGTTGTTCGATAGTTTCTAACTCTCGATTTGGAGAGCTTATTACCATTAGTGAATTGTCGATTTGGAGAGCCTATTAGCATTAGTGAACGTTGAAATTTAATTAAGTGTTGAATATCGATGTTGTAGCTCTTGTTCTGTAGTTTTTGGAAATGTGTGAATTTGATGTCATGACTGTTATGGTTTTAAAGTTATGAAAAAAAGTGAATCTGCTGCTGTTTTTCAAGGAGATGTGTTGTTGTTTTTGCCGGTTGTTGATTTGGGCGTAGAAGCGCTTTGTATATTGCTTGTAAATGATTTATTGATTGTTTGTACTGAGCTTTGTGTTCTAAAACAGGTGGTGGTGCTCCAGAACATGCCTAGTGCATTTTTCTTCATCGACGGAGGCAAGTAGATGTAGAGGTGGTTTGCTACCATTTTGTCTTGTTATTTTTATCACCTAAATCATAATATTTAGAACCTTACCACTTAATCATAATCTGAATATTGGTGATAAATGGAGGTTTACTTATGTTGTTGCCTATTTATTCACTTGACGCTTATTGTCATATCTCTATGATATATGAAGTTGAAGTTATGGTATCTTTCTCTTATTATCAGGCATATCATGAGCATAATCATCTCATTTGCATTGAAGTTTATCACAATCCTATGGTTGTGATCTGTACCGGTACGCACCGTACGTTGCTTGATGAGGGATGCAATGTAAAAGTGGACATGACATTGCATTCATATCCGTTCATTGAAGTTTTTAAATGTTATTATGAATACGAGGTGTTCTTATATGATCTTGGAGGTGTTATCTTATCTAATTGTTATCATTGTGATTTATATTGAAATGTTACTCATGTTATATTGGTACTCTTAAATCGTAGCTTAATTCAACTTGTGGTTTATATTGCTTGACAAAACAAATTGGCTTGATGACATTTTTATCTCGTCCTTGCTCTACTCTCTTCAGGTGCTTGATGATTCTTAGGAGGGGAAGAGGGATTAAATGCACATCTCATACTTCATCACTTTTCTCCTTGCTTTTATCTTGATAATTAGAGTTTAGTCTTTAATGTCATGAGAATGATGCTTAAAGTCTAGTGTTTCTCTCTTATGGTTATGCTAGGATATTTTTGTTAAAGTTAGTGTGATATTCCTTAATAATATCTTTCTATGTGGTCATGCACGCTGCTTATATTTGCAAAGGATTTACAAATGAGATGTTGTCTAAATTTGCTATGTTTATGTTCAGCTATGAATGTATAGTTTTAGAAATGTCTCGGGGTGTTGGTGGATTCTATGGCGTTACGAGCACGATCGTTACAGTTCGCGCGATGGCGGGCTCGGCTGCTCCGTCGACCAACATGCCTCCTCCGCCACAAGACTCTTGGCTTGGATGATGATATTAATATCTTGAGTTGGTGCAATCTGCATAAGAAACCTTATCATGTCTTGTGTATTCTTGGTAAAGATGTACTCGAGTATTATTGTTTCAACTATTAGCTCGGAAACCCACGTGAGCCTTGAAGGCCAGCTTGGAGAGGATTAGGGTTGAGAGATACCCGACTCTTTGTGAGCTCCTCAACGAAGACGTAGGAACCTCTTTGTGAGGGGTCCGAACTTCGATCAAAAATCTTTGTGTCTCTCTTTGCTTTTGTTACCGCTCTTTGTTCTTGTTCTTGATATTTGCATTTTGTGCCTGACCTACTTGTTGTCCTGGCACTTATATTCAAGCGGAATCATGAGATTTCCCTTTGTTTCCTTACCCCTTGGGATTGCTATTACCTCACTCCTTGGGATTGCTATCACCTCACCGACGGAAGTTCCATCCTGACAGCTTAATCATGTGCCGGTGTTGTGATTTTCAAGATTCCGTGTAGGCAACTTTCAGATCCCTTGACTTATCAATCTCACCTCATGGCTGCATGAACATAGAGTATTCAGAAATTCAAGACAATATTGTAGGGCGCCGGACAACCAAGTCTCTCTCTTAATTATATCGAACACCAATGCAATTGTAGCTAATTAAGTCTTTCTTGTGTCACCGCTGAATCGCCAGTATGAATTCAATAACTTCATCTTTGAAAAGATTCAATGGTTTTATCCATAGCTGTCGGGTGTACTGGATTAGCGGTGCCACGTGGCACGGTTAAAAACACCCTCTAAATCATTATTACGAATGTGGGTTCGAGAATTAGAGAGCCCGGGACGAGGCCCGGCAAAGGCCCAAGGTAGGCCAAGTACGAAGCAGCACACGACCCCACGACGAAGAAAAGATAGGTTCCGCCTCGCTCGACCCTCGTCGGATGGGTCGAGAGGTTTCTCCTCGCCCGACCCTTAGAAGGGGTCGAGGATGCCAAGTGTCGGAGCGATCTCGAAACATGACCCAACTCGATCCTACATTTAAGCCATGGCGGATGGTCAAAAAGGGGGCACGCGGTCCCGGGCCACGGTGCCTCGCCACGCCTCATTATTCGCCGCTCGCCATAAAGCGGAGACAACGTTCGAAAGGAGCCATGCCTTGTCGGCCCCACCGTCGGGAAATATGGCGACGGGACGCGGGGTGATGGCGCCTCGACCGATGAGATCATAAAGGAGGATCCCAAATCTGTCTCATTTATGGGAAGATCTAGTCCAAGGGCGTGGCGCCAACCATTACCCGACAAAAGGGGCGGAGAGATCAACGCAGGTCGACCGTTCTCCCGCCGCACCGTCCCCACATTCTCCGCCTCGACGATCGACCGTCGAGGCGGAGGTCGGCGGAGCATAACATCCGTTGACAACAGGGGATCATCGGGAACCGGCGAGGCAATAGTTGGTAGCATGCTACCTGCAAACCGACTCGCGGAATGCCATCATGACCAAGTGGAACGGGAACATCCCGGGCCCGAGTACCAAGATCACCATGCCGGGCGACGTGACAACACAGGTATGAGTAGACAAGCTGCAACACCGTGCAAGTAACAGGACAAGTGGAGCCCACATGTCAGCACTCGACGAAATCTAGTAGGAATCTCCCCTCTTCTCCTCTCCCCATATACACGGCTCGACCCTTGAAAGTATAAAAGGGACGAGCCATCTTCTTCCTCGGACAAGCTTTTCCACGCTCACCATTCGCACACCACCGAGAGACTTGGAGCTCCCTCCTCTCTCGCCACCCTTGTACACCCCCGTGGTAACACGAACATGACCTCAAACCGGACGTAGGGATTCATCCCGAGTCGGTATGCATCGTTGTGTCCTTACTTGTGTGAGCCTCTCACGAACCATCCAACCTAAGCGCGTGAATCCCGAATGAAGCATAAATTTATTAGCCGGTGTTCATTCGGACCACCGACAATAGCTCTTTTTAACAATTCAAGATTTATTAACAATCTAAGAGCTCTTGAATGGAGCTCTAAGAGCTACTCCCTCGTGTCTCAAAATATTTGTGTTTTGTACCAAATTCATCGAACATTCTCTATCAATATTAGATTCATTGTATAGGGGGAGTAGATCTGTCCAAATTAGATTCATTGGAAAAAGGTAATATATGTTCGCTCTAGCTCAAGAAGAAGATCCATAGGTTGGATGGGGCGCCTGTTGATCTCGTGTTTGCTTTACTCAAGAATAAGATCCGATCAAACCGCTGAATATCAAAAATAAAAGAAGAAAAGGCCGACAAGCCGGGTAATGGTCAACTCTCTTTGTTTACGGGCTAAAATTTTAGCCATGTGCTCCCCGGTCCTCGTCGATAACAGACACGGTGCTAATACCGCCGATCTTAATCGCCAACATATCCTAAGAACTTTACGAAGCCCGGAACACCACGGTCAAGATCGGAGAAGTACTCCACCTAGCCCGTCATGTGATGTGTCGCCCGGTGTCGAGGAACCATCCATCAAGCTTCACATAGGAGGGGCCGTCGTAGCCAAGAAATGCTCTAGCCCTAGGCTCGTCGAGGTGGAGCAGTGCGGATGACCGAGTTGGAGGTGGTGGTGCCGTGGAGTGAGAGTGAAGTGAGGTAAGGGTTGATGCGTCACCTTTAACCGTAATTGATGGGCTAGCGTGGGCCACGAGGGATGGGCGGATGGCTCGTCATCGTCGACAGCCTGTGTCGGATTGAACCGGCCTCCACCCTTTTGGCCCGCCTTCACTCACGAGCCTAGTGGCCACGTTGCCCGCAATTCAAGCAACGATCGTCTCGCCCCCGCTATTGCCTAAACATTCGTCGCCCCCGTGATCTCCGCCTGATTTTTCACCACCACTACCTTCGGGTTTCTCCTTCTTCCGTGCCCTACGGTGCCTGTCACCGCGGGCGCCTCGCCATGGTCGGAGTTCGAGGAGCCTTCTCTCTACTTCTCCTTCTCGCGGCCAGCCATTGTTTCCCTATGAACATGAGCTTGTCTCCAATGGTCACCGGCTGCGTCGGCTCCTCCTCGTGCTCATCCATCACCTTCGGTCGCCCCATCACGTCCTCAATCATGAGCTCCGAGAAATCAAGGAGCATCTTGATTGAGAGCGCGATGTAGTTGTACTTCTTGGGGACGACGTGCATGCACTTTGCAATTGCCTTTGGCTTTGTTATCTCATCATCACAATGAGTGATAAGGTTCGGATGTAGCCCGACAAGAGGAAAAGAGAAATTATCAAGATCCTCACCTTCCGCCCGTGTCGATCCCATTCGCAGTGCAAGTTTTGCATGATCGCATGTCGCACTCGGTCCAAGCCAATGCACGCAGTAACAATGGCATCCCGCGCAGCCTTGGCCAATGGCTTCACCGGCGAGCGACAGGACCATCGCCGGTGGTATCGCACCTAGGAGGGCATCCAAAGTCGTCCGATCCTCCCGGTAATCGGCGTCGCCATAGCGAACCACTTCCCGGAGGCCTCTTGCTTGCAGCTTTACTCACATCGGCAGGCTCCACTTGTTGTAGTTTATCTTGGTCGGGGTGGGGTAGTTGGCGGCGTCGCCGACCTCCTTGATGACGCATTGGATGGTAGATTCACGCCCGCGAGGCGCCTCTGCTCGGGCGACCGGGACAACTAACGGCGTAGACCCCTTGGGCCTCGGCTGCCGATGCCATCCTCCCGGTCTATGGAGTCTCCACTGCTGGCAAGACTCGGTGCGATGCAAGCATTACACCGGGGTCGTTCTTCTTTTGCTGTCATCTCCGGGGCAGCCCAGTCACGAGCTTCTTGCGATGCCGTCATCTTAGAATCTCACATGCTCTAATACTAAATGTTAGCTAGAACTCAAAACTAAAACTGAAAGTGGAAGAGAGAGATTTTGTGCCGCGGCCAAACCTAGCTGGTTTTCTGACTCTGTTTATATACATAAAGCGGAAACTGAACACGATCTAAATGGCTAGGGATACCAGGCCTATTGGCTTCCTACATCTAAGGCATGGCGTTGAACATGGCATGCCTCACCGAGAGTCTAGTGTAGCTCCACTAACAAATCCAAACTTACGGTAAAGAAAACTAACACACTAACAAAAGAAGAATGATAAACACTTAACCAACTAAAATTTAGCTATTGGCCTATTGGCTTGGTGTCACTTTATGCAGCCATGATTAGGCCTATTGGCTTCCTACATCTTAAACACACAGGGTTTATTCAACAAATTAACCGGACTTGTCAAAATGGTTATTTGAACCGAGTACTGCTATAGTTTCCAACCCAAATCATCCAACCAACACCCAATGGCAACACATGGACCCAAAAACTTAAGTCTTGGTTGTACATCAGTTGGACAAACCGGTTAGACCTAAAAACATTACTTATTTTCTATTTGAACCTTGGTGTCACTTTATGCAGCCATGATTTAAGGACAAAAGCAGCGACCATGCATCTTCCAAAATTCTTTAGTTCCAGTTCAACAACATTGATAGTAACTGTTATAGACAGTGCACAACAGAAGAGCACCAATCACGATACATCACAAAATTCATTCAGCTTTAACAGACCACCAAAAAAAAATCTTAATCTCGAGAGTTTGTTACATGGTCTGCTGAACTCTCAATTCTGATCATCTAGTATCCGCATGTTACAAGAAGGCACTAACATCCTCAACCTATAGCTACAACTTGCACATTGGTCCAAAGGTACTTCTCTCTGCATATGTTTTAAGCAGAAGGTGGCGGAGGTGGTGGCGGCATCGACATAGGAGCTGGAGGCATTCCACTACCTTGTTGCGGCGGCGGTGGCGGCATCCACATATGTTGAGCAGGCATACTGGAAGGAGGTGGTGGTGGCCTTACCATGCCAACCGGAGGGGGCATCATGTTTGGTTGTGGTGGTCTCACTGGAAGCCTGTACTGGAGTTGCATGGGTGGTGGCATAGTTTGGAGATGTGCAGGCCAGGCAGGCTGCCCATGCATCTGCATTGGAGGTGGGAATTGCCCAACATTTACTGGTGGAGGTCGAATCTGTGGAATCTGCCCTGGAACTGAACCATTGCCAAAAGGCCGCGGTACAGATGGAGCACCATTTGGAAGACCTTGAGTCGGCGGGCCACTAGCAAACATCGTGTGTGGTCTATTCTTCTGAGATCCTGGGTTGTTTGCTGCCAGCAGTCGCTCTGTCAACAGTAATCAACAGATTTTTCATTATTTTGATTGTTAATATGCTGCAAAGGAACTCTAGAAAGTAAAGAGCAAATGAAAATGTTAACCCACTCCAGTATAGGCTGATTTAGTGATAAGAGCTATAACTTGAGAGAGAGATATTTGATTGATGTGAAAATACAACAGTTCTGATACCCTCAGCTAGAAATTTCAATATTCTTAATATCCTCTAAACTGTATGAAACTAAATGGGAATCTGAAACACAATCCTATGCATCCTTCTTTCAGCAATAAAAGATAACTAACTCAAAGCACAAAGAATGAAGGTAAGAGACCCCGAAAGCAAGATTCTAAACGAGAAGAAATCAAAGTTAACATAATATTTCAGGGCTTAAAAGGAATGGATTCTAAGGAAACAATCTTCAGAAAATCCTGTCCAAGAAAAGGCTGCATGCCCGCCTTGTGACCAGGCTGATGAATATATTCATTGCATCTTGGCTGCAAGCTCACTCACAGGGTAAGTGTGGCACATAATCCTGCCGGAAGTTGTTCTGCACACGGGGCACATCAGTGGAATGCAGGAATTTCTTCGCATGGTGGTATCGGAAAATTAAACAGCCAGCAATAAATGCATGGTGGCCTCTACTAACTAATGTAGGGAGCCATGGAAGCACACAAGAGTTTGTGCATGGCAGTGTGAACTGTGTCGGGAGAGGTGTCCCTATGCATCACTGTCAGTAGTTTAGTTGCTGGTAGTGCCATTTAATTCAGCAATAGTAGGTTTCCATTCTTTTTGTGTGTGACATGATTATTCTGCTTTAAATTAGGTGCATGCAGGCAGATGAAACTACACAGCTCTCATAACAAAGCCAGGCGACCAACAGACAGGGAATCAACAGTCAAATAAAATTGCAACGCATATTACCTGCTGGAGTGCCATGGCGCTCTCCCTTCGTATCTTTCTTGTAAGCATAAGAGACTGTGATTGGCCGGTTGCATAAATGTTGGTTGTTCATGGCCTAGAAAACAAAAGCAAAAGAAAAGTTAAAACATATGATAGAATCTCCACAAGTGAAATAAAGAAAATTATTGTGACAGTAACAGTACCTCAATTGCTTGATCAGATGATTCAAAAGAGTCATAGCTCACAAAGCCAAAACCTCGAGAATTTCCAGTTTCAGGGTCCCGCATTATCTGTAATAAGGAAAGAAAAGAAGATTCGGTGAGTGGGTGTATGTGACATCCAGGCTCAGAGAGTAGCATAGATCACATAAAAATGATAAATATGTTTTAGGTTTAACCCAATATAGCCAGTACAAAACAAGTTGATCTTAAGAATAAACAAGCATGGAATGGCATTATTACACAAAATATGTTTATGCAACATCAAAAGGGAGCATGATTTTACTTCACCCCATCTCCAGGTAACATGCTACAAAAGAAACGATAATGTTGCCATATTTTGAAATTGTCCTCGAAATTGTTGGACTGAGTATACTGAATTCGCTCAATCTAAGAACAACTATCACTTTTATCGCTTCTGGGGATCATATAAGAATACTTCGCATAAATGAAATAATGCTAAACCATTTTGGTAGAAAATTATGAAGTTATGTAACTTCCTAGTTGCCTGTGCAGATAAAAAGCTTTTATGTGTTACCTTAGGGTTCGTCACGATCACCCCAAATGCACTGAATGTATCATAGAGGAGTTTCTCATCAACATCCTGTTACAAAGCAAATCTGAAACCATTAGTTGCTGTTCAATGCACAAATGATCAGCTAACAAGAGTAGGCTTTAGTTTTTACCGGATCAAGATTACCGATGAAAAGATTTGCTCCAACATCCAAGCTCTTCTTATCTTGCGAAGCCTGGAATAAGGAGACAAAAGGTACTCACAAACTAAATATATTACTACTCAAAGTCATAATGAGTAGATACAATAAAGAAACAAAACATACCTTGTTTACCCTTATTGGCTTTCCGTACAGTTTGATCATGTTCAAAATCTTAATGGCCTACAAAATAAATCAATTTAGATAAACTAATAACTGGTAGAAAGATCTGGGTACCACTGCTGGAGGAGATAGAAGGGAAAATTTTGCCTTCACACGACAATACACATACGTAATCAGCGTCTTCCTCGCTCCTGAATTCTACAAATCCATATCCCTGATGTAGATTTGTAACTCTGTCTTTTGGGACATACACATTAACTAGAAATGAAAGAGAGAGAATCATCAAGAAAGCCCAACAGGAGTATATGAAATTAGATTTAGTGATGGATGAAAATGGCAGATCAAAAGAGATCATTGAAACCCCGCAAAAAGAAATGAAAATAACACATCCCAAACTAGAATAAGATAAAAGCACTACAAACAACTTTCACTATAAGAAATTTCCACTTACCAACAGGACCTGCTTGAACAAACAACTCCCAAAGCAGCTCTTCGGAAACCTATCAGACATTGAATACACAAGTTTGATTCAAGTTAGAGGATATAATCGTGACAGCAGGGGCATGATCAACCA
This sequence comes from Chloris gayana, assembly GCA_031894775.1. Classification (NCBI taxonomy): domain Eukaryota; kingdom Viridiplantae; phylum Streptophyta; class Magnoliopsida; order Poales; family Poaceae; genus Chloris; species Chloris gayana. The sequence goes on from JAUNZO010005181.1 coordinate 342,471, forward strand.
TAACAGCAGGGGCATGGTCAACCGTAACAGCAGGGGTATAATCAACCGTAACAGCAGGGGCATGATCAATCGTAATAGCAAGGTCATCTTTTTTAGGTGAAGGAAATTCTGCCAAAACAGCTGCTGGTCCATTCTGCAGCATAGGAATTAGGAACTACTCTCGGACCCAGAGTCTTTTCGACGGGCACATGAGTATCTCCCAGGCATTTACAAATCCGTTCTTTGAAGAGAGATATGCCATAGCCTACGTTTTTCCGATACTTTGATACGGCATGTGGCCAGGATCATCGATACTCCGATACATGATATATATTACAGAAATTCTACATGCACAGCTAAAACCAATCTCCAATTCTTCGTGTTGTAAAAGCAAGCTAGTAAATAAATAACTGTAACTTGGCAACTAGTTCCCAGTACGCCTACAGCTGCAGATCCAGGTGGCGGCGCCAGCGGCTTGCCCCTGACGGTGAGGTCGTCCTTTGTTCCAGCGGTGGTGCAGGCAAAGGGAAGGGCACAGGAGATGATGCAAGAGTGAGAACTGAGAGGATGTAGTCGTGTTTTAGGTCTTCGAGAATGGGCCTATGTTATTGTGCTTTCGTTGGGCTTTCAGACAAGATGTTACGGCCTAAAAGTATCGGCCAGACGTATCGTGTGAGTATAGACCATGAATTGGAATTAGTTGATTTACTTTTTAATACTAATTATTCGATACTCATGCGATATGCGTATGGGACCGTATCAAGGTGTATCACCGTATCGCATCGCCAGTATCGGATACGGGTACAAGAGCTTGAGCCACGTATCAAAAAACGTTGGCCATAGCATGTTGAGGTTGCTGATGTTGAATCCAACTATGTTGAATGCTCAATACAGTTTAGATGCACGATTGTTATTTTTACTTTACAAAGAAAATATTTGTCTTCCTACAATCCAATTAGAAGGAGCTTGTTCGGGTATAAATATCTAAATTTAAATCAGATTGGCCCACAAATATGAAAGACATGTGCATTCGTGATTTATGAGCTACAATTTTTCTCTTACGATTTTCACAATATCTGTGGGGGCAGGAATCTGAAGGTTTAACAAAGGGCAGAAGCAGTAACGAAGACGAGGGGAGGGCCGGGGTGTGGAACCCTAACCTGCGGGTCGAGGTTGCCCACGTATGTGGTGGCGTCCTGGTTGCGCTCCGCCGAGTGCTGCCCGAGAAGATTCGCGCCAACGCCGGGAGCGATGCGCGTCGTCATGGCCGACTGGAAGAAGGTCGGCGCTGCCGCGATAGATGGAGCTGGGCTGGGAGGGATGCGGACACGGAGGGTGGATGCGGACGCCGGAGCTGGTGGGGGACACGGAGGAAGCGACCTGAAGGATCCGGCGGGGCGCGGGGGCGACGGCCGTGGGCGCGTCGCGACGGCGGGGGCGACGGCCTGAGAACCCTAGCTGCTTGGGAACGACTCCTGCTATGCTGCTGGGAGCTGTTCGCTTACCGCCCACACAGCTGCCGCTGGCCTGAAATCTCGAGTGGGCTGCGGCCGAGCAAGCTACAGGCCCACGAGCTGTTTTTTTCTTTTTGAGTCGAGGCCCACAAGCTGTTTTGTTCAAATGGAATGGTCCATCGCTTAAAACGAAATGCTCCAGTCCAACATTTAAACGTTTGACTAAGAAGAAGAAAAAATTCTCGCGATTAAGGGAGAAGTGGGTTTTGAGATGGCGGCGGAGCCGAGTCTAGAGGAGAGGCTGGCGGGTCTCGACCTGACCGGCGATGAGATGGAAGATCTGGATTTCTCCGGGGAGATGGAAGAGCTGATCAAGGACGTGCGCTGGGTAGCCCTGTTCAAGGTGCACCGGCCGAAACCCTTCAGTCACGCTGCGCTATTCAGCGATATGCGCTATGCGTGGAAGCCTGCGAAGGAGGTAACTTTCAAGATCAAAGGAGAAAACCTGTTTCTCGCCCAGTTCCATTGCTTGGGGGACTGGAACAAGGTCATGGAAGGTGGACCTTGGCTGTTTCGTGGCTCAGCTGTAGCCATGGCGGAGTATGATGGTTTTAGTAACGTCCACGATTATAAACTGGATGTGATCCCAGTCTGGGCAAGGATCCAAGGCATACCTGAGGGCCTCATGAAGAAGAGAGAGTTGGCAGTGAAGGTGGCTGAAAAGGTGGGCAAGGCGCCGATCAAGGTTGACATTGAGGACGGCAGAATCAACCCACTGCCATACCTTAGAGCAAGGGTTTTCATACCCCTGGAGAGACCCATTGTTCGGATTGTGCCCATTACATTGCAAGAGAGAAAAAGTATCTGGTACAGTATGAAAAACTCCCGACATTTTGTTATGAATGTGGCATCATTGGTCATGAGTTGGAGGAATGTGGTGATGGCACCCATGATAAGTCAAAGTGCCAATGGGGCAACCGGCTGTTAGTGAAATTCTCCAGCATCTGATCGGCCAGCGTTTAGGAGTGGGGGCTCAAGGGAGGGCCGTCGGCCGGGGCCGAGGAAGAAGTAGGGGCACACCAAGAGACGAAGTATTTGAAGATTTGGATTTTGAAGACGGTAATGATCCTGAAACTCTAAAGGAGAAGACACATGATGACAGGACGGGAAGAGTAGCAGGCAGAGTGCTCATGATTGAGAATAAGGGATCGGACACGAGCCCGACAAAGACACAAGACAAGAAGCGAGCAAGGAAGGATAATGATGGACTCACCACTGGACAATTGACTTTAGCGGCGTCCTCCTTCGAGGAGGGTCGCCGAGCACAATGAAAATCTTAGCTCGGAACTGCCGGGGCTTGCGAGCCCCCGCGCAGTCCGAGCGCTTCGGAGGTCCGGAGGCGCACGCAACCGGATGTGATTTTTCCGTCCGAATCACATTTGGGAAGAGCTAAGGCAGAAAAGGTGATGAGGAGGATTGGTTTCGACCACATGTCTCTACATGAGAGCGATGGCCGAAGCGGCGGTTTGTTGCTAGTGTGGAGAAAGGAGATTAAGGTTGCTTGTGAAGGAAGTGTCTAAGTATTTTATCGATGTTGTCATTACGATGGCATCGAATGGAGGGTGACTGGGATTTATGGAGAGCCTAGTTGGGACCAGAAAGACACAACGTGGGAGGTGTTGAGATCGTTACATGGTAAATTTTCCTTGCCATGGCTGGTCCTTGGAGATTTCAACGAAATTCTCTTTAATTTCGAGAAGGAAGGAGGACGACCAAGGACACAAGGGCAACTCCAGGCGTTTCACGATGCCCTCGGAGATTGCGGCTTAGCGGACATGGGTTATGAAGGAGATATGTTTACGTGGCAAAGAGGAAAGATTCGTGAAAGGTCTGGATAGAGGAGTGGTGAACTCGGCATGGAACACCTTGTTTCCCAATGCCCGGCTCACGAATACCGAGATGATAAAATCGGATCACAGGCCGATGGTGGTGGAAACAGATGTACAAGCGGATCGAATGCCACGTGACCGTGGGGCGTCAAAGAGGTTTGAAGCAAGGTGGCTAAAAGAAGAAACGGTGGAGGAGATTGTCGGAGCCGCTTGGGATCGAGCGGCGATGCGTGGAGAGGGCCCCACCCTCATGCAGAAATCGCGCATGGTCCATGAGGAATTGCATGCATGGGACAAGAATGTCCTTAAAGCTCCGGTGGTAAAATTGAAGAAACTGAAAAAGATCTTGAACGGTCTCGTCGGGGACCAATGTCGGATGCGAATTTAGTGCAGTGCGAAGGAACTACAACCGAGGATAGAGTTGTTACTTGAACAAGAAGAAATTTATTGGGTCCAGAGAGCACGGGCGAATTGGTTGCGACATGGTGATCGCAACTCAAATTTTTTCCAGAATTTTGCAACAAATAGAAAGCGCAGAAATAAGATCAAGGCACTAGTCGATGATCATGGGGTGAGGCATGAGAATGATGCTGCAATGAAAACACTAATCCAAGATTATTTCACCGAGTTGTTCACATCGGAGGTTTTGGAGCCCGACCCGATCGTATTTATCGATGTGCACGGACGTGTGACTGAAGGGATGAATAATGAGTTGCTAGCACCATACACGTATGAAGAAGTAAAGAGAGCATTGTTCAGTATTGGGGACCTAAAAGCACCTGGACCGGACGGTTTACATGCAATATTCTACAAAAGATTCTGGGACATGCTAGGAGATGATCCGGTGAAGGAAGTCGTGGCAGCAGTGAACAACTCAATCATCCCGGAAGCATGGAATAGTACCATGGTGGTGCTAATCCCAAAAGTGGATAACCCGGATAAGGTAACTCAATTCAGACCTATAAGCTTGTGTAATGTGGTGTACAAAGTCATTTCCAAGATGCTTGCTAATCGGCTTAAGAATATCCTACCGGAAATTATCAGTCACAATGAAAGTGCATTTGTGCCGGGAAGGTTAATAACCGATAATATCCTAATAGCTTATGAAAGTATCCATGCAATCAAGAAGAAACAGGGAAGCGAGGTTTGTGTGCGGTCAAATTGGATATGCACAAAGCCTATGATAGGGTGGAGTGGAGCTATTTGAGAAGAATCATGTTGAAAATGGGTTTTGATCGGAGGTGGGTAGAGATGATTATGCAATGTGTCTCTTCCGTTGACTACGGAGTCCGGTTTAATGGACTGGAGACCGACACAATCAAACCCACCAGGGGGTTGCGACAAGGGGATCCCTTATCCCCGTACCTTTTTCTGTTGGTTGCGGAAGGTCTCTCCAACATGTTAAAAGGGGCGGAAGAAAGAGGAGAAATTGAGGGAGTTAAGGTGTGTAGGGCGGCACTTGTGATCTCACATTTGCTGTTTGCTCGATGATTCCCTCATCTTGGTGCATGCGGATAGGAAAAATGCTGAGAACCTGAAATCAATTCTGAATAAGTATTGTGCTAACTCGGGGCGAAGCTGAGTGAGGCAAAGTCAAGTATTTTCTTTAGCGGCAATACTTTAGTGGAAACGAAAGGAGAAGTCTGTGCTGCTTTAAATATAATGACAGAATCCCCGAATGATAAGTATCTAGGATTGCCGACATTGGTGGGAGTCGATCGAAGTGACTGTTTTAGACACCTTGTTGATAGAGTGCGACAAAGAATTAATGGGTGGAAGGAGAAAATGTTAAGCCAAGGAGGAAAGGAGGTGCTTATAAAATCGATTGCTCAAGCTGTACCGGTATTTGCAATGATGGTGTTCAAAATCCCACAAAATATTTGCAAGGGAATTTCGACACGATTGCACAGATCTGGTGGGGTGATGATGAGAATCATAGAAGGATTCACTGGAAAGAATGGTGGAAACTATGTGTACCGAAACACCAAGGTGGTATGGGTTTCGGGGATCTACGGAGTTTCAATTTGGCTATGCTCTCAAAGCAAGTCCGGCGACTACTCCGTGAGCCGGATTCCTTATGCGCCCAGTGTTGAAAGCAAAGTATTATCCGGACGGGAAACTACTAGAAGCAAAGCCAAAGAAGGGCAGCTCGTTTACTTGGCAAAGTATATTATCGGGGTTGGAATGTTTCAAGCGTGGCTGTATTTGGCGTGTGGGCGATGGAAGCCGGATAAACATTTGGGAAGATAACTGGATTCAATCTGCTCACAACCTAAAAGTTCGGACACCACGAGGCCAAACTCGGTAACTATCGTCAGAGATCTCATCAACCCAATTGATGGAACCTGGGATGAAGAGCTGATAAGATCGTTGTTCCGGCCGATCGATGTTCGGAGAATACTCCAAATACCATTGAGAATTGGGCGTGACGACCTGGTGGCCCGGCACTATAATCGTAATGGTTTGTTTTCTGTTAGATCAGCATATCATACACAGTGGAAATACGGATACGCTCTTAGAGGCGGAGAAATTGGGGCGAGCAACATGGGAAGCAATCGGGTATGGAAGAAGTTATGGCAATTACATCTACCTGCGAAAGTCAAGATTTTTGGTTGGAGAGTGTTGCAGGGATTCATTCCATGCCGAGGCATTCTAGCAAATAAACACATTGGCAATTCGAGTAGTTGCCCACTGTGCTCATCGGGGTGTGAAGACATTAAGCATTTATTGTTCTTATGTCAACGAGCTTGTGAAATTTGGAGGAACCTGGGAATGCGGGGCGCTTACAAGATATCCCGACTAGTGATCGGTCGGGTTCAGTAATCCTAGAGGAAGTTATACGCCTAGGAGGACAGGTGAACGGACTTGACAATGTGGGTTTCGCAGAACTCATATTAACGAGCAGCTGGTACATCCGGTGGCAGAGAAGACAAGCGATCCATGAGGAAACCATTCAAAGTCCACCACGATCTGCTATCTCCATTTTAGCTCTTACAAGTAAACTACATGAGGGCGAGAGAACAAGCAGTGTACGGCAGAAGTCGGGCTGGAAGAAACCGATAGAGGGCAAGCTGATGTTGAATGTCGATGCGAGTTTTGATGAAAATTCAGGTACAGGTGGTACCGGGCGATTATCGGAGATCATACAGGAGGCTTCATTGCGGTGGGACAAAGCTCCTTGCCGCATGTAGTAGATGCTCCTATGGCTGAAGCGATTGCTCTAAGAGATGGCCTGCTGCTAGCAATGCAAATGGGATGCAACAGAATTATAGTCCGATCGACTGCTGGGCAATTGTTGAGACCATGAGAGATGGCGGTTTCTCGGCAACTGCAGCTGCGGCGGTGTTTGATGAATGCAGAAATACATGGGACTGGTTTGCTGAGGTGTCGATTGAACATTGCAATAGGGAAGCGAACGAGGTGGCACATACTTTAGCTAGAAATGCTTTCATTACGAAACAAGATTGTATTTGGGTCGATGAGCCCCTGAGCTGTATTTTGGCCAAACCGGCAAATGATGTAACTATACTTGCGAATGAATAAAATGTGCCGGAAGGCCTTCAAAAAAAAAAAGAAGAAGAAAAAATTCTGATAAAAATGGAATTGTTCTTTCTCAAAAATAAAATGAATTTTTCCATACAAATTATAACACTAACTAAATATTACATCCATTGGTGCAGGAGACATTTTTTATTGACCAGAGTTCACAACGTTGGTACTTATAAAAAATTCCAAACATGAGGGTGCAAGCTCCTTCGTAACACAGTGAACAAAAAAAATCTAAGGAATCACGCGCGAGGGAAAGAAAAATACATGGAACGGGCACTTAGCAGGTCGTGGCTTCCAGTTAACAGAAAAAAAAATCACGAATGAAAAAGAGTGCAGTGGGCTGCATCCATCTCGTCCTAGTAGGCCGTGGCCACGAGATTGCCCTGATCAATAGTAAACAGCCCAACTACTGGGGTTGGGCCGAGCAAATATTCGCCTCACCCAGGGCGGAAATCTGAAACATCTGTATTTTGAACTAGGGATCATTTAGATAGGTGTTTTCAAGTAATTCTAGTTCATTTCGTAGAACGTTCCACGGATTCTAAATCAGTGAGCAGCGCGGGGAGACCAGGACGCACGACGGATGGATGAAGCCCTGATTGGTGTGGGTGACATCTAGAGATTCAGGACACGGATTTCACAAGCAACGATTAATTATATTGGTGAGGTTGAGACGAGGGATGTGGTTGATGCAAGCAGTTTCAGTTCCAGTCCAGTTGTTGAAATCGAGTGAATTTACAGAGTTAGATGGATCCTGTAGATTTACGCTAAGTGTCGTCGAGCTCGAGCGTGTCGGGACCGAGCTTCTTGGCCGCCGCCGCCGCCGCCGGCCTATTCCTCCGGAACGGCCGGCACGCCTTGACGCTGAGGTCCACCGCGGCGGCGAGCGCGACGAACATGGCGGCGTCCTCCATGCACGTGACGTGCCTCGCCGCGAGCTGCACGACCGGCGGGCCGCCCCGCGGCGCCGGCTGCTGCTCCCCGCGCACCACGCAGCTCATCACGAACCCGCCGCCGGCGCACCCGCCGCGGCGCGCTGGTCCTCTCCGACGGGCAGCCGCCTGTCCATGTCGATGGCGAACTCGCCGCCCCTGTCGCTGCGCAGGCGCGCCTCCGAGACGAGCACGCACTCGTCCTGCTGCTCCGGCGGCGGGAGCAGGCGCAGGCGCAGGCGCACGGTGTCGCCGTCGCGCCACGCCTCGAGCCGCGCCCACGGCTGCCAGCTGTCCGAGGACCCCGTGGTGTCGGCGCGCACGATGAGCCACGCCCCCGGGTTGGATCGCGCCACCCGGTCGCCGCCCGGCGCCGGCACGAACGGCGTCGCCATGAACGCCGCCGCCACCGCCGACCCCGACAGGTCGTGCACCGCCACCTTCCACCCCTTCCTGATGCACGAGTCCGCGTCCTGCTCCTCGCTGCTGCCCGAGCTCGACCACCCCTCAATCTGCGACGGCCTGCCATTCAAAATTCAGAAATCAGAATGGGCAGCACGCATGATCATTCACAAATTCACACAGTAATTAATCGGTCAGTCGCGTACCGCCTGTCGCGGACGAACTTGCAGCTGAAGATGGGCTGGCGGGTGCGGCCATGGATCTGCACGACCTGCGGGTTGAGCGCGACCTCGTCGTCGAACTGGAACACGTAGCGGGGGTCCGCCTCCATCTTGACCCGCAGATGCAGCTCCCCTCTCCCGACGGCGACCCAGCCGTGGTGCAGCAGCACGGGCTTGCCCTGGCGCCACTCGGCCGCCGACCCCACCTCCACCCGGAACACGCCCACCAGCCTCCGCCTCGCGCAGCGCAGCCCGCCGCCGCGCCGGCCGAGGTACACCGCGACGGCGAGGCGCGAGCGCGGCGGGCGGAAGCACGACGGCGCGGACAGCGACTCGAGGTCGCGCTCGGCGAGGGAGAAGACCGCCGCGTTCGTGAAGGGGTCGAGCGCGGCGAGCTCCGAGGAGGCGTGGAGCAGCGGCACCGCCGCGGTTTCGACGGGGAACCCGGCCAGCCGGATCTCGCAGTGGCAGAGCTCTTGCGCGGTGGCGCCGGCCGGGAGCTTCAGACCGAGCTGGCCCACTGAGAGCCTCGCGAATGGCTGGGGGTCCATGGTGCCTGGATTGACTTGTCACTAGGAACTAGTACTTCCTCCCGCCATTGGTGTTGTTGTCCCTGAAAATTGGACATGTGTCCATGCTGTCAGACTCTCTGTTTATCAAGGTAACAGTTCAACAACTGTAAAAAAAGGGCAGTTACATATGACTTAATGCAGTTAATTAACGTAGCACTAGTGCAACCGAGTCTTGAACAACGCCTAACAGTGTCAGGTTGCCACGAAGCATTACATGTTATGATCAGATACAAATAAGAAAGGGGGCTACATACGACTTATAACAAAATCAAAATGTAGCATCGGGTGCAGCTGAATCTCCAGCAGTGCATGCCAATGCAATGACAGCTTTTTGAAGGGAAATTGGCTGGTGCTCTGCCTTTGCAGTAACCCAAGTTCAGGTTGCTAAAGATAAGCAACATTTGTTTTTGTCTAAATGTAGATCAGCTTGATCGTAGGAAATTATGTTCAAAGATTCATCGAGGTCAAGCAAAGTATCCGTTAAGTAAAAATTTAAACAAGCTGCCTGCTCTAGATTTATCCTAGCATCTGACCAAACTCGAAACGTAGCAATACTTTTTTTAAGCCTAATAACCTTAAAGAACCTCGGCGAAAGTAGGATTACTACTCCACAGGAAAGATGAACGCAGAACATTCAGGACATTCCCACTATCGCAAGTGCCAGGAAAAGTCATCGCAGAGCACACTTAAACAAACAGAGCAACGGGAAAGCAAAAGGCATCAGGTGCCTTTTGCAATGATGATGGCACGGAGCTTATGGCAACGCCATTAGCATGCCAGCTCGGTGCTAATCACTGAGGCGCACAAGTCATCTGAATCTAAGGCACTGTGCACCTGCAAAGAGAACCCGCAATGGCGCGTTTAGATTAAGCTACTGGTGTACTAGTATGGAAATGCCCCTGAAAGCGCGGGCGTGACAGAGAGAGCTTGCGAGGTAGCCCAGGCCCAGGGTGCTCCCTTGCCTCCATTTCTTTCCGATAAGATAAGCTTAACGCTTCCTCCGACGAAACCTTGGCAGTGGCGAGCGTGCGAGGCGGAGATACCAAATCTCTGCCTCCGCGCCGGGCAACCTCGCCGCCCCACTCGCCGGCGTAAGCCAGCCAGACCCCACACGGCACGCCACTGTTCCACCCGACCCCGGAAGCTAAATTGGCCCCCTCTCCATTCCTCCCCCACCTGGACACGCTGGCATGCTGCCGCCCGCCATAGCCGCTCCGCACCGCCACCATGTTTTTCAGCGCCCACGACGAGCGTGACGCCCCCGCCGTCGGCCGCCCGCTGCCGGACCGCCACCCCGACCCCCAGCACCACCACCGCCGCCGCCAGGAGCAGCCCTACTACCGAGCCCCGCGCGGCGAGCGCGCCCACCGATCGGGCGCGCTGCAGTGGTGCGTGGCGGTGGTGTTCACGGTGCTCGCCGTGGCCGTGCTCCTCGCGGCCGTGGCCATCCTCTTCGTCGTGCTCCTTCTCCAGCCCCGGCAGCCCTACTTCGCGGTGGCGTCGGCGCACCTGGACACGCTGGCGTACGACCAGCAGGGCGCGCTGGACGACGTGCAGCTGCAGGCGCTCGTGGAGGCGCGCAACGGCAACGCGCACGCGGCGGCGCGCTTCTCCCGCCTCGAGCTGCGCGTGGCGTTCAACGGCACGACGCTGGTGGTGCTGCGCGCCGGGGAGGTCGCGGTGGGGCCCGGCGGCCGGGTGCCGCTGGCGTACGTGGCGCGCGCGCGCGCCGCGCCGCTCGGCGAGGTGGGCAGCGCCGCGATGGAGGCGGCGATCCGGGACGGGGCGGTGCCGTTCGCGGTGGAGGGGAGGCGCGGACGCGGTGGAAGATGGCCGGGGTGGTGGAGGTCCGCCACTGGACCCGGATGAGCTGCCGGATACTCTTCGGCTGGCCCAACGGCACCGCCATGGACTTCAAGTGCAGGTCCAAGGCCAAGTCATGGCTCCTCTGATTCCGAATCCAATCCAACAGTACTAGTAGCTCTGAATCCCGCCTCCTTTTTCATGTCGGACATGTACAGATCCCAAGCATCAAAGCGTTCTCCACCCCTTTTTATTTCTACAAATACTGCTACCCTACCACAGTTGACAGTTCAGGACTTACTAGGCGGTCACTTATTAAGCTTGGCCAAAGTCTTAGCTTCAGGTTGAGCTGTAACTTGCCGGATTGCAGAACAGAGGCTAGTGGAACACATCGGAGCTAGCAATAGCACTTGCGGAGCTTGACCGGGTTTGTAAAGTTTGTGTTTCGTTTCTTGCAATAATCCATAAGACCACTCTCGACTCCTCAATTCATTGTCTTTTTTCTCCCCTCAACTTTTCTTGCTTCCAAAAAAAAAAACAAAGAGAGAGAGATAACAAATTCGAAGTGGATGGTTTGATCATCCCCTCGAGAGGACAAAAGGCAGCGGAAAGGATAGAAAGAGACCGCCATGAAAAGCAGGAACAAAGTGGTGGCGGTAGAAAAGGTGGAGAAGAAGAAGAGATGTGCCTAACAGAACGGACCTTGAACCGGTCAGTGGCCTGCATGTGCTCTCCCTCCCCTTCCTTTCTCCTTCCTCCTCCGGTTGCTTGCTTCCCTTGGCCACAAGAAAACGGATCCCGAGAATCTCCAGCTCGTCCCCACCCCACCCCCGAGCTCAAGATCAAAAGCACGCAACTGACGCGTACAAGCAACTCATACTAGTCCGTGCCTACATGTATGCAAAGTTCTTCTTCTTTCTTCTCAAAACCGTGCGTAGCTAAACTTGATTACGCCTAATTGAAATGCAAAATTGGAAACAGGAGCAGAGGAAGAGACCGAATTGAGCTGTTTACCTGAATTCCTTTTGCCCAGATCGGTTCCTTTCTTGGCTGCCCGTCGCCTCCAAGCTCGAAGCAGAGCAGCAGCAGCAGCCACCACAAGCAGAACTGACGCTGACTCGATGGACGATGCACTGATGACTAAAGCTGCAGAATCAAGCTACTAGAGGCAGCAGCAGCAGCAGCAGCTCCGGTACCGGACGATGGAGCCCCGGTCGCGCTGAACCCATGGAGCCCCCGGGCGCAGGACCTCATCTCCAGAGAACTGGTGCGTGCGGGTGGAGGAATCGGAGACCGGCGAGCTGGCTGGAGGAAGACGAAGACGACGAAGAAGAAGACGCGGTGTGGTACGGTACGGCGCAGAGAGGGACAGGCTCGAAACAGAGGATGAGCAGAGCAGGGGAGGAGGAGGGGGAGGAAGACGACGACGACCGCGACTACTTATACCACCGAACGCGATTACGCGAGGCTATTAGTCGTCGCTCAGGGATTAGATAGCTTAAAAGACAGAGGCGGCGGTTTGGCAGAGCGAGCAAGCAACTGATCGGCAGCAGCAGCACCACGGGGGAACGGAGTGAGCTGTACTAGTGTTTTGTGTGCGCCGGCACGCGTGGCGGGACTCGCGGCGTTTAACAAGAGAAGGCTGCGAGGTGATTAGCTAGCTGTCTCCTCGTCTCGCCTCTCTCTCTCTCTCTCACGGAGACGACGACGAGAGAAGAGAGAGATAATAAGCGCAGCGGCAGCGGCGGCGGCGGCGCCAGCTGGAGCGCACGGCCACTTGCGGCCTCGCTTTCCGACAGCCAGGCGTGGACAGCGACCGCCGTCTCCGGTCTTCCTTCCTCATCGCTTTCTCGTTTATCCTGTTCCTACCAAATGACTCGCGATTATCCTCCGTTTTCATTCACGGCCAAACCCACTTGTTTCAGAGATTCAGATTTTTTTTTCAAGGAATCAGAGATTGAGATTGGGAGCACCACCCCACCTGCTGCGGTTGCGAGCTGCGACTGCGAGAGCACCCAAGTCAACAGAACGAGTTGCGCGCGCGAGGCGACAGCGCGTATACGTATGCCGTACGTACAGCGGTACAACTCCCTCGCTCCGGAGTCCGGTCCGGACCAGAAAAATTGTTGCGCGTGTGGGTCCACCCTGTTATCAGCTAGCCTAGCCGTAACACACACTCTCAGGCCCCGTTCGTTTTCACCCTCTAAAATTTATATACTTGTCACATCAAAGAGAATCTTACTATTTAAGTAAGATCTTTTATTAATTTAATAACAAAACCTATGTCGCGACCCTCCTCTAATTTGCGAGACGAATCTAATGATCCTAATTAATCTATGTTTTGCTACAGATGATGCTACAGATAAACATCTTCTAATAACACCATAATTACCCTCGTTGGATTCGTCTCGTGAATTAGATAGGAGAGTCTGCAATTAGTTTCGAGATTAGACTTTATTTAAGTACTTTAAAATGATAAAATTCTCTTTGATCTGACCTCTAAAAAATTATATAGGTGAAAACGAACGGGCCCTGCGCTGACTTTGAAGCCTGACGGGCTTGTGTGGCGAGTGCGTCTTGTCTGAAAAGATGCAGGCACCGGTCCTCGTGTCCCGGCTCTTGTTACCGTTAAATTGCGGCTTTATCGCACCGCAAATCATGGTGCCTGTTGCCGCACGGCCTAACCTACTACTAAACCACCTTTCTTCTTCCTCACTTCCGCCTAACCCAACAAGGTTTCTGACCTTTTTTTGCAGACACACGCCCGGCCCCCGGGATCATGGCGTACGTAGCTTGTAGAGTGACGATTCAGACAGCCGAAATACAGACGGTACTGGTATTGTTTCGCGAAGACCGAGGCACATGCTTCGGTGTAAAAACAAGTCGAGAATCCAGCAGCCCACATGGTGCGCCACGTAACCGGTGACGAGCGCACACGTGTGCACCCATGCGCCGGGCCTGGCTGCCTGCCTGCCTCGTCCCACCAATCAAACGGGCACCACCGGTTTCTACTTTCTAGACGACGGAGGTGGCAGGCGTTTGCCCTCGTGGAATAGGGAAGAGCAGAGATCGTGTTGTTCTAGTAGTAGTAGTGCTATTTTCAGTGCCATGTTTTTCCAAATTGCTATAGTAAAGATTCCCCGTCCAAAGTACGATCATACGAGCCAAACATTCGGTTTATGAAACCGACAGCACGATCACGTCAGGAGGATAGCGCCACGCAATTGGCGTGATGGGCAGGTGCAACGGAAGCATATGCTTCGGTTTCGGTCTGAAAATGATTAGGGCCCGTTCGTTTCCCTCTATCTAATTTTTAGAGGGTCAAATCAAAGAGAATTTTATCATTTTGGAGTATTAAATAAAGTCTAATCTCGAAACTAATCGCAGATCCCTATCTAATTTACGAGACGAATCCAATGAGGGTAATTATGATGTTATTAGAAGATGTTTACTGTAGCATCACTGTAGCAAAACATAGATTAATTAGGATCATTAGATTCGTCTCGCAAATTAGAGGGGGTCGCGACATAGGTTTTGTTATTAAATTAATAAAAGTACTACTAAATAGTAAGATTCTCTTCGATGTGACAGATATCTAAATTTTAGAGGGTGGAAACTAACGGGGTTGGTTACATCTCTCTTGTCAACACCAAAACCAAAACATCGACATGGCTATACAGCTGTGTACTAGCCATTTTATAGCACTGAAATATATGATTGGAATGCCGGAAATCAAACTTTTGCAATATATATTTTTCTCTTCTAAGTAAATGCTGCATGTTATTGCATAAATGTCTTGATTAAATACAGATACATGTCAAATGCTGTCCCAGAGTTTGCAAAATGTTGAGATTTTTCTCGTGGTCTCTATCATGTCAGGCTTCAGAAAAGACTCGAGAATATCACAAGTCTTCCTCCTCCGCCTCCCGTCTGAAGGACTGCGCGACAAAACTTGCAACCAATAATCTTGCCCGAGTGTCAATACTCCATAAGCCAAGCTGCTCATTCCACTAGTCTACATTCAACCGAAAAGTACTTTGAACGGGAACCCAGAGTCATGTGAAACTGCTTGTCGAATGCTGGGTGACGGGAGTGGTGGTGCTCCAAACCAAAGCGCTGCTATCTATGCAGATATGAACAGATTAGTCAGGACATAGGAGAAGGTGATCATCTGTCATTTGAAGTGACGATTAGAGGGAACTAAACCATCACTCACTCCATGAGAAGAGAAGGATGAATACTAAATACTGCAGGTACATAACATTTTGGCTTTCCAAATAACATTCACATATAGTCTTTTTGAAACGAAAGGCAAAAGGAGCATGTGCCCAGGACTGCAGGAGGACAACAGCAAGCACAGCGCATTCGGCATGAAGGGAATGTGTAACAGACTAACAGAAGCATATGCTTAGATTCCGGCTTGCTTTCTGAATGATTGGTTACATTCTTATCAACACCAACATATGCATGCCTATAAATTTGGGACCTGAAAGCAACACTTTTACAGTTGTGCGTGTAGCACCTAGACATTCAGTTACTACCAGCTTCACTCCCATTAATCCCCTTCTCCTGGTTCTTCAGGCACAAACACAGTTGCGCATGTAAAACCTAGACATGGTCAGCTTCAGCTTGTTCTTCAGGCACTGAAAGTGAGAGTTGGAGAAACACAAACTGATTAATTCATATGCAGACATCCATGGTCACTGCTGCTCAGCTTGTTTTTCTCCAATATCTCACCTTCAGTCGAGTGCTTGATGTCTTTGGTGCACCGCTACTACATATGAGTAGATTATACGTGCCATTTGAAATGAGTGTTAGAGGGAACTGAACCTATCCACGGGAAGAAAGAAGGTAGTGAGGGTTCAGTGTCCTCTAATATCTCATCTTGAATGGTCCATCCGTTTGACAAATGATCTTAGCAGACACATAAGTTTGAAATGTAAGCCCATCAGAAATCGAACTCCAACGGAGCAGTCCAGTTTCAGTTGTCGATTCACCATAGAATTATCAAGAACATTATCTGATGCATTGCTCTGCATCAGTAAAGGATGAACGCCAGATACAGCATTAAATATCATCTGTCATGCTTGAGGCTGTTGAATCCACCACACCATTTTGCAAGAATTTTGCTTCAATGCAAATGTAGGCAAAATGCCATGCATAAAAAACTCATCATTATAGAAGCGTTGTCAGGTTGTTTGTCGTGCCAGGCTATGTAGATTCATTCAATCCATCTAAGAAAAAAATTGTTAAGATAGGTACTTGCAGAAGGAAACTACTGGTCATCTTTAAGCTGCATTGGAACCAAAGAAGATAAGTGACTTCAGGAAATACAGCTGCAACATCTTCTACTCAGACTACCAACTCCCAAGGATGTTTTGACGGTATTCTTAAAAAAAAAAGGATGTCTTGACGGGAATTTTTGGTTGAATTCTACTTGTTATAGCAATAGAACATGAGTTCATGACATCATTTCTTCTTTGATTTGTTTAAGAGAACCCAGTTTGCTCTGATCTGATGCTCTTATAAGCTGCACGGACATTCAGTGAAAGACCAAGCCATGCATATTCGTAGCAAAGTCCACAACCAAAGCAAAACTTGGAGATAAAAGAAAAGGAAAATGTTGTAGAGCCAACCCGAATGTCCAACTTTGTGTTTAAAACCCGAATGTTCCGACTGGATGAATATATGATAACTAAGTGTTTAAAATTTCCAAATGACGATATCTAGTTTCTATAATAGCTTGAGTTGTACATGAGTAGGACAATCGGGTTGGTATAACTCAAAAGAAAATCATGTATGCATGTTAAATCTGAAATCAGACAAGCAAACCCACATCCAAAGTCACTACTCAGTACTCACTAGCAACACATATTCCCTGGATTAATTCATTTGGGAACAACAAGCTTAACTGCCAATCAAAATGTTCAGACACAGGTTCGGACTTAAACCCACGGTTAGAGATCAATATTGACCGTCAAAGTAATGAGAAACTGATCATGCAGAATTTACTGTACTTCAAGCAACATAAATGATAAAAGTCAAGCAGTTAATCAGAGATTGTTTGTTTGCTCTGATATCCCACAATCTCATCCAAGATCTGTATCCACCATGTTGTAATAGGATCTCTAATTTGTAAGGTGTAGTATGCTAACCGAATTTATAATTTTAATTTTAATAATTAGCAATTGGACATGGATAACAGCACACCTCTAAACTTGTAAAAGTTACGTGCCTTCCAACGCAGAGCAGCTGACACTTGGTAGACACCGACGCTCCGTTGCGGGGAGGCTCCGCTTGAACTCGCCCGCCTCAATCCTTCTACCTTCTCCTAGTTTGAGTGTTGGGGATGGCAAAAATGCTAGCACGGCAGGAGAGGCGTCGAGCTGATGTCACCTGAAAAGGCGAAGATGCTTCTTAGGAGTGGGGGACCGGAGCCGGCGAGCCGCCCAAGCGGCCCAAGGTGAGGCCACCGCCGCCGCTCTCTTCTGGTTCGGCTTGTGCAGAAACACACCTGAAGTTCGATCAAGTATTTTTACAGAAAACGCCCTATTTTAAATCGCGACGCAGTATTTTGCATAAAACCCCTTAGTTAGTTTACATAAACATCCCTAACCCTAATCAGGATAAACAACAACAACAACAACAAAGCCTTTAATCCCAAGCAAGTTGGGGTAGGCTAGAGATGAAACCCATAAGACACAAAGTTAGAGCAACATAAAGGTCACGGTTCAAGCACGTCGATTGCTTGCCTCCAAGCGCTCCTATCCATAGCTAATTCTTTGGAGATATTCCACTCCTTAAGGTCTCTCTTGACCGATTCTTCCCAAGTCAAGTTAGGTCGACCTCTACCTCTCTTTATATTATCGGCCCGCCTTAGAGCCCCACTACGCACCGGTGCCTCCGGAGGCCTACGTTGGACATGTCCAAACCATCTCAATCGATGTTGAACCACTTTCTCCTCAATTGGAGCCACTCCTACCTTATCCCGAATATCTTCATTCCGTACCCGATCCCTTCTTGTATGTCCACACATCCACCGTAGCATACGCATCTCCGCTACACTTAATTGTTGGACATGTCGTCTTTTTGTAGGCCAACATTCAGCACCATATAATATTGCTCGGGCGAATCGCGGTCCTATAAAACTTACCTTTTAGCTTTTGTGGCACCCTCCGATCACAAAGTACGCCGGATGCTTGACGCCATTTCAACCAACCGGCTGAAATTCTATGCCTAACATCTTCGTCAATCTCGCCATCCTTCCGTAGCATCGATCCTAAGTATCGAAAAGTATCCTTCTTGGTCACCACCTGGCCATCGAGGCTAACATCTCCGTCCTCATGTGTAGTCAAGCTGAAATCGCACCTCATGTACTCGGTCTTGTTCCTGCTAAGTCTGAAACCCTTTGACTCTAACGTGTACCTCCACGGTTCTAACTTCCTATCAACCCCCGCCCTACTCTCATCAACTAGGACCACATCATCGGCAAAGAGCATACACCAAGGGATATCACCTTGAATATCCCTTGTGACCTCATCCATCACCAAAGCAAATAGGTAAGGGCTCGGTGCTTGACCCCCGATGTAGTCCTATTTTAATTGGAAAGTCGGTGGTGTCCCCATCACAAGTCCGAACACAAGTCATCGCATCCTTATACATATCCTGTATAAGGGTAATGTACTTGGTTGGAACTTTGTGCTTCTCCAAAGCCCACCACATGACATTTCTCGGAACTTTGTCATACGCCTTCTCGAGATCAATAAAGACCATGTGCAAGTCCTTCTTCTGCTCCCTATATCTCTCCATCAATTGTCGCATTAGAAAAATCGCTTCCATGGTCGACCTCCCAGGCATGAACCCAAATTGGTTTTGGGTCACTCTTGTTACTCCTCTTAGGCGATGCTCGATAACCCTCTCCCGAGCTTCATCGTATGGCTCATCGACTTAATCCCACGATAATTAGTGCAACTTTGAACATCTCCTTTGTTCTTGAAGATCGGTACTAATATACTTCTCCTCCATTCTTCGGGCATCTTGTTAGATCGAAAAATGAGGTTGAAAAGCTTAGTTAACCATACTACCGCTCTAGCACCGAGACATCTCCACACCTCAATGGGGATACCATCGGGACCCATCGCTTTACCTCCCTTCATCCTCTTCAAGGCCTCCCCGATCTCTATCTCACGAATTCTCCTCACGAAGCACTGTTGGTATCATCAAATGAAGCGTCCAACTCAAGGGTAGGGCCCCCATTCTCCTCATTAAATAACTTATCGAAATACTCTCGCCATCTATACTTGATCTCCTCATCCTTCACCGAAGTCGATCTGCACCATCCTTGATACATTTGATTTGGTTTATGTCCCCTGTCTTCCTCTCACGGTTTCTAGCCATCTTGTAAATATCCTTCTCCCCTTCCTTCGTGCTTAGCCGTTGATAAAGGTCATCATATGCCTGGCCCTTAGCTCTACTCACCGCTCGCCTTGCTGCCCTCTTCGCTATTCTATAACTCTCAATGTTGGCTGCACTCCTGTCAACGTGTAGACGCTTGAAGCAATCCTTCTTCTCCTTGATAGCCTTTTGCACCTCATCATTCCACCACCAGGTGTCTTTCGCTTCTGTTTGCCTCCCCTACTCACTCCAAACACTTCGAAGCTACCTTCCGAACACATGTTGCCATCTTTAACCACATGTCGTCGACGTCTTCTCCCTCCTCCCAAGGTCCCTCATCTAGCATCCTCTCCTTAAAAGTTTGTGACGCTTCTCCTCTTAGCTTCCACCACTTTGTCCTCGTGGTTTTGGCACGTTTGCCCCGATGGGCACGTATTTGAAAGCGGAAGTCCGCCACCACAAGCTTGTGTTGAGGAACAACACACTCCCCGGTACCACCTTACAATCTAGGCAAGCACGTCTGTCCTCTCTCCTAGCTAGGACAAAGTCGATCCGGCTCGAGTGTCGTCCACTACTAAAGGTAACTAGATGGGATTCCCTCTTCCTAAATAGGGTATTCGCTATCAACAAGTCGTAGGCCAACGCGAAGCTTAGGATCTCTTCCCCTTCTTGATTCCTAGTACCATATCCAAAGCCCCCGTGTACCCGCTCAAACCCTACATTTGTCGCACCCACGTGGCCGTTAAGGTCTCCTCCTATGAAGAGTTTCTCACTAATAGGTATGGTACTAACCATACTATCCAGATCTTCCCAGAAGCTGCCTCTTGATGCTCTCACTAAGACCTACCAGGGGGCATAGGCACCGATCACATTTAGAGCCGAATCTCCAACAACTAACCGGACAAGGATAATCCGATCGCCTTGCCTCCTCACATCTACAACTCCATCCTTAAGGCTCCGATCGATCAAAATGCCTACACCATTCCTACCGGATGTTGTCCCCGTGTACCAAAGCTTGAAGCCGGTATCCTCCACTTCCTTCGCTTTTTGACCCTTCCATTTAGTCTCTTGGACGCATAGGATATTTACCCGCCTTCTAATTGCTACATCGACTAGCTCTCGTAACTTACCCGTTAGGGATCCCACATTCCAACTACCTAGGCGAATCCTAGTTGGCTCGGCTAACTTCCTTACCCTTTGCACCCGTCGAGGGAGGTGCAAAGACCCTTGCTTATTTTTCACTACACCCGGGCGTAGATGTAGCGCGCCACTAAGGTTGCGGCGATCCGGCCCTTGCTCATTTAACACCACACCGGGTTCCGATGTGGCGCGCCACTAAGGTTGCGGCGACCCGGCCCTTGCTCATTTAACACCACACCGGGTTCCGATGTGGCGCGTCGCTCGAGCAGGGAACGCCCCAACGAATTTCTTGTGGGTTTCATATCCATTTGAGTGGCTAAATAGTTGTTGGCTCGCCAAGCCTAACACAACCCCTCCTCCTTTATCCGGGCTTGGGACCGGCGGTGTTGAGACGACTCTAGAAAGTCTTCCGGTCAACACCGGCGGAGTTCCTAACCCTAATCAGGATCGAGATTAATAATCGCGATTCATAATTTACACATAACGCCTTATAAATATTTACAAAGGAGTCCCCTGGTCCGGCTGTTATTGTTCTTCCCGCTCCGGCGGTGGCGACGGAGACGGCCACGAGCCTCGCCACGGCGATGGACTTCCTTTTCTCCCATCTCTCTTCTCCGAGGAGTATATACCCCCAGTACGTCTCTCCGGAGCTTGGCGTGGTGGTGAATCGGGCTATGCTCCGTCTCGGCGGCGGAAGATGAATCAGCCGCGGGGGGGGTGGGCGGCTGGCAGCAATCCGAAATCCATATGGGGAAACGGATGAAGGGGATCTGGATAGATTTGAGATATTGGAGTCTCTTTGATGCCGGTAAAGGCCAGAAATCAGATGATTTTGCGATCCTTTTACATGCTTTCTACCTTTTTTTGTTTCTTGCTTCAGTTACCGAGCCTTTTCTGCTTTTGCATTTTATTCAGGAATTCTTAAGCTCATAGAAGTGGGCCTGATTTGTTTCTAGATGCAACTGCACACGTGCAAAGTGAAGGAGCGGTGCTCCCCTAGGATTTTCCCGTATGTGCATAAATTAACAGATTAGTCGGTTTTTAAGAGAAGAAAATGAACATGTACCATTTGCATTTGACAAGAGGATTAAAGAAGATGAGGCAAAAAGTAGGGATTCAATTTCCTCTAAGTTTTAACCCAGTTTCAACAGCCACGTTCTTCGAATTAATGGATGCATGGTCACTCCAGCAGCGAATCGTCGCTGTTGACTCCATCATTGTCTACTCATCTTGCAAGAATTGCTTCAATGCAATTAGGGTGTGTTTTCTTAGGTCTAAATTTTATAGCTGTCACATAAAAAAGAATCTTACTATTTAGAGAGTACTAAATAAAATTTAATTATAAAATAAATTATAGGCCTCTAGACTAATTTATGAGACGAATCTAATGAGGTTAATTAAGTCCCGATTAGAAGATGGTTACTGTAGCAACACTTTAGCAAAACATAAATTAATTAAGCTTATTAGATTCATCTCGAAAATTAGCATCAATCTGTCAATAGGTTTTGCCATTAAATTAATCGAAATATTCGTAAATACTAAGATTCTCTTTGATGTGACAGAGCTAAATTTTAGACGGCAGGAAACGAACGGAGCCTTAGAAACAAAATAAATAGCTCAGGCTTAGATTCCGCATGACCTGCATATTATTGCACATTTACCATCAGTAAAATACAGGCTACACATGGTATCCTCCATTCCTCTTGAAGGATTTTTTTCCCCTAAAATATGTTGGGAAATTTTCACCTAACCTCTCATGTCAGGCTTCTCATGAAGTCTTGCAAACACATCGTCTGCTATGCATTTCAGACACATGTTTCCTTTTTCTAACAAAATGCATTCCGGACACATGAAAGACAAACTTCTGGTTGTTTGGCCTCATGACCTTGCGAGCATTTTCTTTTTATGTAAATTGAGCAGAATTCAAATCCAGGACATAAATGTGTATTTCTCTACTGATTAAGGTGCTAAATTTACATTGCATATACATATATTACAGAAAACTTGTAGAGCTTCCAAGAAAAAATCCACCTCTCTTCTTGCTGGATCGCCTTGATGATTAAGCAGGCATAGATATCTTGATCATGCATGCCTATTGTTATAAATTTACATGTATGATTATCTGGGAGTAAGTGGCAGTAAAGCCTTTTGAAGGATGATGTATCCTATGTTTCTGAGTATATACAACCACTGCGTGTGTGTGGACCTGACCCAAATGAAAAGCATTTCAACTCAATCCTTGAGCAATGCATCCAATTGTTTCCTCCTTGCAGCATGCTTCAGCTTCTCCATTGCCACAAGTCCTACTTGCCTCACCCGCTCCCTTGACAACCCAAACCTGGACAATACAATTTCCATGCCAGCATTTAGAGAATTATAGTCCGGGATGTTTTAGTGGTAGGTAGATTGTCTAAACAGATTTCATAACCTTTTTATTTGAAACATGAGTATAGTAGAAGACCGTTCCTTGGTCAAGACTCAGAAATATAAAATAGTTGTTTTTTATGAAGAGAAAGAAAAAGTACTTACTGTCTGCTTATATCCTCCCATGTATGGCAGTGTTTCCCTATTCCATGATATAACCGAATTATGTCTCTCTCACGCTCATTGAGAGTTGAATTTATAAGATTGTTGACTTCCTCCTGTTGTCAACAGAAATGATGTTAAAACATATTGATCAGTCTTTTGGAGGATCATCTTTAATGTGCTAAGTAATATCATACATGGCACAAAATTACATCTTACAGTTAATCGTAGTTGTCAGACTAATAATAGATAGAAGGTGACAAAATTAAAAAGAAAATCTTTCTAGTAAAAGATCTTCTCTACGGGTCAATGTTACTATGCATACCTTCAGATACCCCTCCTCAAATCCATGCCATGGATCATTTGCGACATTTTCATCCTCTATATACTGAAAACAGTGAGAATGGGCAGCAAGCTGAGCTTATGGCATCACCAATCAAAAGACAGAACAAAGAAATATATGTGCTCCTATAACAACTTACACTATGCAGTGTGTCCCCAGGTAAGCCATTCAACGAGGGGAATGCCTGTTGATCTAGTGAAAGGACTTTGTTCACGGCCTGTGTTTGCAATCAGAACAATGATTCTTGAGAATGGCAGAAATGTCAAAAGGCATTGACCACTGGAGGTTCCATCAGGTAAGATAAAGAAGAGTTACCTCTGTAGCATTGTTTACTTTCCTTGCCGATATATTGAGTGATTCTGCGATGTTCTGAGGTAGATCATAAGTCAATAAATCATACAAAGAACTATTTGAAATACCATTTTACATGATAAACACTTAACCGTTAAGCTAAATTATTGGGAGAAAAGCTGGTTCCTTTTTTGTTGGCAGTTGCTGAAACAGAAGTAGCCAAAATCTAATGTAAATATCTTCCATACCTCTACGGTTGGAGCAATTCCTTGATCTTCCAATGTATACTTTGCACCACGAATTGCAATCAGCCTCTCATGCAAATAGGTAGGAAGCCTGAATGTTTTAGAGTTCTCAGCCAATGCTCTTGAAACGCCCTGGTAACAGACCCATGAATTTTTTAAACAATCTCATTTGAGTTGTACTTCTTATACTGTGTAAATACAATAGTAGCTCCACAGCCTATTGTGTGATCACATACTAAACACTAATGAAGTAAGAACATGTTCCCTCACCTGACGAATCCACCAGTAAACATAAGTGGAAATCCTAAATCCCCTTGAGGCATCAAATTTTTCGATCCCACGGAGTAGCCCTATCAGACCACCCTGCATAATCAATGGAGATCACAAATATGCTATGTCTAAATATTTCAAGCTAGGTAATTTACAGAGTGTCACAGCACACAACAGCTTATGCCATTACCTGAATCAGGTCTGCCAACTCGACACCGAGGTTGTCATACTTTTGGGCAATGGATATAACCAAACGGAGGTTGCTCATTGTCAGCATTTCCCTAGCAAGAAACGACTCACGCATCCTAGCACGCAGCTCGGGAGTGGATATCCTAAGCGTTTGTGCTAATTGCTTGTACGAGGGATCATTCCCCAGTTTCTCCTTAAGCCTGTACAGGAAAGGAAAAATGAGACAAAGTTGAAGATGGAACTAGAATTAGTTGGAAAACTATCACCATACATTTTCAGCATTTACACAAATCCTATCAGACTTATTATCTACAATGCAGAACACCAAGCATGACCTTCAGTTGTTGATGCAAAGTAATCGGGAAGTTCTTCAGTTACAGGCTCATCGCATTGTACTATAGCACTTGGCTATGAATGAATCTATGATAATGCAAACGACCCTGAAAAAGTTGTCAAATGCATGATCATTATCAATCAATCGGCAAGTTTGAATTACTTTGATCTTTGGTGCTGGAGCCATATGCCGTCCTTGATCTTCTTGGAGAGCTGTACGACCTGC
Source organism: Chloris gayana (assembly GCA_031894775.1). Lineage (NCBI taxonomy): Eukaryota > Viridiplantae > Streptophyta > Magnoliopsida > Poales > Poaceae > Chloris > Chloris gayana. Next base: position 367,229 of record JAUNZO010005181.1, read on the forward strand.
TTGTGCGTGAGCAGCTCCTTGCTGACGGTGCCCCTGAGGTAGATGCGGCTCCTCCGGGTCTGCATCAGCTCGGGGCTGACGCTGACGGCGCTCCCCTTCCGCGCCACGCGCCGCCGCCCGCTCATCCGCCGCTGCCGCGCCGACACGCCGGAGCGCGCCACCACCACGGAGGACTGCCGCCGCCTCGTCTGCTCCTCGCCGTCCTCTGCGATGACGGTGTCGCCGTCGTCGTCGTAGTCGTCCGCGAAGAAGCCCATCATGTCGTCCATGTCGAAGGGCAGCTGCCACTGCTTCTCGAGCATGGAGCGCTGCAGCAGCACGATGGCCTCGAGCGAGGACTCGAACTCCGCGGCGGCGGAGACGGGGTCCGCCGGCGGGGCCGGCGGCGGCGGCGGCGCGAGCGCGGGGGCGGAGTGGTTGCGGAGCGCGCGGACGGCGTGCGCGCGCGCGTGGCCGACGGAGGAGGAGGAGGACGAAGAGGAGGCGCGGTGGGCGACGACGACGGTGAGCTTCGGCGCGGCGGCCGGCGCGAACTGCAGCGGCGGGTACTGCGCGTCCGGCGGCGCGAGGTCCGACGGGCCGAAGGAGGTCGTCAGGAGGCGGTTGCCGGCGCTCAGCCCGATCACCGCCGGCGTCGCCGTCATATCTTTTCCTTCACCTGCGACAGACGTAATGATGATAAGTTACCTGATGCACATCGAATGAAATGAACGGTGAGCCAGCCAAGCCGGCGGTGTTACCTGCGTGACCGAGGCGGCGGAGGCAGCGAGGTACCGATAGCAACAAGAACCGAACTGAACTGAACTGAGATTGCAAGGCCAAAGAGGCAACAGGAGAGAGGGGACAAGTGGAGCGACGGAAGCTATGGAGGCCACACGCCTCGCGAACGAGGAGAGAGAGAGAGAGAGCAGCTGGTCCGCTAGTGTTTTACTACTGCAGTATCACGGTGTTACTGCGCGCGGCAGGCATGGCGGTGGAGCCGGAGAGAGAGGGAGAGGAGAGGATAGGGTGGGAGGGAAGCGTGAGGGAGCGAGGCCATTGGCGGGCGGGAGATATTGTGGCTGCCCCTCCCTTCGTCGCTTTCCTCCTGCGGTCGCGCCTCCGCCACGAGACCGATCGCCGGGGGCCCGCGCCGCAGCCACCGGTCACCGCCGCGGCAACAGGAAAAGATCGTTTCAACCACGCGGCACGCGGACCGCACACCGCCAGGCACGGCGTTTCTCACTCTCGTCCTCTCTCGCAGTCACGCTAGTGGCATCGATCGCCTTCTGTGCGCTTTTCACACTTGGGCTCTCCCTCTCACACGCACAGTAACAGGCCTCCACCGCCTTTTTGACCTTTTTTCGGCCTTGGGCTCTCATACGACATTAACGGCCCACAGAGCTTGCATTTTAATCTTTTTTAACTAAAAAATCATAATTTCAATAGTTTAAAAGAGTAACAATCATATGAAAAATAAAATTTACACTTAATTTTTTTGCTAAAAAGATCATCAATAATGTCATACACGTTTCTCATTTTCTACATAATCACAGAATTGTTTTTACAAGAAAATAACAACATTTATAGCCTAACTTATTGGATGTATGCCATCTAGATGCATTTAACACATTACCATCACAAATTTCTCCATATACTTATTTAATCTTTTCTTTTACTATAATTTTATTACAACATATCTGATTTCGCCATCAACTTTAGAAAATATTCTGTCAATTTTACAGATTTGTATCTAAATGTTTACCTTTTGCATTGTTAATTTTTCTAACTCTGCTCTCTTTTGTAAATTCTTACTTATGTTGTCATATGATGATGTATTTGTCTTTCATCGTTCACAAAAATAAATTGTAGATCAGTATAAAATCTATGTTCTCACGTATGAATATGTAAATACTAAGATAGATTGAGCAAGACAAGTCGGTACACCAATCGGGCAGATTTATTTCTACAAGTCAATACATTTGGAACTGACAATGGTGAATGGACACAAATTGTATGATCCAGATAACGCATGAACGCATCAGGAATTTCAATGGTAGTGATATATGACGTGTCAGCTTGACCAAAAATAACAATTTATATCCCATATTGCTGAGTATCAAACCAACTCTTTCTTGATTTGGTGAATTATAGTGGTGAAAATTAAGTAATTCATATAATTTCGTTGTTGGCATTGGTTAGTTTAAATTAAAGTTAAGCTACCACACATCATAAAAAAACAAAAGAAGTAAGCTAAATTTCTTTTGTTATCAGTCCATATACTAAATACGTAACCTTTTCTAAGCTTCAAAGTAAATATAAAGTATGTTGTTTTTTGTTGCTCAACTTGCACATGGTCACCCTTCCACGTGGCTTTCAAACAATGGCAGGGTCAAATTGCCTCACGTATTTGACAAATATAGAGATATAACTGTTGATTTGGTTTGATTGATCCATAGTTCTATAGTATATTAGTATACATATACAAGAGATAATTATGAATTTATCTATCTACCTAACCTAAATTATAAAAAGTCAAGAGCCTTCTAGTTGCACACAAACTGTACACCACCACGGACGACATTTCTCCCTCCATCACCTTCTGGGCACTTTTCACTCCTTAAGCTATGCGGGTGGGCTAGTTATTCAAGCGGCACCTGTGGCCCATGAGACTTCATACTATGATTTACTACTATGATTCAAAAGCAACCATAAGTCTTTGGGACAATAGTGTTCTGACCACAGTTTTAGAGTCCAATTGTGAAATAGCCCCAGATTTTAAGATTTTATAATCGGAAGGAACAAATGGACTGAACTGCTCTCAACTCTGCAAATTTCCCCCGCATTTTCTTTTTCACCCTCCCGTTCGAAACAGCGGCGGCAAGATACCCTGAACCCTACCCAAGGGCGAGTGGCGGGGCGACGACATGCAGGGCGCGCAGCTAGCTCGGTGCGCGCGTGCGGGATCTAGGCGTCAGCAGGCGGGCTGTGGGGTTGGATGCGCAGCGGGGCGCGCGTAGGCCGATGCAGGCAGGACGCGCACCTAGGCGACAACAGGTGGCCACGCAGTTGGATTCACAACGAAGCGTGCGCGAGCAGGGTCTGGGCACGTAATAGGCCTACACAAGCGGGGCATGCGGCTAGGCGACCGCGTGTGAGGCGCGGGGCGGGGTCTTGGGGCACACGCAGGAGTCCGGGCGCGGCTCGCTACTCGGCGGCAATAGGCAGGGCACGCGCGAGCGGCGCTTGAGCGCTGCTGGCTGGCGTGAGGCTGAGTCCCTACTTTGGGGGATGCGGAGGGAGCAGTTCCTACCTTGCATATGAAGGTGTAAAATTGTGTGAAAAATATAGTCAAGTATCTCAACATATGCTGTCAAAATTATATCCATTTTTTAAGGATTTTAAATGAAAATCTGTTCAAAACTATGGTAAAATCGCAAAGGTCAATTGTGTTTTTTCGCGTGAAAGTTAACCCCGTTATATCCACCAAAGAGACTTGTGGTGATCTGGTTAACTGAAGCTTCAATATGAAAAAAGTTTCGGTAAAAACGCAAAATCTCAAAATATGTGGTCATTTCATAATTGGACTCCAAAATTGTGGCCGAAATGTCTTTTCATCCAGGGTCCAACAACACTTATCCCGACAATGCAAATGTATACCAAGTTCTTTTCTAATAAAAGATGGATCTAAAGAATATAAAACGGATAAATTCCTTATTTACCATAAAAAATTATGGCGTTCCCTTATTCTCCATTGAAATTTTACAATTCCCTTATATGACAATACGACATGAATGACCCACAGAGCTTGCATTTTTATCTTTTTAACTAAAAAAAATCATGATTTTAATAATGTAAGAGTTAGTATCATATGAAACATAAGAGTAGTCACATTTAGACAAAAATATCATCACTAACATAATAACATTTTGTAGGCTAACTTATTCGATGTAATACAATCTAGTCTCTGTTAAAGTGTTGTGATCATATATTTCTTTATAGGAAAAATTTGTTGTGGCACACTAAAAAACGTTGCTTTGATGCAAGGACAGTATTTTGGTCAGGCACACTGTAAAAATATAGTAATTAGTTGTAGCACACCATCTTCATTATATTATTATTTTTAGTTGCGAGAGGTGAGCGAAATGACCCTTTTGCTCTTGCCTGATTCATGTTGAAGAAGAACAAGATGTGCTCGGCCGTGGTGGCAGCCACGGGCTTCTCCGTGGTCGTAGAGCACGTTGAGGGGTGGGGGGGGGGAGAGGGGGAATATGGGAGCGGAGCATGTGGACCCACTTGCTTCGTCATGGAGAGAGAGAGATGGATATGGTAGAAATGTCATTTTCAAAAGTTTCTCTCACCTCTCACATCTGAAAATAATTTTATATTGATGCGGTGTGTTGTAGCTAAAAACCACGATTTTGCAGTGTGAACCAAAAACTGAGATTTACGGTGTGTTATATCTAAAGCCACGTTTTGTAATGTTGCCACAACAATTTTCCCTTCTTTATATGTATCGGGGCAAAGATTAACGCCATCATATGGCATGGCTAATTTTTGTCAACAAGGATAAAGCCATAAACTCCATCAAATAGGCCCAAAGGCCCGCGTAAAGTAAAACGTCCCGCGTAGGCAAATTCTCTGTCACGCTCGACCCCGCAGATGGGGGTGAACATTCTCCGCCTCGCTAGACCCCCACGAGCGGCCCATCCGCGTCCCACCTCGCTCGACCCCAAGCGGGCGGGGTCGAGTGCCTCTCTCCCGCTCGATCCTGAACGGCTAGAAATCAAAGCAATAAGTCCACCGCGCCATCACTACGCGTGCCCATACGTGTACAGTAACACCGGCAATACCTATTGTCTATTCCAACCCGCTATATAGACGGGACGGGGCTACATAACGTAGTGATAGACACGTGCCACGAGAAAGAATTCTGTCTAAGCCATGATGAAGGACAAGCCTTCAAAGGCAATATACAAACACAAGACGGAAAGCCATTCATACGCGACCAGGGTCGATCCCTGCCTCGCTTTGCCCGACCCTGAGCGATAGGGATCAAGAGGGACGTGGCCAACTGCCCCTGCACACCCATTTAATGCCTCTGCAGATACAAGAACGTTTTAACCGCTGCCTTCGAATTATATTTTCATTTTCTTGGTTTTTTTATATAGCTTATGGTTTATTTTTTACAGCCCACGGTTCTTCCCCAAAAACGATTTTACCGCTGCCTTTGAAATATATTTTCTTTGGTCAAATATATCTGTATCGAACTTGGAGACAAAGCTTCCAAGAAATAGGGTAACCTTGACCGCCGCCTTTGAAATGTCGTTGCTAAAAATATTTACAATTTCAATACGTTAGCCGTCGACATAGCAAATGCAAAATTATTGACATATACTCAGAGCAACCTCACGCATGGGAATACGTGCTTATCATCGCCAAAGTCCAGGTAACTGGCCGATCGTATCTCCCCAAAGCAATAGATTTACAGACTGTTGAAAATGCTGAGCTCCTCCGATCCAAATGGTGGAGTCTCGAAAGCGATGGTTCCTTCAAATTGGCCACGCGCCTGCTGACGAAAATTAACAAGTATCACAGTCCAACCTCGCCGGAGCGAGAGCCACGTCGCCTCGGATCTGGCATCACTGGCTGCGTTTGCGCGTTCCGATTTGGAGATGAAGTGGAGTGAGTCAAGGTTGACGAAGTGGAATCAACGGAAATTATGGAATAGTAAACTGTACTGGCTGCAAGTTGTTTGACAAGGCAAGTAAGCGTGGTTCAGTCAAGGTTACCTTCTTTTCTTTCCAGAATTAAGAAGTTCCCACGCTGCAGCGAAGAAGGAAAACAGGTAGAGAGAGAGAGAGAGAGAGAGAGAGAGAGAGAGAGAGAGAGCACCAGTTCGGGGTAGGTTGGTTATAAAAGACACCTCACCGGTTGACATGAGCTGCCGGGAAGCCAATAGCCACACACTAGTGTTTATATGTACACAGTAATAGTAGTATAAGCTATACACCACGCAATAAGCTGCTGCCTTACTTGGAGTTGGTTATAAAAAGGACGGCGCAGCCTTTCGCCGTACACAGGGTGAATACATAGCTGCACGGCACTTAGGAGGACATGGCGCCGCCGCGTACCGGAAGCAGCAGCGCGGAAATCGTTCCGTACAGCGGCGATCTGGAGCTGGAGCTGCCGGCCGTGGACGTGAAGCGCCAGGACTCTCTCTACCGCGACGCCAACAGGCCAGCACATGGCGACCACCATGGACAGGTATATATACTCCCTCCGTCCTTTTATTCATGTCCTTCACACAACTCAATTGAGCTAGAAAAAGAACTGGTGGGTGATGTCCGAAATTTTTGACATCATTTAAAAAATACAGGAGTACAAATTAATAATTTGCCATATGTCCGTGTGTGTTTCTCTCCTGTTTTCCTGGATCTAAATTTGTGAATGGTTGCTGTTTACAGGAGAGCTGGGCGAAGACGCTGCGGCTGGCGTTCCAGTGCGTGGGGATCCTGTACGCCGACCTTGGCACGTCGCCGCTCTACGTCTACTCCAATACTTTCAAGGGTGGCATCAAGCATGAGGATGATGTCCTCGGTGTCCTTTCCATCATCATCTATAGTTTCGTGCTCTTCACCATGATCAAGATTGTATTTATCGCCCTCTACGCAAACGATGAAGGCGACGGTCAGTACTATTATCTTCGATTTATATCGTCCAAAAACAATTTCAGGAAAATTGATCGTTGACATGTTTGTTCCTGCTTTTAGGTGGCACGTTTGCTCTCTACTCGTTGATCTCGCGGTACGCCAAGGTTTGTCTCATCCCAAACCAACAGGCCGAAGACGAGCTCGTGTCAAGGTACAAACATCACACGAAGCCATCGGCAACGCTTAGGAGAGCTCACTGGATGAAGAATCTGCTGGAGACGAGCAAGGCAGCCAAGATTTCGCTCTTCTTTCTCACAATCTTCGCAACAGCCCTGGCCATCAGTGACTGCATGCTCACCCCTCCAATCTCGGGTAATATAAATTAGATACACACCAGCTGCATGCTTACCAACCATGGCTTTTTCATAAATATATTAACATGTCTTTGCTTCTTCAGTACTAGCGGCGGTCAACGGCTTGAAACTGAGAGCAGATCATCTGACAACAGGTATAAAGAACGGTGGGAAAACCCACATCTTAATAGTCCATATTTTACATGCATAGCCAAGTGATTTTATTAATATATAGTTGGACATCTGCAGCAGGAATCTCTACTTTCATGGAAAATGTTGTGTCGTTATTATACATTTTTTTTCTTGAGAACTTCCTCTCGGCATATATACATGTGTGTGTGTTTCTGTCACCACCTTAAGAGCATACTTTTCTTGAGGAAATCTAACATAGCGCACCGCCAAACTGTAGTAAACTCTAAATGTTGACTGATTGAATTGGTCAACCAAACTTAGTGGTCCGCATCCAGATTTCTTTCTATACAATAAATCCTCCTACATCAAGAAAAGGAAAGGTATTGCTTGAAACAATTTGTTCCTGACATAATGTTACTTATTATGCACAGATCAAGTGGTATGGATCACAGTAGGGATTTTGGTGGCTTTCTTCGCAGTCCAGCGCTTTGGGACAGACAAAATTGGTTACACATTTGCACCCATTGTTTTTGTCTGGCTGCTCCTCATCTCTGGAATTGGCATCTACAACACGGTGAAGCACGATATTGACACCTTGAGGGCTTTTAACCCCAAGTATATAATCGATTATTTCCGAAGGAACAAAAAGAAAGGATGGGTCTCACTTGGTGAAATCCTCCTTTGCTTCACAGGTAGGCTTACATTATGCTACAAGAAACGTGTTGTGTATTTGCGATGCCACCTTTGCAGTTATTTAATTTCACGATCCAATAAAAATACCACTTACTGTTTTACTAAGTGGAGACGGAGTGCAGAAGTTTAACAAAAATACGAACGCACAGAAAACTATAATAATATCTCTAGAGAAAAGAATCTCCCTAAAAAGTAGACAAAAGACTCCTGAAAACACCAACACAGAATAAAAACCAATTTCAGTTTGTTTCATACTGTTTTCTAAATCCAACGGAAGGAGCAACGAATACTACCTCTGATCAAGAATTGCACTGTTATCGTTACAGGAACGGAAGCTCTCTTTGCTGATCTGGGATACTTCAGCATCAGATCGATTCAGGTAAGCATTTTCATTATCTATTTTATTTACTTGTGTGAGTCTGAGGGAAAAGGAGGAAAGTATAAAGGATCTTTGTATCCTTGTTAGGGTTAATCACTACGGTAGAATGCATTAATTTAATTTGTTATCTTATTTATTTCAGTAATTCCCCATAACTAGGAACATGAACAAGTAAATAAAAACAAATGAAGGTCAATTGCCTTCTATTACAAAAATACTAAGGATGTTGTGTTTCTATCTTCCAGCTGAGCTTCACCTTTGGCTTACTGCCTTCAGTGCTGCTTACCTATATCGGGCAAGCAGCCTATCTGAGGAAACACATGGACAAGATGATTATAGCTAATGCTTTCTTCAATTCAATTCCAAGTATGTGAACAAGAAATTGATCCAAGCAAAAACTTAATTATCCGTTTAAATTCAAAGCTAATTAAGTGCAATTGTCTTTATGATGCAGGCACTTTATTTTGGCCAACTTTTGTCCTTGCTCTCATTGTATCAGTTATTGGAAGCCAAGCTATGGTCTCGTGTGCCTTTGCAACCATGTCGCATTTACAGGCACTTAACTGCTTCCCAAGGGTTAAAATATTGCATACGTCAAAACGTTATTCGGGTCAGCTGTATATCCCAGAAGTGAATTTCTTCCTTTGTGTAGCCGCTTGTGTAGTGACAATAAGCTTCAGAGAAACAAGTTTCATTGCCAAAGCACATGGTAAGAACAACTATCTTAACGACAATGGTGACCATACTTTTACCCTGAATTTTTCTGCTCAATTTGACATCGCTGACCATGTTTTTACCCTGAATCTCTATCTGAACAGAAATTTGTGTTGTCCTTGTTATGGTCATCACAACTATCTTAATGACAATAGTGATGCTCCTAGTCTGGAGAGTAAACATCTTCTGGATCGCGGTCTTCTTCATTGTCTTCATGTCAACGGAGTGCATTTACACAGGTGCCGTTCTATATGTGTTCACCAAGGGACCTTACTTGCCATTGGCAATGTCAGCCGTTCTAATGGTCATCATGATTGTTTGGCACTACGTGCACGTCAAACGGTACAAGTATGAGCTCGAGCATACTGTCTCACGTGACGAGATGAAACATCTCCTTGAGCGCCGGGATCTAAAGAGGGTTCCTGGAATAGGACTGTTCTATACTGAATTGGTGCAAGGCATACCGCCCATCTTCCCTCACCTGATTGAGAAAATACCAACCATTCACTCCGTGATAGTCTTCATCACTGTGAAACGTTTGCCGATTCCCCATGTTGATCTTACAGATCGCTTCCTCTTCCGACAAGTGGATCCTAAACAGTTCCATGTGTTTCGTTGTGTGGCACGATATGGCTACAATGACACACTTGAGATGGCCAGTGATTTTGTTCCAATATTAGTGGAGTACCTCCAGTACTATGTTCGGGACCTCAACCTCTACGGAGTAGGGGACCAACTGAGGATTGTCTATCACAGTGCTCGCGTTGACAGCTTTTCTTGGGACAAGTCATCAGGGCATGCTGTCTACGCTGAGGAAATGCTTACACCCATACAGTCATTTTCGGAGCTCACTATGCATCCAGTCGGCATGAGCAGACATTTTCAGGTCAGTAACTCGCACATGAATGAAAGTTTTTGTCTGCAAACATATTTAATCGACACTATTATATTATTGGATGATATTCTAATTGTATACTTATTTTCATAACAGACAGGGAAGATGAACCTAGAAGAGATGTTGAAAATTGAGGAAGACCAAAAGATCATACAACGTGAGGTGGACAATGGTGTTGTTTATATAGTTGGGGAGACTGAAATGGTTGCCAAGCCTCAATCAAACCTATTCAAGAAGATCATTGTGAACAACATCTACAACTTTCTAAGGAAAAACTCAAGGAATGGAGAGAAAATGTTATGTATTCCCCGCGGTCAACTGCTCAAGGTTGGGGTTACATATGAGATCTAGGTGGCATGGAACTCCAAGATTGGACAAAACATTTTTTTTAAGCATGCATGTCCAAATTAGATTAAAATATAGGAGCTTGCATGCCTATATGAGATATATAATTTTTTTCAGTGCACACAATCAATGTTGCAGTGATATGTATATATGTATATTCGGTCCAACCCTGCTCCATTCATGTGTGTCTGCAGAACATAATTTTCAGGATACATTGTGAAGAAAGTAGCTCTTCCATCACTCCCATAATGCATCCAGCAAAGTGTATACATTGTACTTATAAGGCATAAACAGTATTCTCACCATTATATATTTCAACAATTCCTCAGTTGAGCAATATTTTCCTGATTTATTGTTGAGAGGAACAAAATGAGGTAGTTACAAAGAACATACATGTTAGCATGTCGAGGAGTTTTCTGGTCCAAAATAATGACCATTATTTTTCAAAACTAATGGTCATTAGTTGGATTCAACAATGTAGATTTAATTTCATAAATTAACTAAAGACTATTACTAAGGGTAATTTCATCAAAATAATACATTTGTAATAAAAATTATCATTATTATTAAGATAGTTATTTTGGATAGAGTTCACTTTATTCCCTCCAAGTATAACCAAAGTCCAAATACCCTCGAAACTATTGTTTGGTTTGTTTTACACCTACAATTTGATAAAAAAAGTTTATTTTACATCTTTTATTGGTATTCTAATCCTAATTTACTGATGTAGGCCGGGATTAATTTGAAATTATTGTCTCAACTGACACATGTGTTCTCGGATATGATTATGTAACCAACGTGACATAAAACATCATATATGACTCTATAATAGGGTGTGCCTTCTCACCTTCTCCCTTCCCGTAGGTGTTTTTAAGAAGCTCGATCACTAGCAGCTCGCACTCACCGATGCATCCGTACTGCTCTCATTGAATCTTAATCACTGTTATGTCATCGACCTAGCCCACTATTAACATCCTATAACTACAACCCAATTGTATCTCTCCTCGTGTTGTTATGTGAGTGAGCGGAGAAAGTGGGTTGCACACAAAACAAAAAAAACTCTATACAAGCATGTGTTATATGATCTGTTCACTCACATAGTACAATTAGGTATGAGAGTGTGTGAGAAATCTCTGCTAAATTTCAATCCACATAAGTAAATCGGGATTAAAATACCGATAAAAAGTGTAAAGTGAACTGTTTTAACGAATAGGAGGGATAAAACAAACCCAATAATAGTTTAGGGGGTTATCTGGACTTTGATTATACTTTAAGATAGTAAAATAGATTTTATCCTATTTTTTATATTTATTTTTTGTTAAGTCAAAAGAAAAATTATATTAATATGTAGTTGAGTGCAAACTCAAATTACAAACACTTTGTAAACCAAAGAGATTACAACCGATAGCACTCAACATGTAGCTCCAAAACTCAATTCTAAATCTGTGTGACAATCCGTATGGATGATTGCACGAGCAAGTGGCCTTCGTGCGTCATGGACGGCTCAACCGAAGTAGTGTCATAGCCCAATGAATGACAGCCAACATTCTTGTAAGCGGAATGGAGCATCATTTTATTTCTCATGTCTCCTTCCTTCTTGCTTCTACCACCGAAGAAGAAGAGAGAGTATTTATACCAATCCCCCAAAAACTAGCTGTTAGGAACAAGCCAGTGGAAACCGGAACATTCGATTTTGGCTGAACTAGCTGTTGCAATTCAAAAGCTGCTGAAATCAGAACATCCAGTTTTCCTAGAACTAGTGAGAGTTAGTGTGTGTGAGGCTATTGTGTGTTCACTCATCTCACTTGGGATTTTGTTGAGCATTGAGACTTAGCAAATCATCCATGTAACATCCATGCCTAGACTCAAGATCAGATATAAAACTATCATCTTCAACTTAAGCTTGCATAAATTGAATCTTGCCCCTTCTTCTCTTTTAGCTTCATGAGGGCTGCTACATATACTTTTATTTGAGCATCATCTTCTAGATCTTGTGACTTTGAATGTTTCAGTCCATATGATCATTTCCACAATTAATTCCCAAGTTACTTCTTATCTTTGTATTCAACAATAATAGATGTTTGGTAACATATGACACCTTGTAGCTTGAACGGTCCATCGAGATTAAGCTCCACTTTCCCTTCACCATCTAGCTAATTGAGCCATACATTACCTTGCATCATCCATATGCATTCATCTTTCACTATGTAGACTTTTCTTTTGTTGTTTTGATCAAGTTGCTTATGATAGAATTTTCAAACATGGAGCCTTAAGCCATTGATCATAAATCTTTACCATTTGCAAGCCATTAATAAGATTGATGTTCATTCATGTCCTTTGTCTTTCCACAACAAGCTTGGATTATTTACTTGATCAAGTTGCTTCCAATAATAAGAATGCCATCAAAGAACAACACTTGATCTTCTCTTCTTACGAAAAATTTCAATATAATGAGTTTGACACCATGCATATATGAATCCATTCTCACTACACTTTGCATACCATATTTGTCGTGGGATTTTCAACATTCAATTGATCAAGTAATTTGTATTGTCTCCACATATACTTGATGACTCTTTTTCTTGTCTTTGTATACGCAATCATCCTCGAGACTTGAATCATGTCATGAACAACCATGTCTTATATTTTAAATCAATTGTACAACGATAAGAATATTTCCATTACTCCGTGTACAATTACCATTTGATCCCTGCTTATGCACTTAGAAGAATTGTTAGACCTTTAATCATGTTGTCATAAAATACACCAAAACCCACTAGGGGACTAGATGCACTTTCAGGTTCAAAGAAAATGGGGGAGGACAATTGTGTATATGCAAAATTCAAGAACGGGAAGTATATCTTCCTCATCCTGTGTGTGGACGATATCCTGCTTGCTAGCGAGTGATGTTAGTCTGTTGCTGGAAACGAAGAGTTTCTTGTCCTCTAATTTCAACATGAAAGACCTTGGTAAAGCAAGTTTCGTTCTAGGAATCAAAATTCACCAAGATAGATCAAGAGGGTGTTAGGACTATCTCAAAAGGCTTACATAGAAAAGGTCCTGAAGAAATTTAATATGCATAGATGCCGTGCATCACCTGCACCGATAGTGAAGGGTGATATATATGGAACTTTCTAGTGTCCCAAGAATCAGTATGAGATTGTACAGATGAAAACGGTACCATATGCTTCAGCTGTCGGAAGCTTACGAGTACGCACAAGTGTGCAGACGTCCTGACTTAGCATTTGTCACCGGATTGCTTAGCAGATTCTAGAGTAATCGAGGACTAAAACATTGGAAATTGGTAAAGAAAGTTCTGTGCTATTTGTAAGGAAGAAAAGGCCTCATGTTGACATACGGAAGAACAACAAACTCTTTGCATATCATTGCATAATCGGATTTAGATTATGGTGGACATAACAATAAACCGGATTGCTTCGCAGATTCTAGAGTAATTGAGGACTAAAACATTGGAAATTGGTAAAGAAAGTTCTGTGCTATTTGCAAGGAGCGAAAGACCTCATGTTAACATACAGAAGAACAAACTCTTTGCGTATCATTGGATACTCAGATTCACATTATGTTGGAGATAACAATAAATCCATAAAGTATTATGTTGTGAAAGATAAAGTTTGAGATCAAATCACAAGTCTCAAGCATATAATTACAGTGAAGATGCTCGTGGATATGCTAACGAAAAGCCTACCACCTGATGTGCTCAAGGAACATGTAGCCGACATGGGGTTAATGGAAAGGCTATGATCTCGGGACTAGAGGGCCCAAAAAGATAAGAGACCCTTTTCAGAATAGAGGCGTGTATTGTGATTGTTAAATGCATCAGCGATTGACCAAAACGATGAGGCATGCTCTATGCACAAATCTATAATGAGACTAGAAATAAGAAAGAAAAGATAAGATAAAAGATGAGATCAAGGAGGAGATTGTTGGATTGATCTCTAGCCCCCTTGGCCCAACGGCCAAGAGATCTTGATCACGCGCCTAGTCGAGACACTAGCTAGTGGCCTCCTGTCGCACAACACATATAAGAGAGAGATGGGGGCCGGGGTGCAAGACACGAGGTTCGCCATGATGCCGCCACACCCACCAACGGACCCTACCGATTAGGGTTGCGCTGCCGGCGACGTGAAGCGCTACCACCGCCACCACGTCGCCGTCGTACATCCCCGCCGTCGAGGGCCGGGACAGGGTTGGTGGAGGCTTGAAGGACATTGTCAAGCCGTCGGACGAACAGCTCCACCTGTCTCCCGTGCCCGACATCGCAGCGCTATCGACCATCAACATGGCCGCCGGTGCCGACTCATCATTTTTGAAGGCCATGTTCCAACGTAGCCCATAGACCCTTTAAGGCTGTGTAAATTTGTAATATGTATATATATAATGCTAAAAATAAATACTGAAGTATGATTTTTAATGTCTTGTTACAAAAGATTTTTTGTTCTTGATAACTAGTTAAAAATAGAACTAAAAATATTACATTACAAGAAAGATAGAGCTAATATAATTATAGCAAAAGTATATGTATACTAGCAAAAGTGCCCATGCTTCGCTACGGGCGTGTCTTAAACTCTCTTCCTGGATAAGGATTCTAAGCTAAAGTGGAGGCAGGTTAGATATTATTTCTGTTGTTTTTTTAAAACAAAATATTAGCATCTGCTTACGTATACTTGACTCGTGTTCGAGCATCGACTATTTTTTGTACCGTTATTCTATTTCTTCCCTATTTCACCGAATTTGTATTGAATTAACCTAGGCCAGTCCTAATTGAGTTGATTTTTTTGACCAAGTTGGATTTGAAAGCAAATTAGGCCCACTGCAAGAGAATTTGACTTTTTTCCCCAATCTATTGATATTGTTATTGAGTGGCAGATCCGACTTGTCGTCCTCACCCGCGCCGGAGCCGCTGTCGAGCTCGCATATGCCTCCCCATGGCGGTGAGGCCCTCCCTGGTGTTTCCCTCACTATTCCCACAACAGTTCCGTTCCCATGGCGGCTCGTCCTGGTGTTTCTATCACCCGAGCTCGCTCTCGATCTTCGGCGCACGGTGGCGGCCTCGGTGGGGCGAGCTCACGCTGGTGATATCGGTAACTCAATTGTGGTTCGTCCGAGGACACATCGGCTAGTTGATTAACTCGATCGTGGCCCATTATGGCAGCAGGAGTCATTGTATTGGATCGGTAACTTACATGGAGGGAGACATCGGCTGGTTGATTAGATTACGGATCGGATCGGGACATTGGCTGATTACAGATCAGATCGAATTATAGATCGTATCGGACATCGTAACTTATATGAAGGCAACACCAAATGGTAACTTACGTGGAGGCGGACATCAAACATAAAGTAGAAGACCAAGAGAGATAATAAGAGTAGAGATACAAAATTTTAAGCCCCTCCTTGAGCTGGCCCTAGGCCATCGCACTCATGGCCCTAGGGTCCGAGCCGACACTAATGGGTGCACGTCCGAAGGTACCCATCTCTTTCTCTCTCTCTCTCTCTCTCTCTCTCTCTCTCTCTCTCTCTCTCGGATGAGGACCCCTTTAGCTAGCAATATTAAAACTTGGTCCAGTTGCACGTTTGCATCTTAGTCTCTTTTAACACTGTATCGAAGGGTCTTTTTTGAAAATATTTATCTACATGTCAAAAAGTAAAAAAAAACATTTTTGTAAAGAATCATAAAGTAGAAATTCCACATTAGAGTGTTGATACTTGCCTTAGGTAGAGAAGTGGTGGCAACCCGTGGGTTGGGTTGAATCGAAAATGCTAGTGGGTTGGAAAGTAGAGTGAGTTTGCTTTGGGTTGGTTGGGTCTTGGCCCATCAGCAGGCCTTTTCTAGTCTAGAAAAGAAAAATAGCATGAATGACAGCAACTATTGTAGAAAATGAAACGGTTGCTATCAGATGCCGCATGCAAGTTGACTTGCTCGAGCAAATCAAGTTCCTCGTCCACAATATCTATAACTAAATTAGTTATTGCCTTTGCTGGCTTAAGTTTTTTTAAAAAAACGGACGGATGAGCCCAACACTAAGGTCCCTTTGCCATGGATTCTAAAAAAAACGGATTCTATAAAAAATTAGATTATTCATCAAAATAGATTCTCTACCAAAACAGATTCTATATCAATATGGATTCTTGTTTGAAAAAAAAATTGTTATGCTTTTGGTAACCGAAATAAATTCTGAAAATGATTGATGAGCTGTAGGAGCTATGTTTTTGAAGCTTTTGGTTCCTAGTTTATTTTGGAGAAGTGTTTCTTAATCTTAGAACCAAAATATGGTTTCCAAAAAACTGTTTGGCTGAATTCTTATACTTGAGAAGCAGAAGTTGGTCCATGAGCTGTTTAATAAAAATACATGCCAAACAGCGCCAGCCCAGCAGGCGTATCCATTTGATTGGGTCCCGAACTCCGTGTCACTAGCTAGCTTGACATCCTCGTACGGGACAACCCGGAAACTCCTTCCCTGAGACGAACGTAACGTGCAGCAACCGGCGAACCTGACAAGCCCGTGGCTTTCGGATATGCCAACCCTCGAATCGGAGCCCCCACAGTTCTTCGTTGATGTTATCACCAATCTGCCGCTTATACAGCAACATCTTTGTATGTACATGGGCGCCGCGCCATATATATATTTATGTCAGCAGTTAGTACGTCCACGCAGCCATATAAGCAGCATTATTCCTCAAGGAAATTATTCAGATCAGGTGTTTTAATCGTGTGCCGCGATCATGACCAGCAACAAGTCGCGTCCTTCTGCGCTTCAGGATCTCATGTACGCCGTGGACGCCGGCCACGTCATCGACAGCAGGGCGCCCTCAGGTGGTAACAAGCTGCCGGTCCCTCCCCGCCGCTCGAGTTACGGCCGCAGCCGACAGAGCAAGCTCTCCGTGGCGCCGTCATCAGACTCGGCAAGCTTCGAGTTCAGCGCCATGGTGGACAACAGCTCCGCGTCGCCGGCGAGCATGGTGTTCTCGGACGGCCAGCTCCGGGCGCACCAGTACCCCGCCGTGCCGTCGGCGGCGATGTTGAGCAGCCCCAAGTCGGCGGGAGCGACGGGGAGCAAGAAGCGCGTCAGCTTCGCCGTGGACGGCGGCGATAAGGCTGCGGCGGCGGCGAAGACCGGCGGCGGGCAGGGGAAGAAGAGCGGCGGCTTGCTGGGGTGCATGTCGTCGGCCTGCGGATCGTCGCGCAACGAGGTGGTCGAGCCGGCCAAGAACGCTAACCGTAAGGTGCTGGCGGTTTGATTTTATAGCATTACAATTTGCATGCCTCATCAGCTCAGGGAGTTTGAACAAACACACATCTTCCAAGTTTCTTTTTCGTATTTTACATGCGGTTGCAGCCAACGGCCTGGGGGAAAATCAATCTGGTCCACGCAAAATCAGATGGAACAGAGAAATTACAAACAGTGATGTATCAAAGATACCAGAAAACAATAAATAGTGTCTGTGTTACTAGTATGTCACTATGTCGCCACAGGAATCGGTCCACGGACGGAAAGAAGGACAGCTTCCCGTTCCTGATGTACAACCGATGACGGGGAAACTGACGTACCCTGTCGCTCCGGTAAGACGTTTTTTTTTTAAGAAGAAGTCCGGTAAGACGTTCATTCGGAGGCATGAACCAAAAGAAAACCAAAATCTCCCGGCCCAGCCATTGAATATTCCAAGGCCGCTGTCTTATTTTTCATTTTTTGAATGAAACGGGAGGAGAAAGCCCCCTAGAGCAATTTTATTAATTTAAAAAATTATAAAACTGTACAAGAAAGCAAAGAAAGTTCTCTAAAAGAAGAAATAAAGAGAAAGCGAAAAAGGACAACTAAATTCTTTGGTCGATCCATTCCTGAACTCTTGCTGCAACCTGTTCTTTTGTTCTGTGAGATACCTTTGCCAGTTTAGCAAAAAACTTTCTCCTGCAATTGCCCACTTGAGGGTCCACTTGATTGAACATCCAATTGTTTCGCTCTGTCTAGATGCTCCAGCACATAAGAATTATTATATCCATATAAAAAGTCACCATTAATTTCCTTCTAAGCCAGTTAACTATCTGCATTGTTGTCATCCTTCGAGGTATGAACATACCAATTGATTCCCAGCAGTTTCTCGGAAAGTTGTAGGTTATCAGTAAGTACTTCAGTGTCTCTCTTTGAAGAATACACATGTCACATGTATAGGATTCCAACTCCATGTTTTTTCTTCTCAGCAAAGCTCTTGTATTCAACCGATTATGTAATAAAAGCCAGAAGAAGACTTTGTGCTTTGGTTGTGTTGAAGCATTTGAAAGCCATCGAAAGGATGGATACACAGACATGTGCCCTATTAGTTGCTTATATACTCTAGGAGTGGAGTATTGAGTCACTTGCCCCATATGCCTCCAAAGGTCATTATTATTTGTTAACACAATGTTGTCCAAAACAGTGGTGACAGCTTGCCATTATGCATATGCTTCCACACTAAGAGGCTGGTGAAAGAGATCAGCAAGTTCTTCTTCCATGCAGACATGGGAGAGGAGTATTCTTTCATTCTTCACATATGAAAATAACTCTAGATATTGTAGGTGCAGGGGAGCTCCATTGACTGGATCATACCAAAATTGTATAGTTGTACCATTCCCAATCTGCACCACTGAAACTCCTTTATACAATTCAAATAGCCTAACTATATCTCTCCACTAGAAGAAACCTCTCTTCCTGAAACCTGGCATTTCTTCATTGTGATAGTAATTATCCCACAACAGCTTTACCCAAGGAAGATAAGCTTTGTTATAAAATTTGTGGAGATGTTTCATTAGCAGAGCATCATTGTGTGTCCTTAGCCTCAGAACCCCCAGTCCACCTTCTGTCTTTGGCCTTGTATCTAGATTCTAGGCAGCTAAAGGGGGCTTATTAGCATTAATATTTGAACCTCTTCATAGCCCATGCCTTCTATACTTGTCCACTTGATGAATGATGGTTGATGGGACCTTCAAGGTACACATAAAGAAAATAGGCAGAGATGATAACACTGAGCCCATCATCTCCAGTTTCCAACTTGTGTAAGAAATTGAGAACATCCTAACAATCTTCTCTCAATTCTTTGTTGGCCGCTCTCTTATCTCCGCACATAGCACACACCACTGCTCTTATAATTTTTCCAAGTTTGAAATATTCTATTGAACTTTCATAAATTGGGTGGGTGCTATTAAACTTTGTTCAAAGTTGTAAATATGTCATTATATATGTTTTGAGGTATTTTAGGCCCACTTACAGGTTACGTATTTTCGTATGTCCCATTCTACCCCTGCTTTGAGTCACTGTAACTTTGAGTCATTGTTATTTGGCGTGGGCACTGTTGTGTCCATCGTTGTCATTGTTCAAATCTTCAGTCACCTTCTTAAAGTCAAAATCTCTACTCCTTATTATTTCTCCCTTGGTAATCTCTTTTCTCTTCACAAAATTTTGGTGTCGCTATTGTTTGCGTTTTTGCATTATAGTCATCGTGTATCTTTAGGAGTTTCTTGTTGAGTCCGACCTTCGATCTCCAACGCACACAACTTCATCTTCTCTGCGTACACCTGGCGAAATAGATGTGCACTTATCTCTTCTCCGAGCTGGTATTTTTTCCATCTCGATTTGTTGTTGTTTGATAGCCACCGTTGTGCTCCAGATGCCCTGGCCTTCATGGTTGGGAGCTTCGAGCTCCTTGTGGATCCGATTGACGATGAATGGAATGTGGAGAAGGCAAATGGAATACCGTTTCTCTGTTTTCACAGCATTGGTGTTCAATCTATACATGCCCGATCTGAGCTAGAAAGATGACAGCCATGGTTGGCCGGTTAGAGATGGAGAGGTACAAGACCATTCACTTGCTGAGAATAAATTGGGCTGCCTGGGCCCAAATAAACAACCCATCTCACACCACATTGCCCTATATTTCTTTTGTTTTAATTATTATTTTTGCAAACCTCTTATGTTTTAATTATTAGCCGAATGATTGTATTTGTATTTTGTATAACTGCAATACAAAAGAAGAAGAAAAATTAATGCAACTACACATATATTGGTCAATTAAATTGTAATATTCTTTTTGAAGGAATCTGGAATCACCCAACCCTCTAGACCTGATTATAGCAAGGATTTATCTTTATCTAAGAAACAATATCAATTACTCCATTGAAGAGTGAGGGTGTCATCGTCATGCTTTTATTTTCTGGTTCGTATTAAATTTAAGTTTGATTTGAAGCTCAAATTCGAATGATGAAATGCAAACGCAAGAAAATGGTATTCAACTTAAGTGGCGGTGAAAATTGGTTTCCTTCAAAAAAATATAAAGTTGAAAATGTGAGTAAATTTAAAATTTATTTATATTTCAAAATTAAGAGGTGTGAAATAAGCTTAATATTTATAGTGAATTCATAAAATTTTAGCTCCCATAGAAGGGTACGAGCAAATGTCTATTCAAATGTATATGTAATTATAATTTTATTGTATATTTTAAATCCCGTAGCAACGTGGGCACTATGCTAGTACAATATTATTTCTGCTGAAAAAATAAACACTAGTATAAGACTATCTAGAGTCAATGATTTTTGCTGTCGTTTAGCCAGTGACGTCGAGTAAGTACACAGAGACAAATCTATTATGTTACTACAGTACTCCCTCCATTCCTATATATAAGCATTTGAGGGATTCAAATATTGTTCCATAATATAAGCATTCCTAGAGATAAGACAAAACTTGATGGGTTGGTGAGTGGGTGAAGAATTGATGAGGAGTGTAAAATGAAGGGTATACATGTCCTTTTTACTCTTGACTATTTTTTTCTTGGGATTCTAGGAATGCTTATATATAGGAACGGAGGGAGTATGAAATTGTAGCAGAATGAAATTTTTTTGTCGGCCTAAAGTTATTTGTTGAGTGGTAGATAAGCGTAACGTCCCGCCACTCCGGCCGGGACCATTTACAGCTGGCAGCTCAATAGGCCGTCAAGACTTCTCTCACGGATCAACACTAGTCTTTTCTACGTACTTTTGTCTTCACTAATGCATACCCGAAAAAGATTTTCTGGTCAGTCACCCATCCCTAACTTACTTCGGCCAAGCACGCTTAACTAGAGACTTTTTTAGAGATGAGCATCCGGAAAAGAAGTTCACAACTTGTTAATATGAGTATTCTATCAATTATATTAAGCACTGGGATGCTACAATAAAAGATGTAAATTTTAATTCAATGGTAGATAACAAATGACCAAGGAAACAATATATTTTTATGACAAATAAGGAATTTACCCATATAAAAATGTAACATGATATATACAAATCAATGTATGATGCTAAAAAATTATAGTGACCAATTCTCAATCTCGATATGAACTTGTTTATCATAGGACTTTGGTTGCTCTACTTATGCGAAAAATAATGGTTGGATGGACCGAGTATAGGGCTATAGGCATGGCTAGTGCTAATTCTCAATCTCGGTGATGAACAAGTTCTTTCAATTGTTTGTATACGATGAGTCAAAGAGCATAACAATACATTTTTGATGTAATGTTTGTTTGGGATTGAACTCTACCGGCTAGTATTTTCCAAAACATAATCCGGAAGAGCTTCATCTCCGTACTTGAGTTAATTTTAGTAAGGCTTCTTTAAAAATGGATTTTTTACAAAATGATTTTTCTAGAACATGGATTCTCTAGAAAAAATAATGTTTGATAAAACGGATTCTGATGTGTATCTTCAATATAAAGAAGAGTAGAGCATACATGAGAAGCTATGTTTTTTGTGTTTTTGAATTCTATTACAAACTTGAGAAATGCCTCTAGAATGGGTTGCTTTAACGCACGATCGATCACGCGATTCGCCGAGCACGCGACCGGTGCTGTTACGTGCCACGTGTCCCTTTCTTCTCCACGGCCATGGTCCTCCTCCCGATGATGGCCGTCGTCCTCTCCCTTTCCCACTCGCAGCTCCCTCCTCCTTTGCTCTCCCCTACGGCCGGCGGCGCCACCGTCCTCCGAGTGCAGCTTCGACGGCATCGGGCGCCGCCTCGCCACACCACCATGCCGCCGCCCACCACCGGACCAGCAGCTGCTCCCAAGAACCTTCTAAGGTCACTCGGAGATGGAGGTTCTACCGCCACCAGCGCCCCGACAACCCAAAACCCAACCTCGCCACTAGGCTTCGCTTCCAGCAGCGATAATAAACCGTCGACCCGTAGTGCGGTTCGCTGCCGAGCCGCACCGACTACACACTCACCGCGCTCCACCGTCCACCTCCTCACCCGCACACCATCATCGCCATGACCCTTGCTCTCCCCGAGTCCCTGCGCACTCGTCCTCTTGTGAGTTGGGTCCAGTATGCGACCGGTCGTTCGAAAGCCTTTATGTTCTAGAATGAAGTATCATAATTTATTTTTTTTATAAAACCTTTACATTGATTTTTTTGGGAAACTTGAGAAATGCTTCTAGGGTGGAGGAGGAACTCGAGGAGGCATTCCAAAGAGCACTTGAACCTTCTCTCGTCGGTTGCAGCATCTGTTCTCCCTAACTTTTGTGATTGGACGGTGGGATGCTACTGCATTCTCCAAGAAGGAACCTCATCCATCCATCCATCGGTTCGCGTTCAAGCAACAGTCTGTCGCAGACTCGTCAGTCCTCGAGTCTCGAAGGTGGAGACGAGGAGACGCTCATTTCGAAATTCAAAATTCGTATCAAGCCCCGTCCACACGACAACGGCCGCGGTGTCCTCGCGAACGGCCACGATATTAAACCTGCCCCGACCCGACGTTCTATTCCCCTTCCTCTCCGCCGCCGCCGCCGCCACATTCCGTCCATCCCCTTTCTCCTCCCCCCAACACCTGTCGCCGCAGAGAGGTCGCCGGAGCCATGACGAGGAGCGGCGACGTGAAGTCTTTCTTCCGGCAGCAGAAGGCCCACACCAGCGCCGCCACCAAGCCCACCGGCGGCGTCTCCAAGAAGGCCGCGGCCGTGCAGCACCAGAAGGCAGCGCCTGCCGTCCTTGTCCGTTCAGTCCCAGGTACTATTCCCGATCGAATCCTCCGGTCTTGATTTCTCGACCGTCCCTAGCCTTTCTGCATCGGCACTTGACTAATCAATCGATTCGATTCGTTCCTCGCAGATCACGGCACCGACGGCGACGCGAGGAGGCTGCAGCAGGAGGAGCAGGAGCGCGCGGCGCGGGAGTTCGACATGGACATGCGGTTCGGGCCCTGCCTCGGGCTCACCCGCGCCCAGCGCTGGCGCCGCGCCGCCGCGCTCGGCCTCGCCCCGCCGCCGGCCCTCGTCACGCTCTGCGCCGACGACCAGCCCTGCCTCTGGGAAGGCCGTGTCTGAAACCAGTAGCAGATCTTTGATCTCTGTGTTAAGCGGCAAGATCCGATCTGCTCTGCTTCCATCTACCGCATCTCGTGGTAGTACTAGTATTGCCAACCGTCTGGTGTGTTTTCCCCTTTCTCTATGCCAGTCAAAGCTTAAGGTGATGCCACGCCATGGTATGTAATGTGATGGTGTATCTTCATCTTCATGTATTCTGGCTTGTGACGGATCAGAGCAGAAAATGGCAGTTCTTCCGTCTGTTCGTAATCACATTGCAGCATCGACTGTTTTATTTATATTTCCTATTATTGGATTATGCAAGGTTTCGCCAGTAGGAACTAGAAGGATTGCGCGTCATTTGTCGCGCTATATTACCCTCCCTTCTAGTTTATCAAAATATATCTTTTTACATTATGAAGAGGAGCACAATATACAACCAACATTGATTGACGCAAGTCTTCAAGGAATGCAATTGCTTCATTATTATATAATATCACAGATAAAAAGAAAATTAAATGGAATATAACCTACTGGAGCCAAGGTTCCAATTGTTTGGATCCCAAATGCTGGCATCATTGAACGGCAAAATTTGCTTAAAATGACGCGCATGAATGCTTATACATATTACCATTTTGTATTTACACAATATTTTTTTGTTTGGAGAATTAAAATGGATACGGAATAGAACATGAATATTGTGAACCAAATCAATCCGCAAGTCTTTAGAAATGAAAAATAATAATGATGCAGAGATTCAAAGAACAATCATGTGTTGTTTGCAAACAAAAGAGAAACTCTTATCTCATTTTACATATGCTTTCCCAAGATGGTTTTACCTTATTTTTTTCTATACCCTAAACCTGTGGCTAGGCCTGACACATGATATAATTTTAAAAGAAAATGCAATATAACAGTTGTTGGACAACTCAAATTAGTTACGATTTATTTTCTCTTAAGTAAACATGAGTATATATATTGTGCATTTTGTAGCTATACATCCATTAACATTTTTACTTGATAGTTCATATATCCTCATCGACATATTGGTTGGCAGAAAAGTGCTAAAAACCAGAGATAACTGAAGTAATCATTTGTTCCATACTCTGACCAATTTGTAACTGAATTTCAGATGTTCGGTGTTTCTTACCTCGACTAATCTATTGATCAGAATCAATGCATATGGAAACAATCAAAGAAATTAAACTTAAATAAGGTTGTGTGAGTCTGTACGTGCATTGTCATTGTCACATATTAACTGATTCGGTTGTGTCATGTGTATACGCGTGCACTGTCACTTTTGGTCATTGCTCGTTGCTAATTTCACAAATCAAACTTAATTCATCACATAATGCAAGTATACCCTGTTGCTTTGGGACGTGCTAGCAACCAATCGGCTGCGTTCTATGAGTCGTGTGCTTTATCTTCTTGCATCGTGGCCCTTGGAGGCTTACGCTTGTAAGGGCATGTATAAAGGAGAGTCCATCGCGGTCTCTTGGACACATGTATCCAAGCAAAGAGACATGAAACAACTCTAGTCATACAAAGGAGAGACTCTACAAACTGTCTTTTAATAAATGTATATATTAATGATTATATGACATAAGTTGTCTCTTCACATGTACAACGGTGCTAAGAGTCTGTCTCTTACATTGGAACACGTGATAGAGACGGTCTCTTCGTCAAGAGCCCACCCAACCGTCTCTTCAAGAAATAGAGGGGCTAATTGCAAGAATACACTCGCCACATCGGCCTAAGAGCCCGTTCATTAATTAGCGTTGTACATGCCCTACGTAAGGTAGAGCCATGGCGAGAGAGTTGTGCGCATGAAGTAGCAACAAGTGCTTACTTTTGAGAGGAACATATATAGGAGGAGGAGAGTCGAATCCCGCACGGCAGAGCCGTCTACTCTTACTTCCTCCGGAGCTCCTTATCCTTAGTGTATGTGGTGTAGTGAAAATGCTGAAGGCAAGTGGGCTGCTCCTCCATTCCTTTCGTGGTTGAGCTTGCCCATTGAGCCACGGCGCTTGAAGCCTGCGTGTTCCGGAGAGAGAGAGCCGCGGCGCTAGGAGCCTTTTGTATCATGAGAGGCGAAGCATCGGTGGCAGAGGGGAGGTAGGCTGGGTGAAGGGCAACCAGCCATCAGGCTGCGTTTTTCCCCTGGTGTTTGGAGGCAGAGAGGGATCGAGATCTATTGAGGAAGATGATGTGTGGAACCGTGGGAGGACCTGATGATTCTATGGTTGTGATTCGTAACATCTCGAAGGACCTAGACGTAAATACAACATGAACATGATCTCATGGCCATTGTTTTCGGAAGGTTCATGTTTTCAGTGTGACGTGGACATGCTATTTTGCAAAGAAACCGCGCAGGTTTAGACAATTAAAGATTGACAATCCATTCCGTCGGGCCTTATGCTAAAGCCCCTAATATACCAAAAAAACAGGAGACAGAAATCTTGAATGAATTACTCCGAACACAGGAGACAGAAAGCATTTAAATATACCAAAAACTTAGGCGGTGTCCTTGACAAAATGCATGAATGATGGTAATAGAACTATGAAACAAGCACTGCATTCAATCGTGATGTTTTGTGTTTTCTTTGATAGTACATCGATCGTGCTATAGCTGATAAAACAGCGCAGGCACACTTACATGGCCAATATATAATCAGGAGAGAACACGAGCACACGCAAATATAGAATTAGCAATGTCTAGTGTCCTTTTTCTTATGTCTAATGACAGGGACAATAAAATCTATTCCAACTGTCACAAGTAGCCTTAGCCATTAACATGAAGAGCACTGTATCAGCGTTTGTAGCAACCCTTCATTTTCAGTAAGGAACAATGATGGATTCAATGAGCTCTTGGAGTGGAGCCAGTTCCTTCTTGTCAATCAGGCCAAACTCCTACAATATAGACCAACACAGGTAAAATTCGCTGTTGCTGTCATCGATCAAGAATGGCGATGCGTGATTATGTTTTACATACAAAATTGATAGTTTTGTTGGATGATGGGGCTTACATTTGTAAACAGAATGAAGTGCTTGAAACAGGTGTTAAGATGAGCTTCCTCCTTAAGGCTGACAATCTTCTGGAAATGAGAGTGATATATGTGGGCATATACACGAAACAGGCGCTTGAAAATGGTCTTTACTACTTCCTTGAAGTTTGGTGGGAATGGTGTGCCTGTGCCAAGGGATATAAAATCATCAGTCTCTATGCCAAATGCCCACAGACTCGAAGCATTCGTAAGAAACTTATTCCGTGATACTAGCAACTTACCAAGTTTTTGAGGAAATATGGATTCATCATCAAGCTGGCCTTCAATCCAGTCCATCAGATACTCCACATATTTTGGTGCTGATACCTCTATGGGTTTCTTTATCTGTACACCATCAGCCCATCTGTACTCGTACCTAGATAATAATATTCATGTCTGCTTCATCAGGATATGATCTAAATAGTACTATTCAACTACTTTTGGAGAAAATGTCTTAAGAGATTATGAAGATGCAAAATCATCTTTACAATAGCTGGTGGTACTTCCAAATGCTTAGCACAAAATAAGACAACTGTCACAAATGAGGTCTTTTCTGGAAACTTCTCTTCTCTCAGGAAGGGCATATCATGGCTCTAAAATTTCACATAAGGCAACTGCCACTAATATCCATTGATAGATAACGCTCAGTCAGACTTAACTCTAATAGACAATTGGAAAAGTGCCAGATACTGAAGAGAAAGGCAATTGCAAATAAAAAATAGCAAACTTTCAGGCATATCTTTCTTCGTGCGAACATCTTGCTGAACCAAATTTTACGAGGGAGCAAAATGTTCTAAAATTACATGATATAAGTTCACCTCAATCTCACAGCTCCTATATAGATACCAATAGACATTTCACGGTGTGCAAAAAATTGATAACACTTAGAGTGATGGTAGAAAAATAATACAATAACATAAGCCACTTGTTACTCATTAGCATGTAACACAAAACTAATATACTAAAGTTGAAGCAGTTTCTCTCAAGTTAGAACACAATTACACAGATCTGTAATCGAGAAACTTTGTTTAGATGGAATATGATAATTCTTGTCATATATCCAAGAATGAGATTTACAGAAAAGACATACTTTGGACCTGCGGTCATTGTTGGGCAGCTCTCAGATGTGCAGAATTCAGTGAGCGTGCCATAGAGCAGATTAACTTGGTTAAAGAAATCCACAGCTGAAATGAAAAATAAACATGTTAGCTCTGGTGAAGCAGTTAGATTCTAGAAACATTCTAGAGGTTGTTACATAATTCAGTACTAAGCCACAGATATTGATATACATCAATAAAATCCAAAAGGGAAAAAATAAAACAAGGAAGAGAGTTACTATTCACGGCAAGCCACTCATTAATATCCTCTCCAGGAGGCAGCCTCACTGCTTCCCTAAGGTTTCCACTGCCGAGAGTGGCATCTATGTGCTTCCGGAGCTGAGCACCCTGCAGACGAATTGGGAGCACTAATTAAGTAAAGCATGCAAGGTCTGCAGACATTTTTATGTTTTAGTATATGTTCCTTATTTTGACAGTGGTATGTGTAACATGCAAGAACAGAAGAAACTTTTGAAGAAAAAACTAGAAGTGTGCTCATAAAAGGGGACACAGTAACCAAAGGGATGGACAGATGAAGATTTGAGATTGAATGTGTTGAACTACTGCAACAAGGGCTTGTGCAATTGCAACAAATAATCATAAAAGGATGGATATAAATAAGCAATCTTGTATAGTATAAAGATATGCAGCTCTCCTACGTATTCGAGAGAACGAATAAGCGATCTGGGTACATGGCATGCAGAAATTAAAATTCCCTAGGGCCCAGAGGCACAACCACAACATGAGTAACGAGATCCCTTTACATTTCTGTACTGCATACATGATTTGTGATGGATTGACCAAGGTAGCAAATGTGTCAAAATGTTTCATACTGAGTGACTTTAGGTGGGAAGAAAAACAGTGCATTAAAATCCATTTTTCGCGTGTGTGTAGTCACCAAACCAAGCAACAGGATCGTCTAGAATTTAGTGTACAGCAACAAAAATGTCGACTAAGATGTTTTTTGACTATCATGATTTTACTACTGCTCTATAGTTTGGATGTTCAATA
The DNA here is from genome assembly GCA_031894775.1 of Chloris gayana. Classification (NCBI taxonomy): domain Eukaryota; kingdom Viridiplantae; phylum Streptophyta; class Magnoliopsida; order Poales; family Poaceae; genus Chloris; species Chloris gayana. The sequence continues at coordinate 395,847 of JAUNZO010005181.1, forward strand.
TTAGACACAATCAAAACTAGGAATGACAACTAGTGAAGTCAAACACAGATGAATTCCTAGTCACAGTTTATTGCTTCTTTCTGATTTGATGATGCACAATGTTCGAACCAGACTGTGTGAAGTGGAAATATATGCATGATAGTTTGTCATGATCCCAATTACAGAAGACATGCCATATTCTAATTAGATCTAGCACTAATTCAGTAGTACATCATATGTTATTCCTGAAGTTGATCAAAAGTGCTAAATTGTAATCTTATAAGTTCTGGTGGACGATATTTCAAGGACAAGAAATAACATGTACTATCCCTATAGTTCATGTCAGCTGGTCAAAAGATGGGTGTAGCATGACATTTGGAAAATCTAGCAGTGGCAACAGTTTGACATCAAGGCAGCTGTTTTTTTTTCAAAAGATATGAACATTTAGAAATGTTGCTCTTGTATATTAAATGACGGTCCTACCAATGCTTAGCTAAGCTATCATACTTGATCGTTTATTCTCCTAGTCATATCAATTTCAGGCAGATCGCCAGAGCAGCATGACAACATCCATAATCCATATACACACTAAGCAGACTCCTCAGACTGTCCAAAGAAAGGTGCATGCAGATGCTCTTCTAGCTGGTACCTAAGTATCAAAGGGGGAAATAGGAAAGCCGTGTTACCTTGCTGCCTGATGGAGCACTCTTCTTAGGACGGAATGTCTTCTGGTTCCTGCCAAATTATTCAAATTATTTAGTCTAATTGCATCAGAAGCAAGTAAAATCTCTAAGCAGAGCATGGACAATACAGATAACCAAACCCACCGAACTCAGGATGATCTGATGCCCGAAAGCTACTACTCGCTAGGAACAGCTAGAAACTTAGCAGGGTAAGCGAATTGAGCACAGTAGGGGCACGCACGGTGCACTAAACGAAATAGCAAAAAGACCCCCAAGTGGTTATGATTTGGGACAACGACAAACAAGCAGCGCCAAACTACAGCTACAGATGAAGCAGAAATTGACCCCCGATCCTCAAGGTGGATCCGGCACGTCACCATGCCAACCCAATTCCAGCAGCCGGCGCCCTGGATCTCGCCCTCCCGAGCTCACCCACCGGCCCAGGGAACAATAGCGACGAAGCAAAGCGAGAGCCAGAGGGGTGGGGGCGAAGAGGAACAGCGGGGAATTCGATCGGGATCGCGCGCACTCACCGTCCGAGCCCGAAGAGACTCATCCCTCCTCCTCCTTGCTGCAGCGGCCTCGGCCCGGCTGGCGGCAGAGCTCCGCGACGGCGACTGCTGCTGCTGCTGCTGAAAGGCGGTGGAGACTGCTCGCGAGCGAGCGTGTGCGACCCGGACGAAATGATTTGTTGGGCAGGCTAGCTCGTCAGAGGAGGAGGCCCACCGGCGTGGGCCGGCTAGCTCCGCGAAGGATCTGGGCCGTCGTTGGGCAGGCGGACGGCTGATGGGCGGAGAGGCCTGGCTGGCATCCATCATCCCGCCCCCGGGATTCCCGAGTCAGATCAAGATCTATCTAGGTTTGCGTGGCCCCATGTGCTTTTTCTAATTTCTGCTCACTGGGTATGGGTCGGTACTGTATACAACATGTGGAGTAGAAATTCTTTGCAATGTGCACGATTTGATTAGATGTTTACACGTGCTTTCTAACGGTTGATTTGGAAGAAAATGTTGCCGCAAAGTGTTAAAGCCGTCGAAATAGTTCAGTTTTCCTTGCAAACGAAAAAATGGTTCACATTTATCTGTCCCTTCAGCGTTAGCTAAAATTACAGTGAGATACCTTGATTGACAGGACGATAGCTTCTTCTCAACCAGATGCTTTGTGTCCTACTACTACACGGCTTATAAAAAAGATAAAATATGCTAAGCTTTAAAGTTACACGGTTTTCTCTTTGGCCAAGAAAGTTACACATGTACTGTAGGAAAAGATCTTTAGATTTCTTTTTAATATGGGACAATGGCGTTTTAGCCATCATCTCGAAACCTTATTGCGGAATCATCATCATATAATTAGATTACAAAACGATGGTTGTTATGCAATCCTAGCTCCTTTTAATATCACCCACCTTGGTTGTTTGACCATGCTCTCGCCTAATGCAACCATGATAAACCAAATTGCCATCATCTAGTGCTACTAGAAGACCGCTTAATATTGGAAATATATGTCGACAACATTACAAAAAAGAAAATCATTTTTGTGAAAGAAATCCTTATTACTACCCATGAGGCTCAACAACAATGTAAAAGTGCCTATGGAGGCACACCATCTTAAACTGCAAGTGGTTGGCTATAGTTTTAGCTACGACTTGTGTGTGTGATTGGAAGTGTGGACCAGATGCAAGATGTCCCTTCGAGCTTGGCTCCGCATGTGCATAAAAAATATTTGTATCTCGTGAGCCAGGCTCCCATGGTGCAGAGCATGGCGTGATATGAGGAGAGAAAGTGCAAAACACGTTCGAATACATCCAACCAAATATCATCTTGCATTAGCTAGGCTACCTAGAGAAGAGAACTAAGCAATACCATCTCGCATGTGATGAACTTAGCCAGGTTTCGTTCCTACCAGAACCAATCACACCCCGAGTATTTCTTTCTTGCTACATTTCTTCATTTTCTCTCCCATCAATACCAACCTAGTTAAAATCCTGTGAAATCGATCTTTCCGTTTTGCATAATGAAAAATCCTCTAACTCTTTAATCCATACTAGTTATCCCTTGTGGATCCTATGAAAACTAATAAACCCACAGAGGACATACAATAAAATTTAAGGAAAGACACGACCCATGTGGGTGCAAATGGCGATAGCGACGAAGAACGGAAGTGAGGTAGGTTTTCCTCCGGCAAACAAATGTTGTGCTAGTCATGAGGTAAATCAGGCTTGCATAGTACATTACAACAACAATGCTGACAAATGCCAATTGGCTACGATGATGATGACATGTATTATATGAAAAATAAATAGTTGCGGTGAACTTTTGGACACTTGCAAAAAAAAAAAAGGAAAGACTCCAATTGGTAGATACAAAAAATAGTTGTTTGAGACCATAATATATATACTTTTTGCAATAATAATAGGTTTAGATTTTTGTTAGATATGATTGAAATTTTAGTGATAAACTTTAATATTTGAATAAGTTTCTCTGCTTAAGATTTTTGTTTCGTCTGTGTGCCATTGATGGTTTTCATGGTTGTAATAGAAAGCATATGTATACAATGATTGATGCAGTAGCCGTAGTATTTTAAAATATAATCCAACCTACATCGAGCTTTAAGCAGGCTTCACACAGGAACAATCTCTCCTCTGTTTGGCCATGGTCTTTCAGCCAACCATTTCATATAAAATGGCAATCGACATGCTCCAGCGCTAAGGGTATGTACAACGCCAATAAATGAGCGAGCTCTTGAGCTGATGTGGCAATGTATTTTTGTAAATAGCCCTTCCAACCCTTGAAGAGACGGCTGGGTGGTCTCTTGACGAAGAGACGGTCTCTATCACATGTTCCGATGTAAGAGACAACTCCGAGCACCGTTATACATGTGAAGAGACGACTTATGTCATGCAATCATTAATAATATGCATTTATTAAAAGACATTATGTAGAGTCTCTCCTTTGTATGACTAGAGTTGTTTCATATCTCTTTGCTTGGATACATGTGCCTAAGAGACCACAGTGAGCTCTCCTTTGTACATGTCCTAAAGAATCACCGGATCGGCTCCAGTCCTATGCAGGGTGGCCAATAAAAAATGTGACATGTGTCACATGATGGATCAAAACAGAATTAACGGAAGATTAAGCCTTGATTAACTTTCACGCTCTGAGCCCATCAGACGTTCATGCGAGATCACCATTTCTTCGACTCTGCCATCGCGCACGCATGCCGGAGCAGATTGTTCAACACCAAGGTCATTTTAATCAATCGTCCCCGTAAGCAAGGCGAGATCCCCGTCCAATAAGTTCTTTGAAAAATCAACTGGCCGTCTAGTTCAATGAATCAATCTCAAAATCGACGCTAAAGATTATGCTACCAGAAAAATATGGTTTCAGGATTAAAGGGAATTAAAACTCACCAGATGAAAATCGTCTATGACAAGCGGTGAAATCGGGAAGATGATTCCCATAGTGAGTGGTCACAGAAACAAAAACAAGACAACGATCCTAGCAGGACGGCACACGGTACGGAGTTGAAGAGATAGCAATCTCGCATGAACGCCTAACGCCCTAACGGGCAAAGAACGAGAAAGTATTTGACGCCATAGTGTGGTCTGTAATTAGTAGCAAGGAATTAAGGCTTAGGGTGTGTTTGGTACCGCTTATGCACAAAGTGTTTATAGTGTTTATAGTGCTTATTCTATCAAAACTGCTTATCTAGCATAAGCGAGTCAACCCGTTTGACAAAACTACTTATGTTATTCATCAAAACTATTTAGGGTGTATTTGGTACAGCTTATGGACCGACTTATGAGGCAGCTTATGCTATCATAAGCCATAAGTCTGTACCAAACAGGTTGAAGACAAAAGTAACTTATTACCAAACAAATCATAAGCAGCTTTTCCTTTTGTACTAGAGAGGCAAAGCAACCAAAACCTTGCTTTTCTAGCTTATGCACTCATTTCACCTCATAAGCCATTTTGATAAGCTATTTTGCCAAACGGTTTGATTGCTTATGCAACAATAATTCTCACAAGAACTATAAGCTACGTTTTTTTGCTTTGCCTAAAGTGCTTATGTATAGTACAAAAAGGCAAAGTGCTTATAGTTACTTATACCTCATAAGCACTTTACTATTTTACCGTTTGACACTTCAAACTGCTTATTAAACATAAGCACTTTCAATAAACCGTGCCAAACGCACCCTTAATCTTCTGTCAATTCTGTTTTGACCCCAAGGCACATACCATGTTCTTATTGGGCTGCACGGAAGCCAAACTCTCGCAGGCCAGACGGCAAGAGGCCTTTTTTTAGACGCAGAGACCAGATAAGACTACGTTTTCTTTTTTCTTTTCTCATCTGAGAACTGAAAAGACGACGTAATGACGTGATGTTACGGTCACGGTTAAACATGCAGAACTGGGCTTCCCATGGGCCATGGCCATGATAAACTCGGGCCGTTGTTCTCCAGCTGTCCAATCTCCAATAACTAAGGCTCATAAGGCCGAAAACTACTCGGAGTCATAGATCTCCAGGTCCACAACCTAGCACACTTACTGATGACGGTCCGGCCCATCAATTCCAATCCCACCCACATCTCCGCAGCAAACCCTACAGCGGTGCTCCACTATAAAAACTGTGCTTGCCCTCGGCCGCCTCCTCTCGCGCCGCCACTCCCTTCCCGTCTCACTTCCGCAAAACCCTAGCCTCACGCGCCCCGCTCGCCGCCGCCGCAGCGAGCGCCTCCTCCTCACCGTCAACCATGGCGACCCAGATCAGCAAGAAGAAGAAGGTACGCCATCACATCTTCTCGCCCTTCCCCCTTCACCTATGACGCATCCATCTATCCATTACTCGATCTGACCTTGTGCTTGTCCGCAGTTCGTCAGCGATGGTGTCTTCTATGCCGAGCTCAACGAGATGCTGACCCGGGAGCTGGCCGAGGACGGCTACTCCGGCGTCGAGGTCCGCGTGACCCCGATGCGCACGGAGATCATCATCCGCGCCACCCGCACTCAGAACGTGCTCGGTGAGAAGGGCCGCAGGATCAGGGAGCTCACCTCCGTCGTGCAGAAGAGGTTCAACTTCCCCGAGAACGGTGTCGAGCTCTACGCTGAGAAGGTCGTCAACCGCGGCCTCTGCGCCATCGCCCAGGCCGAGTCTCTCCGCTACAAACTCCTTGGAGGCCTCGCTGTCCGCAGGTATGACATCCTAACCCCATTGGTTACTCCGAATGGTTCGATTAGCTGCTGTTGATGCAGGTAGTAGTCTGTAGTTAGAATGAGTAGCGCTGGATTAGGTTCATTTAGCAGCGCAACCAATGCTTAGATTTGGTCATTGTGTAAATCTGAGTAGTATAGTGACTTGTATATTTAAGGGTTGAAACGTTGGAGCCGAATTATTGCATCATGTATATGTTATGTTCTGCCTTCTTTCTGTGGCGGTGGGATATTATGTTGATGCATAAAGAGAATTCTGCTCCTTGAAGCAGTGGCGGCCAGACAACCGTTGAGACAGATCCACAGATGAATGACCTTTGTTGTTTGTCTACTAATTCTATCTCACATTTTTGTTTTGCTTACTGTTAATGTTTGCCTTTAATTTCCTCCTGAGTAGTTTATTCTCTGATTTTGTAACTTAAATTGTCTTGTATTACCTGCATATAAATGTAAAATTATGCATTAGAGCACATGGTGTTATAAATGATAAACGTTGTAGATGAAGGTTGCATCATGTATGTGTCATGTTCTGCCTTCTTTCGTTGTTGGTGGGATATTATATTGGTGCAGAAAGGGAACTCTGCTTCTTGAAGCAGTGGCGGCCAGACAACCGCTGAGACAGATCCACAGATGAAAGACCTTTGTTGTTTGTCTACTAATTCTATCTCACATTTCTGTTACTGACTGTCATGTTTTCCTTGCACACATCATCACAAGTAGGTCTGATTTTGTAAACTAATTTGCATGGTATCATCCTGGCATGTAAATGTAGAATTCTGCATTAGTGCACCTGTTATATTTTGTCCTGCTTTCTTTATAATGATAGTGGGGCGCTAAAACTGGTGCATAGAGGAAATGCTGCTTTTTAAGCAGCGGCGGCCAGACAACCGTTGAGAGATAGATCCACAGATGAACAATCCTTCTGATGTTTGTCTACTAATTCTATCTCACATTTCTATGCCATCCCAATCTGTTGTCATATTTGAGTAGCCAGTTTTATGGTTATTATTGGTTGATAGGCTGCATATTTTAGTGCAGCTATACAATGAAGAAGTTTTTGGATGTTTTTGCTGAATTATGTAACCCATATATATTTCATGAGGGTCTTTTTACATACTAGCTTTAAACTTTGCAGGGCTTGCTACGGTGTTCTCCGATTTGTTATGGAGAGTGGTGCTAAGGGTTGTGAGGTTAGTGATACCTTGTGCTTCTCATAGACAATTTTGCTGGTGTTCCTTGGAGTCTAACTAGTATTCTCATAATTGTTCAGGTCATTGTGAGTGGAAAGCTCAGGGCCCAGAGAGCCAAGTCCATGAAGTTCAAGGATGGTTACATGATCTCATCTGGTCAGCCAGTGAATGAGTACATTGACTCAGCTGTTAGACATGTCCTTCTGCGACAGGTTTGCTTTAATACCTTACTATTTTTTGAATTCTGTGCAGTCATGTAAATTTTCTTTGGAGATGTGATGTAGTAGCCTGACCATTCATGTTGATACAATGCAGGGTGTTCTTGGTATTAAGGTGAAGATCATGCTCGACTGGGACCCGAAGGGCAAGCTTGGACCGACAACTCCTCTTCCTGACCTTGTTACCATCCATGCCCCGAAGGAGGAGGATGAGCTGCGCCCTCCGGTGTTGGTCCCTGAGGTGTAAGCCCGTTGATATCTGTGGAATGCAGTTTAATCGGTCCTAGCTAGGGTTCTATCTTATGATAAGGGCAATGCAACACTGGGTTACCTAAGTTTTATGGACAGCAGAGGCTATGTACTGGTGCTATGTTATTTTTCGTTTAAACTAAGTTTTGCCGTGATATGTACCTTATGCAAAATCGTGTTTTCTTATTATCGATGCTTTGATCTCCAGTGCTGTTCAGCTTGCTGTCCCTTTGAATCTTGTGTGTTTCTAACATGTTAGGGTGTGTTCGTTTCCTGGGGTCTAAATTTTAGAGCTGTCACATAAAAAAGAATCTTATTATCTAAGAGTATTAAATAAAGTTTAATTATAAAATAAATTACAGACCCCTAGACTAATTTACGAGACGAATCTAATGAGGTTAATTAAGTCGTGATTAGAAGACGGTTACTGTAGCATCACTTTAGCAAAATATAGATTAATTAAGTTTATTAGATTCATCTCGAAAATTAGCACCAATCTGTCAATAGGATTTTGTCACTAAATTGATCAAAATATTCACAAATAATAAGATTCTCTTTGATGTGACAGTGTTAAATTTTAGAGGGAGGAAACGAACACACCCTTGGTTCAATCCGCTCAAATTAACTTCCTGAAATGTGTATCATACCGTTTTGGTTTGCTGGGTGAGGGTGCCTTGTTAATTCTATTTTGAGCAACTAACATTGCGGCATCAGTACCTTCAAAACCAAAGGAGTGACAGAATTGCAGCTGAGTAGGTGTACGGCTTATATTTGAATTCTGGTATATTTATTTTATAAGAAAACGATTGCATCGGGTTAATTTCTGACATGTTATTCCATAGTGAGTGTTGACATCGTAACAAACTAAAGTAATGCAACAAAGATTGCACGAGACTCTTGCTATTCATGTGGAGAATCAGGTAGAGCTGTTTTGGAAAACAAAACGGGGCGCCAAGCAGTTGAGCAGCAGGTGCAGCATGGCCCCAAGCATCCCGACCTCGACCTTGAGCTTGAAGGAGACGTCGAAGGTCCGCGGCGTAAGAATGTATAGCACCCACAGCGCTGTTTGCTCGGACTTTGAACCATCTTTGGTTGAGGGATGAAGCCGAGAGCGAGAGGCCAATGAACGGGCAGATCCCTCGGAGCTCCACAATGGCGAGGCCAGCCCTCTCGATAACTGCAATGAGGAGGGGTCGGATTACCGTGGCATGAAGGAGAGAAGCCAGCAACCCCGGGAGCAGCCGCGCCCACGCAGGAAAGGATGAAGAATCCTTCATCAGGGCGAACAACGAGTTCGAGATGGTTGCTGTCATCTCCACTGGAGGCATACTGGGGTGGATGGTGAGTTGGTACTAACTGGTAAGCTGTGAAAAGACTCCAGTCTGATGGGCATATATACTTGCTCTTGGGTGACGGACGGTCATACGTGTTTGGAGTCGGAGTACTTAAATAAGGACTACTACTACAGTATTGTATTGTTCAATGTCCCCACTCAACTTACCCCAACCTCCGTCACCTCACTCCCTCAATGGAAAAAGAAAAACACTAGGCGCCACAAGCCACATGACTGCAAAGCCAGTGGTAGTCACCCTCAGTTTCTCTCCATTTATTCAAGCAGGAAAAACAATACGTTGATCTTCACCACTCTCCAGCACGCATCAAACTGCCAAAGACAAGCAAAATGTTGTGATGTGGTGTCTTCAATCACAGTATAAATTTGCCAACTTTGTGTTCCTTATGCTCATCAGCTAATAGATTGCGTGGCACCACATTGTACTACCTCCGTTCCAAAATGTAAGCATTTGTTGACTTTTCGAGTTGTGTTTGACCATTTGTCTTATTCAAAAAAATTATAAAAAAATTGATTATTTTGTTATATTTTGATTTATTGTTAGATATATTTTAAATATGATGTATTTATTTTTATTTTTTCACAAATTTTTTGAATAAGACAATCGGTCAAACACAATTCGAAAAGTCAATAAATGCTTATATTTTAGAACGGAGGGAGTAGTTCACCATGAAGACAGATGGAGAAGATATATATAATACAGATTCAAAATAGATGATTTTCATGCGGGTAGAGGTCTATTGCATAGACAATACTCCCACCATTCTTTTTTTGATGACGTTAGGACACAAAATTTAGTTCAGAAATGAACTAATCTTCCTGTCCTAACGTTAAGAAAAAAATAGAGGGAGTAATGCCGAGGATCCCAACTTATTTGCTGTGAGCTGATTTGGAGTTAAAGTATGGATCAAATGGATTATTTTTCCATGAAGTACAGTAGACCACGACAAAAAATAAATTAGCTCATGGCTGACGTCAAATGGCAACACTGAGTAGTCAGTTTCTTGACTGGGCCGATTTGATTTGGTCGAAACGGGCTCGCGTAGATGATAGTTTGGGGTTGGGTCCAATTTGGTTTGGGTCGAAATAGTTTGGGCCTGAACGGTTTCAGTCCACAGTTCCTAGTTGTGGGTTGGACCGTTGGCTTCAGTCTACTGCTGGATGCTGGGCTGCTGGCCGAGCCGGCGAGCCCGAGGTACCGGCTGCGGCGGCTCAAACGCAACCACGACGCGGGGGCTCAAACGCGACCACGACCCGGCAGCTTGGTGGCAGAGATGAACTCTTTGTCGCTGTGCTCAAGCCGCTCGTCGGCATTGAAGTCTCGCCGACGACGAGGAGCTCGAGCTTCATGGAGGACTGGGAGCCGGAGGCGACCGTCAGGTTGGTGGCGGCGTCGGTGAGAACAACGCAGAGATGCTGCTTGTTCTCGGCTTCCACTATGTTGCCGGTGAAAGGGTCCGCCGAAGGTTTCCTGGATACTGCTTGTCGTCAGTTGGAGTGGCAGTCTAAACTTTGCAGTCTTGCTGAACAGTTTAGGGTGTGTTCGTTTTCCGGGATCTAAATTTTATAGCTGTCACATCGAAAAGAATCTTACTAGAAAGTGATGTACCGGTCGTGACAGTTCAGTTTCTCTAAGCAAAAAAAAATGAGGTGGCAGTTTGACAGTGGTTCAGGTAACAGCTGAGTTAGAAACAGTTGTGGCAGGAAAATGCAAATGGAATGTCCATGACACTGGCAACAACACATTCAAGGTTATGTTTCCCTCTAGAGGTTTTAATTTAAATAACCATTTTTAATTTAAATTAATTAAAAAACTGTACGCAACTATATATTTAGAACTTGACGTTTTTTGACACGTCGTCTTAATCGGTGTGATATATACAAGAAACATACCATAAAGTATGGCATGATACAAGACACCTCAATGATTGGCCATCTTGAGAGAGAGAGTGAGGAGTTGCACGACCACTTATTGACACATGAATCTCACACCAATCCACTTGGTGTGACTCAGATAACAATCACGCCAACCTTTATGGTATGATACAGATCAATACTCTAGCGTGCTTCCCTCTAACGTGTCGGTTCATGCTAACGTGGCACCGTATCATTCCATTTCATATGACGTGTTACATCTCATTGTCACACCTGAAAATATCGTTTGGCACAATTTTTTTTAGAAAAAGTTATATTAAAATAAATTATTTTTTAAAGAAAAAACTCAAAGGTTGAACACATCGGAGTGTCGAATGGAAGCATGCGCCACGAGATTCCGGTGGGGAGCACAAGAACTTGTACCGTCGGATCTCACCATCACCAGAGAGATAGTGGGGAGCTCGGTTGCTCGGTGTGAATGATCGTTTGGAAATCGTTTTAAGAGTAAAAAAATTCTCTAATGCATAGGAAGAAGTGTAAATCAATCATGCGTTGATGGACAAGGCAACAGAGTATCCTAAACCTCAATCTTAGCTCCGAGCCTCCGAACAACCATGGCTAGCAAGACAGGGATGCCTTCGTCCACAACAAGAAACGTTAGCGGCGAGCTAGCTGTTATCTGTTGGGACGGGTGTCGGTACCCAACACTCACTATTATTGAGCACGAATACCACTATTCTGGCACTTACTCTTATCATCTTTATCTTTTATGTAAAAGGTGAAACCATTGATTTCATACGCCGCCCATGTCGTAATCAAACTTGATGGCCCCACGAAAGTAGCTTTAGTACTTTGCTATAGTCGGACTCACCACATTTTATATCTTGTGCCCTGAGCCAATCATGAAATGATCTCTTATGTATGTCCAATATAAGTGACTCATCTTCACCTATATTGTCCATAAAAATTTATTCCTAGTGTTGCTCGATATAAGGTGCCACAATTGCTAATTATTGTAAAACACTAAGATGTTCTTGTCCGACATTCAAGTTTTCTATGCCATCCTTTGTTTTGCTTCCTTTTGTTCCTTTTCCTGAAACTTTGCCTCTATATCTTGACACAGGGATACCAATCAGTTCTTCACCTTCCATGTAATCCACACAACATTCAATGACTTCCTCGGGAGTGTAGGCTTCAATAATCGAACCTTCTAGATAACATCGATAACGGACATACCCGTTCCATATAGTTCAACAAGGTGTATCATCAAATGTTCCATGATATTGAAAAATGAAGGAGGGAAAACCATCTTAAGTTAGCACATTGTCACTTTAATGTGATTCCGAAGAGCATTCAATTCATCAAGGGTTACCACCTTCTTCGATATCACATTGAAAAAATAGAAAAAACGTGTGACGACTAACTTCAACCAATCCGACTTCACAACTCTCATTGCAATAGCAATAAACACTCAAAGAATGACATGACAATCATGAGTATTGTAGCCACTTACCTTCATCTCCGACACATTAGCATGCTTCCTAATGTTGGTGGAGTAACCAGGGGGGACTTTGATATCTCGAAGGCATTTACAAAATTCTTTCTTTTCGTCATTTGTGAGAGTGTAACTCGTAAGTGGGAGCAATACTTTCCCATTTTCAACCAATTCCGGGTGAAGCTCAAGCCTAACCTTCATGTGAACCAAGTCATTTCGAGCTTGTAGTCCATATTTGTACTTCCCGACCATGTCCAAGATAATTGCAATTGCGTGATCAATTACGACCTTGCCAATTTGTGTGCCGTCAAGAGCATAACAAATCTACAAAAATTCCCAATACTCCAGGTAATCAAAGAAGATGGAACGCTTCTTGAAAACACTCTCCTTTGACGCTGTCTTTCTTTATCCCCTTCACTGATTTTCCCAATACAGCGTTAATGTGCTTCACCATCTCATACACCATTTGGCCTTTATAGCATTTAGGAGGACCACTCTTCAATTGTACCATCAACTTCTCTAGTCTTCCAATGGAGAGGGTGACTAGCGGGAAGATATCGACGATTGCATATGTACACACCTTTACTTGATGACTTCAAGTAGACATAAGAGGTTAGTGATAGTGACAAATATCGTGGCGTATAGCATGAATTCTTCTTGTTTGTAGGCATCACACAAACGACCTCCCTCTTTCCATAGTTTCTACATATCTTCCAACAAAGGTACGGGAAAAACATCGGTATCTATCCCAGATCTGTCTTGGTCCTGCTATCGGGCATGCTAGTAACAGGTATTTACGTTTGTGACATATCCACGGAGGGAGGTTATAAATGGACAACACCACTGGCCAAGTACTATGTGGATTTCTCATCTCACCATGAGGATTCATTCCGTCTGTACTCAATCCTATTCTGAACTTCCTTTCACCACTAGTGAAATCCTTAGACTTGTTGTCAAATTTCTTCCACCGGGTCCCATCAGATGGATGACTGAGCTCAGCCTCTTTCCTCACCTCACCATTGTGCAAATACCAGGTCACCATCTTAGCATCTCTCGGGTTCACAAACAAACGCTTCAAGTGATCCACTACAGGAAGGTATCATATAACTAGTCTTGGTACTTTCCTACGATTCACTGTGATAACATCGTCTTCAGCAACAGTACTTGAACCACTGTTTTTCCTCTTTCTTCCAGTCCCCTAACTTTTATTCTTTCCATTACTATGAACTACACCATCATCAGTTGCATCATGACCTCTCTCGATCTGTTCCATGTCCACGTGGACTTCATCCGGGCGTGGTCGCACGGGAGGGTCCGCACGGTCTTCATAAGATCCAACCGGCAGTTGCCGTATATACACGCAGCACGATCGGCCGAGAAGTTCTTTCCCAAATCATCTCCATCCCTGCGCCGCCTCCGCCGGAAGGAAAGCAAGAAACGCTGGTATGCTGCTCCTCCCCTTCGTGCCCTCATCTCCTCTCCGTCCTTCCACTCCCTTATTACGTACTACTTCCGCTTCACGTATTTACCTGCTGCAGGTTCTCCACTGGTTTGTTCTATTCCCCTCTCTTGGAAGTTGGAACCCTAGGCGAGGACCGTACTAATCAGGTCAGTTGTTGGCTTAACTTCCCTCCTCTACTCTCCCTCAAAGACCCACGACGAGGATCGTCCTCCTTACTTGCGATTTGATTTCGCTGCGCCGCTCCAGATTTGGGGAATGCATCTGAATTTGGGATTTTCTGCGTGTGCTTGCGCAGGCTCCTTTTAGTTTCCTGTGGTGATTTAGTATTAAAATAAAGCCTGAAGTTTTACAGTAATTTTCTGCAACAAAAAATCCTTATCTAGTTGCCGTATGTGGGATCTGACATTTGAGCAGACAGTAATCGTGCTATATTCATATAGTTACTAGTTAGGAACCTTTCATGGATTTGAAATTATGTGTTGTATGCCTCACAAAAGGCTCCTTAGCCTTTCCTTGTCATTTCGTTTGTAAGTTTAGTAATATATCACACTCTGCATTTGCTCGGTTGCACCTTAAAAACTAGAATGACTTTTTAAAATACACAACTGTTTGTAGAGCACACACAATAGGCTCATTTTTTTTTTGAGTGAACACAATAGGCTCATTAACTAAATGCATTGGTAGATGAGACCTTTATGTTCATACAGTGCGTATCTAACTACCTGTTTGGTGCGTATCGATAGGAATTCTTGTTACGTGTCCTTGCCATGGTGACTAATTAGATGCTTTACTTTTACAATTATAT